>CM059333.1:6727104-6898639 GCA_030340685.1 Protosalanx chinensis
AGAGGATACAGCTTCAGAGTCTCTGCAGCACAGATCTGGAATCACAGAAGATCTCCTCTTTAGTAAATGTCCCATTGAATGCGTTCGTCTCTCGCAGATGATGTTATTTGTATTCCTTCTTGCAATGTCCTCGTTTAATGCAGGCCTCAGAGAGAACTAACAATCTCATATGCAAATGAGGAAGAACATGCTAAATACGTGTGTGTGTGTGTGTGTGTGTGTGTATGTGAAAGAGAGAGTGTGTGTGTGGTGGTCTTCAAGTTACTGCACAAGGTATACACACACAAAACACACACATATGCTAAACAAACACACACACACCAAATACGCCAAACACACACACACACGTGTGCTTGCAGTGCTTATACCATTCCTTGAAAACATCATCGCTGTATTCAGACAGTTTTGTTAATTAATCAAAACGGCATAATAGTGGGAACTGGAAACTATAAAAACATTCCTGAAGCATAATTGAATTGAAAGCAGCGTCCTTGGTGAAGAGCCAGAAAAGACGGCTATTCTTCATCATCGCTCTACCTCACCTCTTCCTCTGGAAAAAAGAAAAACTGATTAAATGGCTTAAATTACATTTTGAAGACAAATCTCCCTCAATGTAATAATTTTCTTAGAAGTCTTTTATCAACATTTAGTCAATGCACTTCTGGCATTGCTTAAAACTTTCCCATTACACGCGCACTCACAAACACACACACACACATTTCTTAGCATGGCGACACTGAAACACCTTGAAACAACCCATCCCTCCTCTCCTCACTCTCCTCTCTCTCCTCTCTCCTCTCTCCTCCCTCTCCCTCCTGTCCTCCATGTCATCCCTCTCCTCCCTCTCCTCCCTCTCCTCCCTCTCCTCCCTCTCCCACTCTATTTCACTGCTCTTTTTCACTCTTTCTCTCACGCTATTCCCCATTTTCACTCCCTTCTTGAATCAGTGTCCCCCCCCCCCCCTCCCCCCATCCACCCCCCCTCTGTGATTTCAGTAATGTGCAGTAATTGCATCTGGCTTGGAGAGGTGTGCAGGGATAGAAGGGTGGGGGTGGGGGGGGTGGGGGGGTGGTCTGGGAAGGAGGATGGAGGAGGGGAAGACTAGGTGACAACACTCCCCTCTTGACCCCTGCCTCCCCCCCCCTCCCCCCTCCTCTCTCCGTGGAGGATGGATGGGGGAGTGAGGGAAGGCAGAAATGAGCTGGCTGCTGAGCATCACAGACGCGCATACATTAGCATGCTGAGCAGGCTGGGGCTCCCGTGTCCCCCCCACTCCACTCCCCTCCTCCCCACCCCCCCCGTCATCGATGGCTGTGCTGCTTCAGGTCACTAGCAGGCTCAGACTCTGATCGGAGGAGGAGGTGTGTGAGTGTGTGTGTGAGCGTGTGTGTGTGTGTGAGTGTGTGTGTGTGTGTGTGTGTGAGGGTGCAGGAGAGAGAGAGAGGTCCACATGTACAGTGAGGAAGGATACTGACAGGATGTTGATGCAGAACATTGTGTGAGGGTGAGGGAGGGCAGGGGATGTCATGGTCAGTCTACATCGCTCTACCTGCTGGGCCGGAGCACTCTGTGGTGGTCTGTCTCTCTCAGTGGTCTGTCTGTCTCTCTGAGTGTCTCTGTGGTGGTGGTCTGTCTCTCAGTGGTGGTCTGTCTGTCTCTCAGAAGTTTCAATCAAAGTGAACGTCATGGAGTGTCATTAAGACAATAATTGAAATGACCCTTTTTTCACACGTAAAAACTGCATCTGCATTAGAGGACCCCCCCCCCCCCCCCCCCCCAGCCTCTCCAGTCCAGGGTCTGTTACAGTAGCCATTAATTGGATTATTTCACTAATGCATTAATTTTCCTCCTCAGATAAGAATAGCCTCTTTTAAAGGGGGGCTGGGCCTGTTTTAAGGGGACGGTTTCTGTGTGTCTATATGGAGGTTTCACCTAATTCCCCATAATTACCAAGACCACAAATCTCTCCTCAGGCTTCCTATGTCTGTGTGTGTGTGTGTGATGTGCATGTGTGTGTATTTTTATATACATGTAGTCGTGAGACTGTGCGGTCATTTGCGTACTTGTATAAGTGTGTGTGTGTGTGTGTGCGTGCCTGAGTGTGTGTGTTTGTGTGTGTGTAAACGCCATTGTTTGAAGGTTGAAGGCTAATGTGGGGGTCCAGTTCCTGGAGGGAGCAGGGGACAGATGGAATACTTTCAGGCTTAATGGATGTGAAGAGCCTCGCATTAGATTTGGACAAGCCTGGGGACTGAACACAAGCACTGAAACACAGAAGCCTGGAGGACTGTGGTGGAAGGAAGTTACAGGTAAGAGAGGAGGAGAGGAGGAGAGAGGAGAGGAAAGGAGATATGAGAGGAGGAGAGAGGAGAGGAGAGGAGGAGGGAGGAGAGGAGGAGAGGAGGAGAGAGGAAAAGAAAGGAGAGATGAGAGGAGAGAGGAGATGAGAGGAGGAGAGGAGTAGAGAGGAAAGGAGAGATGAGAGGAGGAGAGAGGAGATGAGAGGAGGAGAGGAGGAGAGAGGAGGAGAGAGGAGGAGAGAGGAGATGAGAGGAGGAGAGAGGAAAGGAGAGGAGGAGAGAGGAAAGGAGAGGAGGAGAGAAGCAGAGAGGAGAAGAGAGGACATGAGACGAAAGAAGGAGCGAGGAGAGGAGAGGAGGAGGAAAGAGGAAAGCACAGGAGGAGAGAGGAGAGGGTTTAAGAAAAATAGGTTAGGCTCCTGTTAGGATACAAGGTTTTGGTAAAATGACCATGTCTATAGCAAAGTTGTACTCAATGTTCATGAACAAACTTAACTCTTTGTATTGCAAATACGCCATCGACCTACAGTATGTTACACACACACACACGAACGCACACACACACGAACGCACACACACTCCCTCTTAAATCAGAAAGGGGTTGTTCCTCCAGAATAAATGAATAGTAATTGATTTAAGTGAAACCAGCACTTACTGCTCAGTGTGATGCCACCACCCACCATCAGGGCACTGCTCTGAGAATGTCACAGAGAGATGTTGTGTGTGTGTGTGAGTGTGTGAGTGTGTGTGTACAGTGTGTGTATGTGTGTGTGTGAGTATATGTGTGAAAGCTATGTGTGGTGTGTGCTCTTATGTGTGTTTGCAGTGAGTGGGTGTATGTGTGTATTCTATAAGTGGTGTGTGTTCAGATGTGTGTGTGTGTGTGTGTGTGTTTCTCAAAGTATCAGTCTAAGAGTCTCATTGGCCCCTCATGTCCCCAACACACTTCAGACTGACAGCTAGATATTAGGCCGTCAAAGACAGGGAATGATCTCCACCAAAGGTACATAAACAGTGATTTAGAGACCTCCACACATTCACAAGACACAAACACACATTCTCACGCACGCACACACACACACCTACACACAGCTACACACACACACACACACTTCACAGGGTCAAAGTTAACCAGGGCACCTCTGGTGTAAGGAACAGATGAGAGGAAGATAATAGGTGTGATCTAAAGAATAGTCGCTCACTCTTAAATTATAGGACTGAGCTCAATAACAGGACACACACACACACGCTCTCACACTCTCTCTCTCTCTCACACACACACACACACACAGACTGACATGGCACCATTTGCTTGGGGTTTTAATGAGATGTTCTATTCAACTACATCAAGCCACAGAAAAGACATTGAATCCAACATGGAATTCTCAAAGTAAATGATCTTTTCTCTGTCACAGAGTTCTCACAGACCCTCCAGTAGAGATACAGATCCTCTCTGCTTCCACACAGCTCACCTCGCTTGTTCACACCACTGTGTGTGTGTGTGTGTGTGTGTACCGTAAGACAACAAACATGCCCAAGCGATCTCGCAGGAGCGAACCTGTCTTCAGGCGGTGTCAGCTGTCAATCTGGATCCAGGGCCCCCTGACAGGGGGGTCCGAGGGGGGCCGAAGGGAGTCCGAGGTCCCATGAATGATTCAATCAGGCTTCAACGAAACACGTTGAAGAACAACAGACCAGAGTCTTGATTAGCATGGCTTCATAGGATATTAACTAGACCAAGGGAACTACAGATGAATAATTTCTACCAGTGTGTACAACACAGCCCTGCATATTTACTGCCTGAGTTCTGTCCTTCCGTTCATGGTGAATATACATGCTTACTTAAACACACACACACACACACTCGCACACACATGATTGCACACGGAACCACCTGTGCATACACACACACACACCAACAAACAAAACCCTGCACGAGCTTACACACACACACACACACTCACACAGACAGACACTCACACACACGCCACAACATTTGCGCGCACAGTCAAAGCGGTGCACACGCATGTTGACACTGTGTTCCTCCTGGTAAAGAATACAAGATGGCCGACACGTCTCCTGTTATTCTGGCTGGACTGGAAACCACAGCATCAGTCAGATAAACAAACAGACAGACGACTGAATCATGAACGTTTCATCCTGTTGCCGTCTTTGACCCTGCTTTGGAGGAGCTACATTATTCACTGAGTTCTGGGACCAACACAGTATGATACCTGATGGCCCCATCAAGAGAGGAGAGAGGAGGAGAGAGAAGGAGAGAGAGAGAGGGGGGAGAGGGAAACACGCAGAGACAGAGAGAGAGAGAGACATGCAGAGACAGAGAGAGAGAGAGAGACAGTTTGGTTTCAGGCTTCTGGAAAGTTCCCATGAATCAGTGACCAAATATTTTTTTTGAAAAACAGTTTTTCCTTTGTGTGTGCGTGTGTGCGTGTGTGCGTGTGTGTGTGTGTGTGCGTGTGTCTGTGACCGGTAAGAAAGAGATTTAGATTTGCATAAAGTCCTTGTGCTTTTTGTCCCCTACTGAGACCTGTAGTTCCTCATCATGCTGCAGTCCAAACCCTGGGGCTATACCTTAGGAAGGGATCTTCAAGGTGTGTGTCTGTGTGTGTGTGTGGTGTGTATGTGTGTGTGTGGTGTGTGGTGTGTGTGTGTGTGGTGTGTGTGGTGACAGTATATGTGTGTATCTTATGTAAAGCATAATCATTTTATGCAGTGTTCTTCGATCACAGAGGCGTTTTTGAGCGCTGAATGGCTGGAAGAGAGGCCAAACAGAACCAGCAGAACTAGGAGAACCAGGAGAACCAGGAGAACCAAGAGAGGACACTCTCCCTCCCCGCCTCCAGCAGGCAAAAGAGCAGCTAACAGGTCTGACTTCAGTGCCGCTGAGTGCTTGTTGCCCTCTGCCCTCCCTCACGTATCTGCCCATCTGGGAAGCAGGACCTATCTAGGCTCCACCCAGGGTACTTAAGGGTATCTGCAGGTAATTTAAGATATCTGAAATTGAAGGGAGATAGGGAGGGTGGAAGGGAGCAGAGAGAGGGAGAGAATGAGAGCAGGGGGGGGAGAATGAGAGGGAGAGAAGAGAGAGAGAGAGAGAGAGAGAGAGAGAGAAAGATGGACTGACATCTTCAAAAGCTTTTTACGATAAATGCAGAATTCATACACAGACCCAAGGACAACGGACACATGTGTACATTGTGTGTGTGTGTGTGTGCGCGTGCGTGCGTGTGTGTGACTTTGAGGTACGGTCCTTGGCATGTGACGGTGGTTCCATTATCTCTCTGTCTTCCTCTGCTCAGCCTACGCTGCCTAAGGCATCTTTCTACTTTAAAAAGCTGTCCAACAGACACACACGCGCGCACGCACACACACACGCGCACACACACACACACACACACACTCTACATGCTCCACTGGGGCTAAGCAGTTTGGCATGAAGAAAGCTGGCTAACAGCTTGTAGGAGCGAGGTGACATTTCTCTGTATGCAGTGTGTGAGTGTGTGTGAGGGTGTGTGTGTGAGTGTGCGTGAGTGTGTGTGAGTGCTGCATGCTTGTGTGGGTGTGCAATTTTCGTCGCTGAGTGTCTTTTGACTTTGCTTGGAGATAACAGCTGCTAGCAGACTAATGGAAGATGACACCAAACATGGAGAACAAGACAGTCAATGCTAACAATGTGGTTAAGCTAACAATGCTAACGATGTGGCTAAGATAACAACGATAACCGGGGTAACTCTGAAGTCTAAAGACAAGGACAGAAAACAATTATTTACTGTAAATAATGTACTTTCTTGTGTGTGTGTGCCTTTGGTTAGGATCCTAGAGGTCTGGTCCAGGAATTCAGGCCACTCCAGAACACACACACACACACATGCTTCAAGGTGAGCTCTGAATGGCTGCTGTTGTGTGTGTGTGTGTTTGTGTGTGTTTGTGTGCATCTATCGACTCCCAGCCAACACACCTTGAGCTGAATACAAGAAGACCAGAGAGATGAGAGAAGATAAGCTCACCTTCAGAAACATCCAGATATCTGGAACACATCAGATCAGCATCACACACACACACACACACACACACACACACACATAGGGCGACAGCCTCTGTCTGCTAAACAGGCTTCAGTGTGGCGTGTTAAGGACAGACTTTAGCTGTGCATCCAGGGTGGGGGTTTTAGGGGACCCAGGGTGGGAGGGATGGGGGGCCCAGGGTTGGGGGGCCCAGGGTGGGAGGGTTGGGGGGCCCAGGGTTGGGGGGCCCAGGTTGGGAGGGTTGGGGGGCCCAGGGTTGGGGGGCCCAGGGTGGGAGTGTTGGGGGGCCCAGGGTTGGGGGGCCCAGGGTGGGAGTGTTGGGGGGCCCAGGATGATGGGTTTTAGGGTTTGGCTCCTTCAACCCTCTCCCTCTCTCTCTCTTTCTCCCTCTCTCTCTCCCTCTCTCTCTCTCTTTCTCCCTCTCTCTCTCTCTCTCTCTCTCTCTCTCTCTTTCTCCCTCTCTCTCCCTCTCTCTCTCTCTCTCTCTCTTTCTCTCTCTGTCTTCAGTGATGTCCTCAAATCATAATTGTCTTCTCTTAAATGCTGTTTGGTTTCTCTCCGTCTGCAGGAAGTCTTTTTTTCAGATGACATTCGTTCCATCTCTCTCTTCATCTCTTGGCCTTGGAGAAATAATAATTTCAGAAATAAATGATTTCATTTATCAAGAGCTGGGTTTAGCAGTGGATATTCAAGGAATTTGTGTGTTTGTTTGTGTATTGTGTGCTGCTTGTTCTTCATGGTCACAAACAAGCACACACACAGACACAAACATACAGGGACACACACACAGTCACACACAAACATACAGACACAAACATATAGACACACACACACACACAGAAACACACCTTGGCCCTGGGACTTTTTTGTCTCAGAAAATGTTTTCTTCTCAGGATCTAAAGTTTCTTCCCTTCTCTTTTGTCAGGAGTGATGTTACATTAGCCTCGTTAACTATCTAATAAATGTTTGTGTGTTTGTATGTGTCTAAGCAGGGAGATCTGTGTGTGTGTGTGGCGTGAACACGTTCCTGTTAGACTCTGGCAGGGTTCCCAGTGTCGTCCCTGGAGACGGAGCGCTGTGTCTTAAGACAGGAACCAGGAGGACAGCTCTGTCAATGTTTGCCTGTCCCTGAGTGTGTGTTTGCATGCCAGCAGACGGTGACAATCTTCTACCTCCATCTGAAGACCGGCTCCTCTGCAGTGGAGGGTCCTGGGTGACACCTGGACAGCTGACCTAACAGACTGCTTGTGTCCAGCAGCGTGATGGCTCGAGGAAAAACCGTGTGGATGTTGGATTTCTTCTTTCTTGCAGGTCATCAATCACCGAGTACGAGAAAAAAGCGGAGGAAAAAGGATCTTTTACTGCATTGACTCGTGCAAGATGTGTGGGTAACAATGTCCGAACGATCGCTGCAGTCGCGTCCAGCTTGATCTACCGGGATAATACATCCTGAACTAGCCCACTCATCTACCTCTCACTCTCTGTCTCACTCTCTCTATGTCTTACTCCCTCCCTCCCTCCCTCCCTCCCTCTCTCTCTCTCCACACACACAGAGGTAGAGAGGAGTGACCTTGGTTCAGCCTCCAGGGCTCCAGATGGAGTGAGGGCCAGAATGGCTGGAGAGGCTTGGCACACGGTTCTCTGCTACACACACACACACACCCACACACCCACCCACACACACACTGGCAGGGTGACATTGTGTGGTCTACCAGGGAGGGTCTTTCTCTCAGACACAGTGGTTTACTTCAGGAGGAGAGGGGGATTCCAGCCTCTGATCTGGGGGAAGGGGGGGGGGGGGAGAACCTGGGACGTCTGCAGCTTAGAGAAACAAGAAAGAGTGAGATTATACTGTAAGGGGGGGGAGGGAGGGAGGGAGGGAGGGAGGGACGGACGGACGGACAGACAGAAGAGATAAAGCAGAGGATCTGCCTCTGATGCTTGCATTAGTAACAAACAGGAAACATCACACAACACAACATGTCTGATTCCTGTTGGTGACAGACACGTTTAGGAGGGAACATTTGGTGCCGCTCATTTGCATTTATGTGGTACAAACATCACAACAACATGTTGGTGAATTAAACCAGGAATAATGTGTGATCGCATATGTCGTCCCAGATTGAGAAAACACAGAAAACCAGACATAACATAAAAACTGAATTCATAAAAGAGAAAGACGAAGAAGTAGTGAGAGAGAGAGGAGGAGGGGAGCGGGAGAGGGAGAGAGAGGTAGAGGTAGAGAGAGAGAGACAGAAGACAGAAGATGGAACATTTGTGAGGCTGTGACTCTTTAGAAGCCAAGGAGGACCAGCCCACCTGTCTAGCAGTCTGCCAACTGTACCACGCACACACACACACACACACACACAGACACAGACATACATTTAAATACACAGCCATACACTGAATTTTTGTCATTCATCCACTCTGTATATCTGTCTGTCTGCCTGTCTGCCTGTCTGCCTGTCTGCCTGTCTGCCTGTCTGCCTGTCTGCCTGTCTGCCTGTCTGCCTGTCTGCCTGTCCATCTTTTTGTTTGTTGTCACACTTTCAGCAACATTTAGAGGGGGTGTAATATTGAGATGTACGCTGTTAGACTTGAACTCTGTGAGCCAGCTGTACCACACACACACACTCACTCACACACTCACACACACACACACACACACACATAGTTCAGTAAACCCTGGGTGTATCTGAACTGAGATGTCTTCCAGATGAATAGGAAGTAATGAGCGTGTAGTGGAAGTGATTCTCTCCTCTCATCCCTCTCTCCTCTCCTCTCCTCCCCATCCTCCTCCTCTCCCTGTTCTCAGGGCTCAGGTGGGAAGCATATGGAGCAACCCTCCTCTCTCTTCTTCCTCTCACACACACACACACACACACACCTCTCCGTGTCCTCATCTCCACTCTTTCCTCTCCTCCCCTTTCCCCACTCTTTCTCTCCTGCCATCCCTCTACCACTCCTTCTCTCCTTTCTTCCTTTTCTCTCTCTCTCTCTCTCTCTCTCTCTCTCCTGCCATCCCTCTCCATCCCTCCATCCCTCCCTCTCCCTTATGTTAGTGCTAGCGTCTTGTGGCGTCCTCCTTCTGCTCTCATGCAGGTGGGTCTGGATGAGCACGTGCACAAGACTCTCTCCAGTACAATCAGTCACACAGCCAAGTCATGTTCGCAAACAAAGCAGCAGCCTCCTGGGAACATGAAGACGTCCTTTCACACACACAGACGTCCTTTCAAACACACAGGACTCTGCACGCCACCCTCCACGCCGCTCTGCCTCGCAGCCATTCAAGAGAATTGTAAAGCCCCAGGACATGACACGTCCTCAACAATAAGAGACGCAGAGACGCAGGAGAGAATCACAGTGAAGAAACACAGACTTACTGGAGGAGGGGGAGGAGGGGAGAAAGGGGGGGAGACAGGGACGGAGCGTGATCAGGAACTGCAGACCCAAGGAAGAGCTGCTTCGTGTGATCTGGGAGTTTGAAGATGGTTTTGGTGTCAAACTAATGTTGTGAAATCGGGGATCTGAAAACTTGACTCCTAACACGTGCTGTCACACACCTATTTTCATTCACACACACGTGGGTGCGCACACACACACCCCCTCACACACACACACACCCACGGACACACACACGCATGGACACACAGACACACACACACAGGGCAGGTCCGGAGGGACTGGAGCACTTGAAGATGAGAATGCTTAATGAGGAGGAAAATATGTTGCATCTGGGGAGAAGGAGGACAAATCTCCTGGGAGCGATCCAAACACACACACACACACACACAGAAACACACAAACGGAAACACACAATTAGGCCACATACACTCACACAGACGCACACATGGACGCTCACACACTTAAACCACATTCACACATGCATATACAAACACTCATGCTGCACAAAAACTCCCTCGCACATTCAAACACGATGACTGTAACACACACAGGGACACCTTCATTAGTGACTTTAGCTTCTTACACAACTGAAAGGACTTCAGTCAACCCTGAGAGCTGCTCCACCTTCATAAAAAGACCTTCCAGATCAGAAAAAGTTATTTTCAGATGAAACCTGATCTGATTAATAAAAGAAGGAAGAAATATCAGGGATCACCTGTCCTTGATTCGCTGCTGTTCAGTGTTTGTTTGTCAAAGCGGTTCAAAAACGGGAACGTTTCCCAGCGCTAATGAGATGAACTCCTGACCCCTTCGACGTGAGCAGGCGTCCATCCGTTTCCATCGACAGGTAGTCATTCAGAAGACGCTCTTATCCAGAGCGACTTACTGCAAGTACAGGGACGTTCCTCCTGAGGCTAGTAGGGTGAAGTGCCGGGCACAACGTGATGTTGGCAAGGCCAGGATTCAAACCAGGAACCTTCTGATTACTAGCCTGACACCCTCACCCTAAGCCTAAGCCTAACCCTAACCCATGCCTTTCTGAGGGAACACAGGACAGACTCATGGTGGCATCCATTCGTAATGTGTTCATGGTAGAATTCAGAAATGTACACACACGCACAGACACACACACACACACAGACACACACACACACACAGAGACAGACACACACACACACACACACAGAGAGGCACACACACAGAGACACACACACACACACACACCAGGGTGCTGCAATAGCTGATAAAGAAACTCCTCCCTGTTTGGGTTTGGGATCAGAGTGAAGGCCAATGTGTGAACAGCACTCTATAAAAACACACAGATTATCGGGTCAACGCACACACACTCAAATGCACACACACTCAAACACACACACGCACACACACACACTCAAACACACACTCAAACACACACTCAAACACACACATACTTAAACACACTCAAACACACACACACACAAACTCAACACACACACACACATACCCAGGACTAACACTTAAACACAGAATGTTCTGATGTCACATCCAACCCTGCAGGGTTTCAGAGAGACAGTGTATGTGACAGTGTGTGTGACAGTGTGTGTGTGTGTGTGTGTGTGTATGTGACAGTGTGTGTGTGTGTGTGTGTGTGTATGTGACTGTGTGTGTGTGTGTGTATGTGACAGTGTGTGTGTGTGTGTGTGTATGTGACAGAGGGTGTGTGACTGTGTGTGTGTGTGTGACTGTGACAGTGTGTGTGTGTGTGTGACTGTGACAGTGTGTGTGTGTGAATGTGACAGAGGGTGTGTGACTGTGTGTGTGTGTGACTGTGTGTGTGTGACTGTGTGTGTGTGACCGAGAGAGACGTGTTTGGAAGAGAGGCAGGAAATGGAATCTGGAAACCAAAAGAGAATAGATGGAAACTGTGGAGATGGACAGAGGAAGAAGAGGAGGAGGGAGTGGTGAAGATAGAGGGAGAATGGAAAAGAGACAGAGAGACACAGACACAGACAGAGAGAGACATACACACACACAGAGACACACACACACACACAGACACATATAGAAATACTTTCATGCTAATAAAGCTGAATTGAGAAAGACAGAGAGAGAGAGAAAGAGGTAGATGAGAGGAGAGAGTATAAAGTTGTTAGTCCAGTTAAGCCCAGAGGTGGGTAGTATCGCCATCTACAGGTCAGTCAGTAGTATTGCATACAGGAGAGTTGGGCTGGTGTGTTCCGTGTTCAGCCTCATACTAAACTACTGTGAGTGTATACAGCAGGACCATGTTCACACTAACACGTCACAACTCAGTATTACTAATCTACGGTTTCGCTGCAAAACTGTGTCGGGATCCACACAGAACATCCATGAAGCTTGTCAACAGGCCAGAGGATTTCAAACGAGCCCCAGAGAGTAGACTGACCTGTTGGCTGGCCTTTAGAGAGCAGCGTTGGGAAGATGGAGGAAGGCAGGCCAGCTGTGGGCCCTCTGGAGAGGCTGGCAGATGGCCCTGCAGTCCGCTTCTCTCTGACCCCCTGCAGATCCGCCTCTCTGCAGGTGAACATTGTTAGCTTTGATAATAGTTAAACAATCCATCTCAGAACCAGAACACCCCCCCCCCCCCCACTCGCTTCAGTGATTGCAACCAAAACAGAAAAAAGCAGATTTTCTCCTTTTCGTTTTAACGTCGCTTTGATGCCATTATTATTATTATAATAAAATGTTTCGCTCTACATTTTTTTTACTTGAATGTCCCCGTAACATCTGCAAATCAATTAAATAATTTGGGTGTCAAAGGCCGTCCCTGCAAACAACAAACACATGAGTGGCAATTATTTCAATTATTGATTTCACACTTAGAGAGGCCTGGAGCTTCCCAGGCAGTTTAAAGAAGCCACACAGCCTCCCTGCCACCATACAGCGACAGAAGGACAGCCTTCCTGTCACCAGACAGCGACAGAAGGACAGCCTCCCTGTCACCACACAGCGACAGAAGGACAGCCTCCCTGTCACCAGACAGCGACAGAAGGACAGCCTCCCTGCCACCATACAGCGACAGAAGGACAGCCTCCCTGTCACCAGACAGCGACAGAAGGACAGCCTCCCTGTCACCACACAGCGACAGAAGGACAGCCTCCCTGTCACCAGACAGCGACAGAAGGACAGCCTCCCTGTCACCACACAGCGACAGAAGGACAGCCTCCCTGCCACCATACAGCGACAGAAGGACAGCCTCCCTGTCACCACACAGCGACAGAAGGACAGCCTCCCTGTCACCAGACAGCGACAGAAGGCCAGCCTCCCTGCCACCATACAGCGACAGAAGGACAGCCTCCCTGTCACCACACAGCGACAGAAGGACAGCCTCCCTGTCACCAGACAGCGACAGAAGGACAGCCTCCCTGCCACCATACAGCGACAGAAGGACAGCCTCCCTGTCACCAGACAGCGACAGAAGGACAGCCTCCCTGTCACCATACAGCGACAGAAGGACAGCCTCCCTGTCACCAGACAGCGACAGAAGGACAGCCTCCCTGTCACCAGACAGCGACAGAAGGACAGCCTCCCTGTCACCATACAGCGACAGAAGGACAGCCTCCCTGTCACCACACAGCGACAGAAGGACAGCCTCCCTGTCACCAGACAGCGACAGAAGGACAGCCTCCCTGCCACCATACAGCGACAGAAGGACAGCCTCCCTGTCACCAGACAGCGACAGAAGGACAGCCTCCCTGTCACCATACAGCGACAGAAGGACAGCCTCCCTGTCACCATACAGCGACAGAAGGACAGCCTCCCTGTCACCAGACAGCGACAGAAGGACAGCCTCCCTGTCACCAGACAGCGACAGAAGGACAGCCTCCCTGTCACCATACAGCGACAGAAGGACAGCCTCCCTGTCACCAGACAGTGACAGAAGGACAGCCTCCCTGTCACCATACAGCGACAGAAGGACAGCCTCCCTGTCACCATACAGCGACAGAAGGACAGCCTCCCTGTCACCAGACAGCGACAGAAGGACAGCCTCCCTGTCACCATACAGCGACAGAAGGACAGCCTCCCTGTCACCAGACAGCGACAGAAGGACAGCCTCCCTGTCACCACACAGCGACAGAAGGACAGCCTCCCTGTCACCAGACAGCGACAGAAGGACAGCCTCCCTGTCACCAGACAGCGACAGAAGGACAGCCTCCCTGCCACCATACAGCGACAGAAGGACAGCCTCCCTGTCACCACACAGCGACAGAAGGACAGCCTCCCTGTCACCAGACAGCGACAGAAGGACAGCCTCCCTGCCACCATACAGCGACAAAAGGACAGCCTCCCTGTCACCACACAGCGACAGAAGGACAGCCTCCCTGTCACCACACAGCGACAGAAGGACAGCCTCCCTGTCACCAGACAGCGACAGAAGGACAGCCTCCCTGTCACCAGACAAACATCTCTCCACCACAGGGAAAACACAGCCTCACCCCCAGACTGGGTTCCTGAACCACCACCTAGAACCCTCCTGGTTCTGCAGGGTTCTCTGGAGGGAAGGAACAATGGAACCTTTCAAACACAGAACAAACATAACAAAAGGTTCTGCTTTTTTATTTTTGTAATCAGCAGTTTTCAGTCGCCCGTCTTGCCTGTGGTAAACACACACATTGAAGCGAGCGCCATCCTTTGTCTAAATTCTATTCATGGAACCTGACCTGTGTGTTTCAGAGCAGGCCGATGAAGCTCAAATAATTTACATGTCCGATGGGATTTTTGATCTTTTCCTTAAAGTAAAAAATTGAATTTTAATTCATGCATATTTAGAAAGCGTCTGTGTGTGTAATCTTTTTATTACAAATCTAAGAAGTAGGCAGGCATTCAGATTCCTTTAGACAAGAATTAATAATTGTATTAAATGAATCAATTAATTTGGCTCAAATTAACACTAATATGAATCTTGTTAAACATGCTATTCAATAGCATGGCCTGTAATAACTTTTAATTATGAAAACATCAAATGTAAAAGGAGACATCAGCTTTTCAAATCCTAATTAACCAGAGGAGGAAGACAGTGTTCTTCTAGACAGCATTACTTTAAATGAGTTGTGTGTGTGAGCAAGTTATGTGTGTGTGTGTGAGCAAATTATGTGTGTGTGTGTGTACTAACTTATTTTTAGATATAGATTTAAGAAGATTTGTTTATATACTGTAGGTAATTGTACCTTTTTGTGTTCAGGCATTCCTCAAATTGGTTTGATTAGAAGAACTTTTGACCATCAGAGGACTTTGCACAGCATGTGTGTATCTGTGTGTGTATGTGTGTGTGTGCGTGTTTCAGCAGTTAAGCACACAGGGACAGATGGATATGATGTTGGCACGAAATCATAGAGACGGCCAACAAAGAGATCTGTACAGCTACTGTGCAGCACCACACACACACACACACACAACACAAACACACCTATACAACACACACCCTCGGCTACACACACTCTCCCACATACACACAATCAAAAAAACACACGTAAATACACAGCGACCCTCACAGAAGATGGCCTGCGTCCATGCTCATGTAGAGACTGACTAAAGGCATTGCGTGCGCTGGAGCTTGAGTGGCGTGTGTTTTCATGTTCTGCTCTGCCTCGTCACCGTGAGCGACCGGCAGACCTAACAAGCTGCCTCTCTCCTGCCTCCACCCTGCCCTGCCTCTCCCTGTGGGTCGCCTCTACCTGCCTCGCACCTCAAGCCTTAACCTCTGTACTTTTTGATTTACCGACTGCTGACAGCAGTCCTGCAGAGAGAGAGAGAGACACACACGTATTCACACACACACACACACACAGAGCGACACAGACAAACACGCAAACACGTATTCATATTCACACACACACACACACACAGGGACACAGACAAACACACACACAAGGACACACACACACACAGACACACACACACACACACAGACACACTCAGGAAATGCTGCTCCTTGCAGTAGCATGTGAACCTCAGATTGTGTGTGCTCTCTCCTAAGTGAGTAACCACGGCAATCCAAACAGTTTTTATCCCTCCGCTTCGCTCTCTCAGCCGCAGCAGAAGTGTGTGGTGTAATTAGGCCTTTGTATCTAAAAACAGTCTGATTAGGAATAATGGCATCGTTAGGATCCCAGGGTTGTTACCGAAGGCCGCATAGATAATGAGCTTGCCTGCCCATGGAACCAAGCAAGACACTAATTACAGGATGAAACACCCCCACTCTTAATTGGAGCCAGGAGTGAACAGAGGGAAATGCATTTACGGTGAGAGAGAGGTGAGGAGGAGCGAGGGAGAGAGAGAAAGGAGAGAGAGAGAGAGACGAGGGAGAGGAGAGAGAGAGAGGGAGAGAGGGAAAGAGGGAGAGAGATGAGAGAGGGAGAGAGAGGAGAGAGGGAGAGGGGGAGAGAGAGGAGAGAGGGAGAGAGGGAGAGAGAGGAGAGACGGAGAGGGTATAGGGTAGAAGGAGGGAGGGATGTACAAGAAAGTAAAGGAGACAAAAATGGAAAGAAAGAGAAAGAGAGAGAGAGAGAGAGAGAGAGAGAGAGAGTGAAAGGTACCCCGATGACCTCTAAAATGATTTTTCTTCATTTATTTTCATGACAAACATCACAGAGTTGGGCAGATTTTAAGGAAGTCCTTCAGCCTCGTCCACGGGAGAATAATTCTTTGGGATAGATATTGTTTATGTACACAGTATATACACGAATATATTTAGATACTCAGGTAGACTCCTCCCAGAGGGCGGGGCTTACGCAGCACATATTAGCATAAATCTCAGACCATTTTCTTTGATAATGAGATTGAGAATGACACCTGGATGTGGTTCAAACGTCCTTATTTTTAAAACAACGTCCAGATGACTACCTTTTTTTGTACAATATATACACACTGTATACGCACTGTATACACACTCGTTAGTCGGTGTGTCGGCCTACCACCTCTTTCTGCTCTGTCTCTTCCTGGTTTTATAGGATACACACACACACAAATATACATGCAAGCACCACACACACACGGACACACACACAAGTTTCTCCTGTGAAAGCCATTATCACACTCCTCCCATTAGGGCCAATGTGAACTCTCAAGCAGCGATGACTCGTATGCAAATGTTCCCTGGCAATTTACCCAAACAGAGCAGGAGGCATTGTGTGTGTGAGAGGGAGTCAGAGAGGGGCAGACAGGCAGACAGGCAGACAGACAGGCAGACAGACAGACAGACAGACAGGCAGACAGGCAGGCAGACAGACAGGCAGACAGACAGACAGACAGGCAGACAGGCAGACAGACATACAGGCAGACAGGCAGACAGGCAGGCAGACAGGCAGGTGACTGGCTGTCTGAATGAATCCATTTCCTGAAGGGTTAGAGTGTCATCCCGGTGTTCTGCTAACACATTGTTGTTGCTGAGATACGCATCGGGAGGGAAAAACAAATATTATAGAGACACCCCACCAAAAACACATTTCTGCTCACAGACGAGGGATGAGGAGAGGAGCTCTGTGTGTGTGTGTGTGTGTGTGTGCGTGAGAGAATGGACGGCAGCAGGCGATGTGGGGGGAGTGACCCTCATCTCTGTGTTTGCGACACTGAGCTTTCTAACACAATCAAGGTTAGAAACTGACAGGCAGAAAAAGAGAGAGACAGAGAGAGAGAGAGAGAGAGTGTGAGAGAGAGAGACAGACACACACACAGAGAGAGACAGAGAGAGAGATAGAGAGAGAGACAGAAAGAAAGACACAGAGAGAGAGAGGCAGAGAGAGAGAGAGAGAGACATACAGAGAGAGAGAGAGAGAGACGTAGAGAGAGAGACAGTGAGAGAAAGACAGAGACATAGACATAGAGAGAGACAGAGACAGAGAGAGAGAGAGACAGACATACAGAGAGAGAGAGAGAGACAGAGAGGTAGGGTAGAGAGAGCGAGAGTGAGAGAAAGACAGAGAGAGGGGGAGAGAGAGACACAGAGAGAGAGAGAGAGAGACACACAGATAAATACACCCAACCCAAACAGGGTAACAGTGTTGTGTTTGGCTCCACAGGGAACACAGTTGACTTGGCAGGAGAGCAGAACATCACAAAGTGTCGCATAAAAGCTCTGAGCCTGAAGGTCAGGCAGGAATTCAAATGGAAGACATGCAGCTCCAGCTAGACCACGCAAGACACACACACACACAGACACACATACCTACACACAGACACACACGCACACATAGACACACACACACACGTACACAGATACTGGAATAATTGTGAGATGTCACATCTGGTCCTCTTTGACAATGAGTTGGCGCAACATGAGGATGGTAATGAATGAGAGAATCAAGGTGTGTGTGTGTTTACGTGTGTGTCTAAGTGTGTTTGTGCATGTTTATGTGTGTGTGTGTTTGTGACCATGCGTGTGTGTATTAGAGTGTGTGTGTGTGGTTGCGTGTGTGTGTGTATTAGAGCGTATGTGTGTTAGAATGTGTGTGAGTGTGTGTGTTAAAGTGTGTGTGTGAGTGGGTGTGTGTTTGTGTGTGTATGTCTGTGTGTGTGCGTGAGTGTGTATTTGTGTGTGTGAGTGTGTGTGTGTGTGTGAGTGTGTGTGTGTTTGTGTGTATGTGCGTGTGTGTGAGTGTGTGTGTGTGAGTGTATGTGTGTGTGTGTGTATGTGTGTGTCCACTCTAAATGCCACAGTAATGATGGTCCTGCCCAGCTCTCCTCCAGAGTGTTAGACATCCTGCTTCAAGAGCTTTAATGCGTCTGGCAGCTACTGAGCGTGTGCAGAACAGAGTCACAGACCTGTTTTTATCTCCACATGTTAATTCCCCCTTCCTGTTTCACACCTCTTACACTTACAGGCCAACGATAGAACCGCTGTCGATCGCCAATATCGAGACAAACAGGGCAGCTAAGGTCTAGAACGTCAAGAACCTAGAACCTTGTTAGGCTGTCTGCATTTTCACATAACCTTCTGAATGCAAATACTTGACTTGGGAACCCTTTAAATCCAGGTGTTAATTGATATTAATGCCCTTGTAAAATGCTTATTAACATTTCTAAATGTGAAATAGGACTACTTAAGTGTTAGCAATGTCAGTAAGCATTAGTGCTAGAGTTAGTGTTATTAAATGATTAGATAAGCTTTAGTTAATAGGTAGTACTCTTCTTTAAATTTGCTTATTAGCATTAAGGTGTTTCAAGAATACAGAGGCCTTCAAAACCATTAACTAATGCTTGTAACTGCTTGTTACCCAAGGTTTCTTGAAATGATTTGTATCATTTAACACAAGGCCAAGTATAAGTTCCACAAATGCTACACCAGTAAGTGATGCAGCCAAGCTCACAGTCTAAACCAGCTCTTCAGGCTACATGCTACAGGCTGCTGGTGTAGCTGTGGCGGCTGGCCTCAGGGTCTCAGAGGCAGGGGAGAATCAGTGAGCAGGGCCCCTCTCCTGGAGGCTGACAGGCATCTTAAAGAGCAGTCATTAGCTAGCTGTTCTAGCAGGAAATCTTATCAGGCAGAGACCTGCTATCTAATTAGACAGCTGAGACACACACTACCACACACAAACACTACCACACACACACACCACCACGCATGCACACAGAGTCTGGCTAGAGGGGTAGCGATGGTGTCTGAATGTGTAATGTAGTGAGTGTGTGTCCCTGTGAGTGTCAGTGTGTTTGCATGTGTGTGTGTGAGCGTCAGTGTGTTTGCATGTGTGTGTGTGTGTCTGTGAGTGTTTGTCCTAATAATGACCTGAGGCTCAACCTGCTGTCTCTAACACTAACCTCCTCTCCTCCTCTTCATCCTCTCCCTAACATCTGGCCCCTGCCAAAGGCTGTGTGTGTGTGTGTGTGTGTGCACTGGTGTGTGACAGAGTTGGTGTGTGTGTGTGTGTGTGTACTGGTGTGTGACAGAGTTGTTGTGTGTGTGTGTGTGTGTGTGTGTGTGTGTGTGTGTACCGAGGCAGAGACAGAACCAAGGCGGGAGGAGTTGATCATCGTCGTGGAAACCTCCGAGGGGGTAAAAAACCAGGCAGCCCCTTCTGTCAGCTGAGTCCAACACACACACACACACACACACAAACACTTCCCCTCCATCGCCCATCAGATTAGGACACACGCACACACGCAAACAAACACACACCCATCCAGCCTTGCCCCATTCCCCTCTTCCAATCCCGTCACCCCAGAGCCCCAGATTAAGGTCTGAGTGACCCTGAGCAGAACAATACCCCTGTGTGTGTCTGTGGAGCTGTGCTTAATTGTGTTAATTTGCTGCTCAGGTTGAAACAGGGCACTGAAGGGGCATGTGTGTGTGTGTGTGTGTGCGAGCAACAGAGAGGGAGGGTTATGAGGAGAGTGTGTGAGGCCATCCGTCTAATCCTAGCTGTGATGTGGAAGTGTTCACCTGAATGAGGAGCTTTAAGAGTTCTGCCTCTACTCACACACACCAACAACACACACTGAGATGCACTCTCTTAGCTACTTTAACACACACACTCCTGTACAGGCACACACACACTAGAATTCATGTACGCACATATACACACACACATACTCTCTTGCATGTGAGGTACACCTGTCCTTGTGTCTGCTGCACCTCTCTCTCTCTCTCTCTCTCTCTCTCTCTCTCTCTCTGTGTTTCTGTGTGTCTCTCTCTCTCTATCACACACACACACACAAAGACACGTCCACGGACAGAGGGAAACAAACAGACACACACACACACACACACACATCTGAGACACAGTTCTAGCCCCTGTAACTCAGAACAGAGAGTGATGCTTCAAACAGACATTCTCTGAAGGAATGACCTTCTGTAAGCCTGTGAGGGGGTGTGAGTGTGTGTGTCCTTGTGTGTGTGTGTGTGTGTGTGAGAGGGATAGCTGATGCCACTCTCTCCAGACAGGGGGTAGTGTGATAACACACACCTTACTAACTTTGCCATTTAATCAATGACACATCCCTTCCCTGCTTCCAACCATCACTGTCAGTCTGTCTCATTGGTTATACACACACACCCACACAGAGACACACACACCACACACACACACACACACACACCCACACACACACCACACACACACACCCACAGACAGGCACAAACATGAATGCACACAGGGCAAACAGCTGGGATCTAAATGAGTATTAATGTGGCGATAGCAGCTAAGCAGGAAGCCATACCTCCAGTCCCAGGACTGCAGCATTAGAATACCAACACCAACACCAGGAGGCTGGCCCATCTGTCAGAGGAGGGGAGGGGAGGGGAGAGGGGAGAGGAGGAGATGAGAGGGGAGGAGAGGGGAGGGGAGGAGGGGAGAGGAGGAGAGGGGAAAGGGGAGGGGAGGAGAAAGGAGGAGAGGAGGGGAGGAGAGGTGAGGGAAGGGGAGGAGAGGAGGGGAGAGGAGGAGAGGAGAGGGGAAAGGGGAGGGGAGGAGAAAGGAGGGGAGGGGAGGAGAGGAGGGGAGAGGGGAGGGGATGGGGGTTGAGGGACAGATCTAGAAATTTGAAGAAAGTTAGATCTCTTTTTTTTCCATTCCTCAGAAAAAGAGAGACAGACAGAGGCCCTGAGGGGAGGAGAGAGGAAATTGAGACATCACTTCCTCCCCCGTCTGTCTCCTGTGAGACTCTCTCCTCTTAGACAGGCCTGGCACACGAGCCAGCGCTGCTTAACAAGACACACACACACACACACACACAAGAGTGTGTGGGATTCAGAGCATGGCAGCTGGCCCACACCTGCAAGGTGTGTGTGCATGCATCTGTGTGTGTGTGTGAGAAAGAAAGTATTATTCAGAGCATGGCAGTTGTCTCATACCTGTGAGAGCCTTAAGGAGAGAGTGGTTAGTGAGGACACACAGGAGGGCAGTGTGTGAGGAACAGCTTCCATAGCCATACCATCCCTCCCTCCCTCCTTCCCTCAGGGTTCTTTGCTTGTTGTATTAGAGAAGCTTTTTAGTGAACCCATCAGTAGCACTTTTTGGTTGGGGTTTTTATTTGGCTCCTCCCTAGAATTGATCTGATCAGTACAAGATTGACCGATACTCCTCTGCTTCTTTTTTTGCCTTTTTCACTCTCCTCTCCTTCTCTCCTCATCTCCTCCTCTCCTTCTCTCCTTCTCTCCTTCTCTCCTTCTCTCCTCATCTCCTCCTCTCCTTCTCTCCTTCTCTCCTTCTCTCCTTCTCTCCTCCTCTCCTCCTCTCCTTCTCTCTCCATGACCAGAACAAGTTATTGTGCATGGGTGGATCTTCATGAGTCCTTCCAAGCAGAAATGAAGCAGTGAGGAGAGGAAGTGTGAGCATACACACACACACACACACACAAACACACACACCCACACGCACACACACACACACACACGCCCACACACACACACACACACACACACACACAGCACCGGCCGGACCAGTTGAAGCCTGAGGGTGTACCATCTGCCCACAGACAGCCTCCCTGCCCACCTTCCTCAGCATATGTAAGCTGTGCCCTGGGTGAGGGGAGACAGGAGGCATGCCCCTGCCCTGGGTGAGAGGGAGAGGGAGAGGGGGGGAGCAGCACATATGTACCCCCGCCAGGGTGAGTGTGAGGGGGGTAGAAGAGCGGAGGAATCCTGAAGGACAGCCAAGGGGGCCCAGGGGCTCCACAGCACCAGCCAAGACCCCCGTCAGAACCCCCCTCACTGCCCCTTTTAGTCGTCCTCCAGCCCCCCCTTCCCTGCCCACACTGACCTCCAAGGTTAGCCCAGAGAAGGGCTACTGGGGCCTGGAGCGAGAGACGGAGAGGTGGGGAGGAGGAGAGGAGAGGGAGAGAAGGACTTGGCACTGTCACTGAGACACTCTCTCTTCTGTTCTGTCTCTCTTCCTCCAGCTGTCTGTCTCTCTCTGTCTCTCTCCGTCTCTCTCTCTGTCTGTTTCTCTCTCTCTCTCTCTCTCTCGCTGTTCACAGGGTGAAAACATGCCTCAGGCTATCCTACACTACAGAAAGGAGAAAAAAATAAAACGAAATGTGGCGCTTTCATCCACTCGTCCGTCCCTCAATTTCCTACTAACGAGCAGTGTGTGTGTGTGTGTGTGCGCGCAAGTGTGTGTGTGTGTGGTCAAGTGTGCTCAGATTGACAGCGGTGGACACATTTATTTCAATGGAAAAAAGGACAAATCTTTACAGAGAGAGAGAAAAGGAGAGAGAGGGAGAGAAAGAGAGAGAAAAAGAGAGAGAGAGAGAGGGAGAGAGAGGGAGAGAGAGAGAGAAAGAGAAAGAGAGAGAGAGACTATATCCATATTTAATGTTGGTTCTTTTGCATCCTACTCTGTTATTCTCTTTACTGTGTCTGTGCTCCAGCTCACCTGTTTACTGCTCCAGAGAGCAGGGGGGGGGGGGGGGTCGGGAGTGGGGCGGGGGTATTAGGGAAAGAGCATGAATATTTGGTAGATTTAGGATTATATTCCAATAAAGAAAGAGAGATGAGGGGTGGGGGGGGACTGACCTGACAGGGCTGGTCTCTCCAGGAGCAGGGCTGGTCTCTCCAGGAGCAGGGCTGGGGGACAGGGCTGGTCTCTCCAGGAGCAGGGCTGGTCTCTCCAGGAACAGGGCTGGGGGACAGGGCTGGTCTCTCCAGGAGCAGGGCTGGGGGAGAGGGATGGTCTCTCCAGGAGCAGGGCTGGGGGACAGGGCTGGTCTCTCCAGGAGCAGGGCTGGGGGACAGGGATGGTCTCTCCAGGAGCAAGGCTGGGGGACAGGATGGTCTCTCCAGATCTACGCCACACACAGTTTGTGTGAGTATGAGACTGTACTGTGTGTGTGTGTGTTCATGCCTTCAGAATCTCAGCAGACCCATTAAATAAATCATCCTAACCTTTCCTCTAACCTTTCCCCCTCCTGAACCCCTACCTGACCTTACAAGACACGCTTACATTAAAGATTCCTTTCTTCCTATTCATCCCTCTCTCCTTCCTTCCTTCCTTCCCTCCCCCTCCCTCCCTCCCTCTCTCCCTCTCCCTCCCCCTGGAGAGACGCAGCTAAGCTGGTCCCTTCTTTCAGTGTGTGATCTTTAAGATCGGCCGCTTCAAACGCCTCGCTCACCACGCCCTGCTACTGAACTCCCCCAGAGGTCGCTGAGACACATACTGCAGCACTGTGTGTGTGTGTGTATGTGTGTGTGTGTGTGTGTGAGAGAGAGTGTGTTTGTGTTACCTCCCTGAAGACCTTCAGTCACTCAGCTGGAGGGCCTTAAGCCCTTAACCCGCCTTGACACTATTTTGGCGCACAAACACACACACACCCACACATGCACACAAACACACACACACACACACAGATGTTAGGGGCCCTCGGAGGGTATCAAAGATCTCACTTCAATCAGCAGCCCTTGAAGGATGAACCTCAGACAAGCAAAAGGTCAGAAAGCAGAAATCAATAGAGAACCACACATGATGACGAAGATGATGATGAAGATGATGATGATGACATGGTTACTGGGTCCAGAGAACTTGGATGAAGTTGGTTGTGATGAGGTGACGATAATGTTGAAGATACGGGTACATAATGATGAGGATGCGAAAGACAAAAAGCGATGGCCATCGTTCCTGTGCTTTCGGAATGTTCCCATGTTTTCGGAATGTTCCTGTGTTTTCCGGAGTGATATCGTGTTTTTGGAATGTTCCTGTGCTTCCATGGGCACAGGTCTTAGTCTAATGTGGAGCACATTAAACCTTACGATGGCATACAATGTTTTTTTCAGGTGTGTGTGTGTTTCCGTGTGTGTGAGTTTTGTGTGCCTGTCTGTGTGTTTTCGTGTGTGTGTGTGTGTTTTTCCATGTGTGTATGCCTGTCTGTGTCTGTACGTGTTTCCGTGTGTGTGCGTGTGTGTGTGTGTGTGTGAGAAACAGCTTGTGCAGGATCTAGGCTGCTGCTGTAGATAAGGCCTCTTGAGGTGAGAACACATACAGAAACACACACACCCAGTTAAACACACGACATTTGTGGTGCTCCATCTTGGAAAACAGAGAAAGGAAGGCTTCTGAGAGTGTGTGTGAGTGTGTGTGTGTGTGTGTGAGTGCTGGGCCACTTTCGTTAAAAGTACT
This sequence comes from Protosalanx chinensis, assembly GCA_030340685.1. NCBI lineage: Eukaryota > Metazoa > Chordata > Actinopteri > Osmeriformes > Salangidae > Protosalanx > Protosalanx chinensis. The sequence goes on from CM059333.1 coordinate 6,751,921, forward strand.
CCCTAAACATTGGGCAAAGAACTGGGTCCAACCAAACTGCTTGGAAAACAAAAAAGAGAGAGAGAGAGAGAGATATGTAAAGAGGGGAAGATGGAACAGACAGCAAAGAAAACCAAGAATCCAGGGAAAGGTGGAGAGCAAAGAAAGGGAAGCGAGGGAGAGGATGGAGAGAAAAGAAAGAGAAAAAGAAGAAGAGACCGAAAAAAAGCGGGAGAGACGAGGAACCAGGAAAAGAGAGAGAGAGAGAGAGAGAGAGAGAGAGAGCGCGGGAGAGGGTGGAACCGAGAAATGAATGGAACGTCACGAAAGGAGGAAAAATCCTGGATGGACGGATGAGAGGGAGGGAAAGGTTACCTCCTCCCCTCCTCCTCCTCCCCTCCCTCCTCCTCCTCCTCCTCCTCCTCCTCCACCTCCCCCTCCTCCTCCCTGGTGAGTGTGTGTGTGTATCTTGCGCCTCAGATCCCTGTTCTCTTTCATTCCCACACAAAGGCAGCGGACGTCGCTCAGAGCGTACCTGGCAACACTAAGAAGCTGGCAGAAGGAGTGTGAGCGTGTGTGAGAGTGTGTGTGTGTGTGTCTGTGTGTGTCTGTGTGTGTTCAGCAGCTTACCTGGCTGTTAAGGCCTAGAGGGGAGACAGTCTCCTGTGTGACTCTTTAACATGTCCTACTTAGCAGCACAGTCCCACAACTCACCTCTCTCTCTCACACACCACGCTGATCGCCCCCTCGGCCAGCGCTTCACACACACACACGCTTCACACACACACACGCTTCACACACACACACGCTTCACACACACACACTCTTCACACACCCTTTACACACACACACGCTTCACACACATGCTTCACACACACACACACTTCACACACACACACATGCTTCACACACACACACCCTTCACACACACACACGCTTCACACACACACACATGCTTCACACACACACACGCTTCACACACTTTCACACACGCTTCAAGCACGCACGCTTCTCACACACGCTTCACACACACACACATGCTTCACACACACACGCTTCACACACACACACATGCTTCACACACACACGCTTCACACACACACACATGCTTCACACACACACGCTTCACACACACACACATGCTTCACACACATGCAAGCTTCGCACCCACACGCTTCACACACACACACGCTTCACACACACACGCTTCACACACGCACGCTTCACACACGCACGCTTCACACACACACACGCTTCACACACACGCGCTTCACACACGCACGCTTCACACACGCACGCTTCACACACGCACGCTTCACACACACACACGCTTCACACACACGCGCTTCACACACGCACGCTTCACACACACACGCTTCACACACACACAGCATCTTTCGCTCCTTCACACACTGACAGTGAAGTAACTGAACAAGATCTGAATAAAACTCCTATAAGGAACTGAATAAACTAACAACCCCTTTAAAACAACAGCCTCCTATTAGACTGGCTGAGGATCATTATGCATTGCATCGTCACCATTTATCAATAAAACACACAAGGTGGAAACTAAGTTAGTTCCTTGTTTTCCTGGCCACTGACTGTTGATTCCAAAAAAAGCAACTATCACAAAAACACTTATCACAAAAAAAGGTTCACACACACACACACACACACACACACACAGATGGCGTGAAGAGTGTGTTTGAGAGTAGAGTGAGTAAGGGTTAGTTCTGTTTCTGTGTGATTACACCTCTTTGTTCTGCCTCACACACACACACACTCCACTGGCCCTCAACAACAAACACGCACACCACACAAACACAAAGCTAACATGTTACTGAAGGTAAAGTGGATAGTATGTAAAAATGTGTTAGAGAGGGAGAGAGACATAAAGAAAGACAGAGAGAGGGGGGGGAGAGAGAGGAAAAGAGAGGGAGGGAGGGAGGGAGGAAGAGAGAAAGGGACAGAAAGAGAGAGAGAATGTCCTAATGATAGCCTTGCTGTAGCACTTGGGAGTTCAGCCTGCGTGTGTGTGTGTGTGTGTGTGTGTGTGTGCGTGTGTTCTTCCCCCAGCTGTGATCCATTCCTGTCTGCATGAGTGAAGGTGAAAATTAAGAATCCTCCCTGTTTTCACTTGCACTTTCTCCATCCATCCATCCATCCATCTCTCTGCCTCTAATGATTGTCCCTATCTGTTTATACAACAATGGCGAGAAACAGCTGCAGTAACCAGGTAATTACTGCCAACCCAAACCAGCGGCATTGCCACCCCGTCGATCTCCAGTGCCCGCAATTAGGCCCCATCTCTACCACTCTGCGGCCCACATCCCTCCTCTCCTGCCAGCTACACAGTCACTCCTGTCCCCTTCAACTCCTCCAGAGCCTTTCTCCCTCCTCTCCTCCTCCTCCTGTCTTCTCTCCTCCTCTCATCCTCTCCTCCTGTCTTCTCTCCTCCTCTCCTCCTCTCCTCCTGTCTTCTCTCCTCCTCTCCTCTCCTCTCTCCTCCCTGAAGGAGGGCATGTGGGGTGGAAAGTATGTGGTTTAGCGTGTCTGTACTGGCTTGTACATACGTCTGTGTTTTAAAGGGTGTGTCTTCTCTTCCTGGTCCAAAAGCCCCCATCAGGACCCGGAGGGCGGCCCCTCTGTCCGCCTGCCAAGAACCCCTGCATCTCCTGGACGCCCCCCAAGGACGGGAACTGCCAAATGTCACCTGGATGTGCTACAGAGGAGAGGGGGTGAGGGGGACAGGGGGAGAAGGGGGACAGGGGGAGGAATAATGGAAGACAGAGGCAACACAATATCTGTCTGTCTGTCTCTTTCTCTGTCTGTCTGTCTGCTTCTGAAATGAGAACCCTACTAAAGCGAGGGTTGTTTTTCTTCCTTGTTTGTCAGTGACCCAGGCAGGGGCTGTTACTGGGAAGTGAGGGTGGGGGTGAGGATGAGAGTGAAGGTGGGGCGGCATAAGGACCCAGAAGGATTCTGGGTCACAGCTGTTGACACACATGTATGACCTCTTGTTTAACTCATCAGCAAATCCTTTACAGACCCCACAAGGACCACAGGAAGGACCCATGGGACCCTCACACACACATGTACACACACACACGTCTACACACACGTACATGCACACATGATAATACAAAAAAAAACTGAAAGAGAAAGTAGTGACAATTCGTTAAAGGAATAAATGGTTAATTATATGGAAGATGCTGTCACCTAGTGGCTACTCGGTGTAAACGACACTGCGGATCAGCTCCTCCTCCTGTCCCGTGATACAAGGCAGGATATCCAGATGCAGCTTATAACACTTCCCTGCTGATTATAACTACATAAAGAGACTTATTCACCATAGAAAACACTGTTACCAACACTACAGGAAGAGTTTCGCTTTAGGAAGAGTTCGTGTTAGTTCGCATTTATCTACCGAGGCAGCAGAAGGAGAAGATCCTGGAAATGAGGAAATCACCCAGGAAGACAGCTGCGTGTTTGATCAAAGCTTTGCTGATATAGATGCTTTAATTTACAGATCCTTCTTTGTAAGATGGACATGAGACGAGAGAAAGAGGGAGATAACTCGGACTGGATGTCTCTTCTGTCAGAGGAGCTGCTGGATGTTCCTCTGTGGGACCTGGCGCTCCCAGGTGAGGAGGGGAGGGTTCCCCTGCAGGGTTAAACCAAAATATAAGGAAACTGAATATACTGTACAGATAATGTATCCTGCATGTATTTGACGGATATCAAACGTTAAGCGTTAGAAAAATCTATATATTTTGGGTTATAGACTCATATATTGACTTACATTTATTCATTTAGAAGACGCTTTTATCCAAAGCAACTTACAAGAGAGAGCTTTTACAAAGTCTTTTACATCAGTCATTGAGCATAGCAACGTGATAGACCCCGAACACAGTGGGTTTTTCAGATCGTGAATCATACATCATGAGAACCAATAAGTGCCAAGGGAAGAACTATAAATGCATAACACAACGATTGTGAGCATAAAGCAAGAGATACAACAACAACACTGGCAAGTCACCATATGGGGACCAACGAATAGTTCTAAACAACATAAAATTATGTGAAGTGCCATACTATTCCTAAGTGCCACAATTCTCTAAATAAGTGAGTTTTAAGCCTTCTTTTGAAGGTGAGAAGGCAGTCTGTGCTTATATAGGGAATGTCGGTGTCCCCCTTGTGAGTGTAAATAACCGTGGTTGTGTGTGTGTGTGCGTGTGTGTGGTTGTGTGTGGTTGTGTGTGGTTGTGTGTGGTTGTGTGTGGTTGTGTGTGGTTGTGTGTGGTTGTGTGTGTGGTTGTGTGTGTGGTTGTGTGTGTGGTTGTGTGTGGTTGTGTGTGCGTTCCCCCCTCGCGTGCAGGCAGTCATGACTCCATGAGCTTCTGTCTAGACAGACACTCCCCGGTGCTCAGGTCCGAATCCTGCCTGCTGCAAATGTTGGACTGTCTGGCTCCTTGTTTCACGAGGCCATGCGTGCTGCGATGGGCCACTACACAGGTGAGTACTCACTGCGGTGTGTGTGTGTGTGTGTGTTAGAGACAAAGTGCAGAGGCAGAAGTGAAGTGAGAGAGAATAACTGCGCCTGTTTCACCGGTGTAGGCCTGGTGTATCTCTGACCAGCTGAATTCTGGGATACGGTTCTTTGATCTGCGAGTGGCCTGCAAGACGGGCAGAAAAAAAGATCTTTACTTTGCGCACGGAGTTTACACACTGCAGACAGTTAAGGTACGGCTGCTAGCTGTGTGTGTGTGTGTGTTCCTGGTTAGCACAAGAACGATGTTGCTGAGGGCGTTTCTGTGTGTGTGTGTGTGTGTAGGAAGCCCTGTCTGCAGTAGCTGTGTGGTTGCAGCAGCACCCTACAGAGATCGTGATCCTGGTCTGTTCTCACTTCTATGAGCTGGGAGAGACAGAACACAGCCAGCTGGTGTCCTTCATCACAGAGCTGTTCACACACAGGCTCTGCCCTGCACAGGTACAGCACACAGCCCAGCACAGGTACAGCACACAGCCCAGCACAGGTACAGCACACAGCCCTGCACAGATACAGCACACATCCCTGCACAGGTACAGCACACATCCCTGCACAGGTACAGCACACAGCCCAGCACAGGTACAGCACACAAGCTCTGCCCTGCACAGGTACAGCACACAGCCCTGCACAGTTACAGCACACAGCCCAGCACAGGTACAGCACACAGCCCTGCACAGGTACAGCACACAGCCCAGCACAGGTACAGCACACAGCCCAGCACAGGTACAGCACACAGCCCTGCACAGGTACAGCACACAGCCCAGCACAGGTACAGCACACAGCCCTGCACAGGTACAGCACACAGCCCTGCACAGGTACAGCACACAGCCCTGCACAGGTACAGCACACAGCCCTGCACAGGTACAGCACACAGCCCTGCACAGGTACAGCACACAGCCCAGCACAGGTACAGCACACAGCCCTGCACAGGTACAGCACACAGCCCTGCACAGGTACAGCAAACAGCCCTGCACAGGTACAGCACACTGCCCTGCACAGGTACAGCACACAGCCCTGCACAGGTACAGCACACAGCCCTGCACAGATACAGCAAACAGCCCTGCACAGGTACAGCACACAGCCCTGCACAGGTACAGCACACAGCCCTGCACATGTACAGCACACAGCTCTGCACAGGTACAGCACACAGCCCTGCACAGGTACAGCACACAGCCCTGCACAGGTACAGCACACAGCTCTGCACAGGTACAGCACACAGCTCTGCCCTGCACAGGTACAGCATACAGCCCTGCACAGGTACAGCACACAGCCCTGCACAGGTACGGCACACAGCTCTGCACAGGTACAGCACACAGCCCAGCCCTGCACAGGTACAGCAAACAGCCCTGCACAGGTACAGCAGAGCAGCACAGTATGATGTGTGTGTATTGTGTGTGTGTGTGTGTGTGTGGATTGTGTGTGTGTGTGTGTGCTGTAGGTCACTCCCACCCTCAGACACTGCTGGGGTTCAGGGCAGCAGGTCATCGTCTCCTATGACAACGAGGAAGTAGTTAAACAGCACAAGCAGCTGTGGCCGATGATTTCCTACAGGTACGTGTGTGTGTGTGTTTGGATCTGTGGGTTTGGTGTGTTTGGACCTGTGGCTTTAGTGTGTGTGTGTGTGTGTGTGTGTGACTCTTATTAATCCAGTGGTCTTTACACAACAGATACGCTGATTCACCAGATCCCCAAAAGGTTATTTCATACTTGGAGCAACAGAAGGCAACCGGCAGACCAAGTGAGTGAGTGTGTCTGTCAGTCTGTGTGAGTGTGTGTGAGTCTGTCTGTGTGAGTGTGTCTGTGTGAGTGTCTGTGTGAGTCTGTCTGTGTGAGTGTGTCTGTGAGTCTGTGTGAGTGTGTCTGTGTGCGTGTGTGAGTGTGTCTGTGTGTGTCTGTGTGAGTGTGTCTGTGTGAGTGTGTCTGTGTGCGTGTGTGAGTGTGTCTGTGTGTCTGTGTGAGTCTGTCTGTGTGTGTGTGTCTGTGTGAGTGTGTCTGTGTGCGTGTGTGTCTGTGTGAGTGTGTCTGAACCGTGTCTTCTAACTTGCTCCTCACCTCGCCCCTCGTATGATCCAACAGCTGCCTTCTTTGCCTCTGGTCTGAACCTGACGGAAGATTCTAGATACGTGATCTGTCACCCGTGTCTAACGATGAGGAAGATGACGCTGAAGGCTGCGTCTGAGCTGCTGGGCTGGGTGGAGGACCAGAGGCCGGGCCCTCAAAGAACCAGCCTCAACATCATCTGTGGAGACTTTGTGGACCTCGATCAGTTCACTGCTCTCGTGATCTCTCTCAATGACAAACTGTTGGCAGAGAAGCAGAGATGATTGGGGGGGGGGGGGGGGGGGGGGGGCCTTGCCCAAGGGACACAACGTCATGTTGGCACAGCCTGGAATTGAATTGACAACGTTTTGACTGCTGACCTAATTCCCTAACCGCTCAGTCATCTGACTCCCATAGCCCTGACACACATTCCTGTCAGAGGAATGTTTCTCTGTAGTATCTTTGTTTACTGAAAAGAGGAACACACACACACACACACACGTTACAGCTCAGGGCTTTCAAACACAGACATTTTATTCTCTGACTTCTCAGTCTTTCTTAACATATCCCTTATCGACAATTCTTTGCTCGAAAAAATATACAAGCGATTCATACTTTGACATTACAGTTACAGATTAGTATGAGTCCTTTTTTATTTTTTTGAAATGCAATTTTAATCACATTATAAAGTTATAAGGCCTCTGTGTTTTTTATGTTGAATCCAGTGCGTTCCTGAACATCATTTAGAGCAGTGGTCCCCAACCCTGGTCCTGAGAGAACACCTGTCCTGAATGTTCTAGAGATGTTTCCCTGCTCCAGCACACCTGATTCTAATAAACGGGTCATTATCAGGCTTCTGCAGAACTGGATAACGACCCATTCATTAGAATCGGGTGTGTTGGAGCAGGGAAACATCTAGAACATTCAGGACAGGTGTTCTCTGAGGACCAGGGTTGGGAACCACTGGTTTAGAGAAGAAGTGAGGGGAAAAAAAGAGAACCTTGTTGACCTGAAGTAGAAGATCATCTTCTGTCAGACCAACACAGACAAGCAGCAGACACACAGAAACACTGACAATGAACCACAAGTACAGCTGGTGACTTCAAGGTTGACGAGTCAAGCTTCGACACTGTTCCACATTATCGGTGGTGAAATAAATCTGTGATCGATTCTCCGCCTGATCCAGTTGTGAAGCAGTAGGCACATTCAGGCTGCTTCAGACTGCTTCTGTCCTGCCGCAGAATAACATGAGATGAAAAGCTACCAGGTTCACAAGCCATGACCGTCCAGGATGGCAACAGTTTGATCAGGGAGCGGGGAAAAAAGACGAGGAGGAAATTCAAAATTAAACCGAAGGGACTGGAGAACCTGGATTTGATTGGTTACGTCCCTGTTGAGGTAAAATACTCAAACATCTCCCCTGATTCTCCCATAAGCCCCTCCCCTAACCCCTCACCACTCCTTCCCTCCTCTCACCAGTACGTTAATAGCAGCTGTTTCCAAGTCGTTTCAACAGTGGGGCCCCACGCACCAGGAAACACTTCGTCCGTTTCCAAGGCTCCCAGTCTGTTAACCCCTCCCTCACCCACACCCAGAGTTGAGGGGGTCTCCCTGCAGGGGCGGGCCAGCTAGGCGCTTCCTGTGGCGTGCGTCTGCAGGTGGCGGTTGAGGTGCGTGCGTCTGGTGTAGCTCTTGTCGCAGTGCGAGCAGGGGAAAGGTCGTGTGTCTGAGTGAGACAACATGTGCTTCTTCAGGTCGAACTTCCTCTTCAGACACTTCCCGCATTCTGGACAGGAGAACGGCTTCTCACCTGGAAGAGAGACGGGGTCAGGGGTCAAGGAGGGAGTCAACTGCAGGACGCAGGGAAACCTCTTATGTAAACTGAGAAACAAACACACACACAATAAAAGATGCAGGCAGACACACACACAGAGAGAGAGAGAGAGAGAGAGAGAGATAGAGAGAGATAGAGAGAGAGAGAGAGAGAGAGAGAGAGAGCGCGCCCAGTCCTCGGTGACGCGCAGAGCAGAAGACTCACCTGAATGGGACCTCATGTGTTCCGTCAGGTGACAGGAAATGGAGAAGGTTTTCCCGCACTCGGAGCACCTGTAGGGTCTCTCCCCGGTGTGACTCCTCATGTGTTTCTGGAGGTCTCCTCCGGAGGGCCAGCCCTTCCCACACACCGCACACACGTAGGGCCTCTCGCCCGTGTGTCGGCGCACGTGCACGTTCAGCCCCGCCAGCGCCGTGAAGCGCTTCCCGCAGTAAGAGCAGTGGAAGGGTTTCTCCCCCGTGTGAATGCGGAGGTGACCCTCCAGACCGTCCTTAGTGCGGAAGCTCTTCCCACAGTGGGTGCACAGGTAGGGTTTCTCTCCGGAGTGAGTGCCCTTGTGGTTGTGGAGCCCCCCCAGGGTGCTGAAGGCCTTGTCACACTGCTCACACTTGTATGGTTTCTCCATGTGGCTCCTCTGGTGAATGCGGAGCTGGGTGAGGCCTGTGAACGTCTCATCGCAGTATCGACACTTGTAGCGGCGCTCGGCGCCCTCTGGTGGCGGGTGGCTCTGCTGGTGTTTGATCAGCTTGGCCTGCGAGGTGAAGGGCTCGCCGCACACGGGGCACGGCAGCTTGTGGACGCGGTGCATCTGCCGGTGAGCGTCACGCTCCCTCGCCGACGGGAACACGCGCTCGCACCGGGTGCAGGCGAAGCCGCCGCCGGCAGAGTGCGTCTGCTTGTGATTGGTCAGGCTGGACAGGAGGCGGAAGCGTTTGCCGCAGAGGCAACACTGATGCAGAGGTTTGGCTCTGTGGTTCTGCAGGTGAGCCAGCAGCTCCGTTTTGCTCTTGAACGCAGCGCCGCACTGAAAGCAGGTGTTGGTCTTGTGGGTGAGGCGGTGACGGTACTGCTCACGCAGGGAGGGGAACGCCTTGCCGCACAGCGGGCAATCGAAGGTGGCGTCGGTGCACACGGAGCGCTTGTGGTCGTTCAGAGCCCAGGGCGTGCGGAAACCCTGGGCGCACTGCGAGCACGTGTGAGGGGCGCCGCGTGTTTTGTGCGTGTGCAGGTGACGAAGCACCTGGGAGCGATAGATGAAACACTTCCCGCACTGAGGACACTTGTGGGCAACCCGCCGAGGATTGTGGGACACGCCAGGGAGGGTGGAGGCGGTGGAGGCGGAGCCTGACAGGTGTGGTGACACGGAGCCCTGCTGGGAGGAGTCTGCTGCGTGGTCACCTGACAGGAAGTGGGGAAACACAGACAGGATGTGAGTGATTGTTAGCTGTGACACTGTTTGTCTCTCCAGCCAGGAAGCGGTCCCTCACCTGTGTCGCTGTCTTCTCCCTGACAGACAGACGAGCCGCTCGACATTTCAGGGCAGACGCTGAAGGACGAAACACACAATAATGATCAGCCTTCCCTTCTCCCACAAATCAAGTGAATCGACTCCTCAGGTGAATCGACACCTCAGGTGAATCGACTCCTCAGGTGAATCACCTCAGGTGGACGTGTGCTTCTGCTCACCTGAGCGAGTGGCTGAGAGGCTGTGGGGGGTGTGGCTTCAGTCCGGGGACGCTCACAGTCTTCCTCGCCAGCAGAGCCCGGCTCTCTCTGGAGGGAGACACGGCGCCACACTGCCCCCTGGTGGCCACAGACAGCGGCAGAACCGGGACAGGCAGGGAGATGAACGTGGGAGACGGCTGGGGGGGGATGAACACGATGGGAGTCTGATTCAGAGCCATCAGACTCAGCACAGCTGGGATGGAGTTAGTCCCTCCTCCAGCTTGGCCCTCATTGGCCGATGCCAGGTCTTGACCAATCACCATCACCCCCTCGGATTCTCTCGCCACGTCGCTGTCCTCCGGTAGGGCGCAGACTTCCTGTTCGACTCCTCCTCCTTCCTCCTCCCTCGCGTCCAGGTTGCTTATCTCCAGCCCGATCACCACCTCCACCCCTTCTGTCTCCACCCTATCCTGGTCCAGGATCCCACAGTCGTGGGCGTGGCCAGCCCACTCGGATAAGACTTCTGATTGGCTGCTGGCGTGGGAGGTGCTTCTGGAGGATGCTGAGAAGGGGCTGGACAGCAAGGAGAGGATCAGCTCTTCTGCAAGGGAGCCGACTGCAAACAACCACAGCAGAGAGACCAGGACTCAGACGTCTCTTATCCAGAGAGACTTACAGCAAGGACAGGGACATTCCCCCCCTGAGGCCAGTAGGGTGAAGTGCCTTGCCCAAGGACACAATGACATGTTAGCACGGCCAGGAATCGAACCGGCAACTTCTGATTCCTAGCCTGATTCCATAACCGCTCAGCCACTTGACTCCCTACAACAGGAAGTGTGTTTAAGCGTGAAAAAAGAAGAGAAGAAGAGTTGGGGTCACCTACCCGTCTTTCCCAGGTGTGTGTGGTGACACGCTGGATGTCGTAGCAGAGACCCCAGATCTTCCGTGTTGGAGACGGACTGCAGATCCTGGTCCTCCACACCACCGGGGGCAGCGTCCAACCAAGCTGCAGTCTACCAAACACAGGAGGGCTTATCTGTTAGTGAAGGAGTTGTGGATGGGTGAGTTTTGATTGTTGTGGTCTGTGTGTGTGTGTGTGTGTGGTGTGTATATGTGTGTGTGTTGTGTCACAGGGAGCACCTGTTTGAAGTCAGGCACTGGCAAGAACTCCTCAAGTCTAGACAGGAAGTCACACACCAACGACTGCAGTGCTGCGTCAAAATTCTCATCAAATGCACCCTAAGACACAGGGACTGATTGTTACATTTGACACAATTGCTTTTCTTCTTTGGCAAAACAAGTTTAGAAATCCACCTTTGGTTCAATTATACATCACATCAACAAGACCAAATTAAGGTGTGCATCCAATGGCTCAGCAGAAAAGGAGCACAGTCTATTCCACATTGTGCCACAAGGTGGCAGCATCTACATCTGTAATAACTGTCTTCTACCTGGGTAACAGTGGGCTAGCTCGTCTGATCCAGCACTAGTCTACTGGTTTCTATAGTGATATAACAGTACGCCTGTTCTTCTTCTTAGTTGCCAGTGGCGATCGTGTCTCACCGCTGTCAGCAGGCTGCCTTCTGAACGGTCTCCTAGCAACGTCCGAGTCAGCGAAACAAGATTGTCTTTGGATGCCTCGATGGCCGGATCAGCTGACTGCAACACAAGACAAGGCGTTACACACACGCACATAAACACACACACACACAGATAACACACACACAGAGAACAAACACACACACAGATAACAAACAAACACACACACAGATAACAAACAAACACACACACACACAGAGAACAAACAAACACACATACAGAGAATAAACACACACACACACACACAGAAGGAGAACACACACACTCAACTTACCATAGTCAGACAGACAGAGTGTATTCTGGTGAGGTGTGTCTGTATGACTTCAGGGTCTGGGTAGGTGTCGTCACTAAACAGATCCACTGTCATCTGTGACACAAGAGGAACAACAGGTCTGTTCAGCTTCACTGTGCACTGGGAGTGGCCCGCACGTACACACACACACACACACACACACACACAGCCGACACACACACACACACCCACACACACACAGCCCACACACACACAGCCCACACACACCTTGGCTCTGAGTCCAAGCAGAAGCAGAGTCTTCTGTCTGTCGCTGAGGAGCTCTGGCACAGCCTCTGTGATCACAGTAACAAACTCTTCCATCTTTCCATAGTGTTTGACCCTCCTGCCTGTCATCACCTGCCACAGGCAGGCAGAAACCAGGCGGAGAGGAGGGACCAGGAGCCGCAGAGAGGAGATGGGCAGGGAGAGATCTGCAACAGCAGAGAGGAGACTAGGTGGAGGAATCTAGAGCAGGGGTAGGGAACTGCTTACCCTTGAGGGCCACTGTCCTTAAGGTTTTTGATGTTTCCCTGCTCCAGCACAGCTGATTCTAATGAAGGGTCGTTATCAAGCTCTGTGGAAGCCCCATAGTTAGAATCAGGTGTGCTGGAGCAGGGAAACATCTAAAACCTTCCGGACTGTGGCCCCTGAGGACCAGGATTGGACACCCCTGATATAGAGCAACAAACAGGAACTGAGAGATCTCAGAATGAAGCTTTGTGTCGGTGTGTTGATGAATAATCTCTTGGTTTTGACACGTGAGTTTACACATCAGTTACACTAAGTAGTTGTCTTTCTGAATGAGGAGAATAAAGGATCTGAAGGTCTTTTATCCTAATTAAACCCAGTTTCCATCACTGATTATCAGTTTAATAAACAGTTCTGGACAGAGCAGGTTAACTAGCAGCTAAATGATCACACGACAAACATTTAACCAAATACCTCAAGGTCCAGTCCTTACCCATGTTGCTTTCCATTTGTGGCGATTCTTTGTTTTACTTCATTCGTTTTTTAACTTTGATTAACAGTTTAATGTTACAGAGATGAACTTGATCTGAGAACCAAACTCTGTTAGCATGTTTAGAACATCCTGTCCACGCTCTGTGACCCGGAAGTTGATCACCTCGAAGAGGGTGTGTTCAAGACACGCATGTTACATTGTCGATGTTTATTTAATAATATTTAAAAAAATGCATATACTATTATAAACTATTATACTATTTAAAAAACTGTTTATAAAGTGGGAATTAATCTACGCTTTGCCCTAGATTGAAAATGTGTAAAAATTCATTTTTATCCGGATTTTTAAGTATGAAATTTGTGTTTCATGGTAAATAAGTACAAAAAAGGGGACCGTTTTAGAGAATCATTTTACAGAACTTAATCAAGAAAGAAAATTAAACCTGCAGTCCATCATTGCTCTCTCTGTCTCTCTCTGTCTCTCTCTGTCTCTCTCTCTCTCTCTCTCTCTCTCTCTCTCTCTCTCTCTCTCTCTCTCTCTCTCTCTGTCTTTCTCTCTCTCTCTCTGGGCTAATTTGAGCGCACCCTTCCTCCCAAGTAATCATCTTAGACTACCACTCTTGACATCCACTTAAGCAAACGCATCCTTGTGCTTTTGTAAAACCTAGATGTACCTCTCCAGGGTAATCACCAGGTAGATTTACCTCCTCTGCACAGTACAGACGAACCTACACATATAGAAACCTCCCATATGAGACAGCCAGACTTCTCTTTCTCCACAGCCTTTCTAAACCCCCCTCGGCCCTCACCTAGATACCCATGGTCCTGCTCTCTATCCTCCCTTCTCCCACCTTACCCTAACCCTGCTCCCTCCGTCCCTCCACCTCTCCCTTCCATGCTAAATAGATTACAGAGGATTCGTCCTGTGCTAAGACTGTGACGTGGCTCTGTTCTGTCAGGCTTAAGGAGAGATGAACACATAAACCAGATGGTGTCAAGAGAGGTGGAGAGAAGAGAGAGAGAGAGAGAGAGAGAGAGAAAGAGAGAGAGAGAGAGAGAGAGAGAGAGAGAGAGAGAGAGAGAGAGAGAGAGACAGCTGAAGAGGAGCTCGTCAGTCTTGGTTCGATGATGACAGCGATGATGAGATCGGAGACTTGTCAGAGAGAGAGCAGCCCCCGGACCCTCACCCTAACTCTCCCCTGAGGCCTCTGATAACCCTCTGGAACCCCCAGCAGCCCCAGCAGGACCACCCTCACATCCTCTCGTTCCACTTCCTAGTCGACACCCCCCAGCTCTCGTCCCTTCTGTCACTCCCTCCCTCCCCCCCTTCACCGTGGGAAGAAGACCATCACCATGGAAACGATGGACAATATCTCTTCGGACTCTGAGGACATAAAAGACACCGAGTCTAACAACTTGCTTGACGTGGTGTCGGAGGACCCCGAGGAGCAAAAAGAGGAGGAAGAGGAGGAGAAGGAAGAGGGGGATGATGATGATGACATCTTCAGCACTTGGCTGAGTAAATACAAACCAACCGAACAGATGAAAGAGAAAGAGGGAGAAGATCGGACGGAAACATTCGACCGAAAGAGCAGCTTCAACCCACCTGCACGTCCCCAAATGGATCGCCGGGCCTCGCTACCCTGCCCGGTAAATTCAGATTCAGTCTGTGTGTGTGTGTGTTGTATCCTTTTGACGGATGGTAACTACAGTACTGATTGTGCTGTTTTCGGGCGATATTGTGGCATCAAAGTAGCAGGTGTGTTTTAAGTCGAGCTGTGGGTTCAAAGTAAGGATCTGGCCATTGAAATGGGGCCTACAGCTTCAGATCAGTATCACACCCACAGAAGCTAATAGGATTAGAGAGTCAACGTGGTTTAACCTCTCCAACAGTCAGCTAGAGACATGCAGAGGACACGTGAGATCCACCTGTGTGTCAGAACAACAGAGATGTGAGGGTGTGATGTGGTTTACATTTAGGACAGAGGGAAGATAAAAAAGGTCTGTTTTATCACAGACTTGCCCTTTCTCCCTCTCTCTCTCTCTCTCCCCCTCCCTCTCTCCTCTCTCTCTCCTCTCTCTCTCTCTCTCTCCCCCTCCCTCCACTCTCCCCCTCCCTCTCCCTCCCTCCCCCTCTCTTTAGGCTCAGCTCAGTGCCATGCAGCTGTCTCGTCTCCATAACGCCACCAAGCCTCCCACCCCCGCCAGAGGCCACCGCCGGAGCCGCACCTCCTCCTGTGAGGACAGCGGTCCTGCCCAGCCTGTCTGTCCAGAGCGACGGCCCTCCGTCATCACCACCATCCCGGAGGTGGCCGAACTGCCAGAGAGGAAGACACGCTTCCGCAGGCGAAATGTTATGTCTCTGGTAGGTTCACTGTGTGTGTGTGTGTGTAGGTGGACTGCTGGAAGAGTGTGTGTGTGTGTCACATCAAATCAATGATCTGTTTGTTTGTGTTCTTCTTTAAGACCATGTCTATTTTCTGTGTGTGTGTGTGTGTGTGGCAGAGCGACGCAGATCGTGTGTGTCTAATCTGCCATGACGACCTTAACAAAGGGGCCAGTGGAATCAGAGAGCTTCACTGCTCCCACAGCTTCCACAGTGAGGTGAGGCTCGTGTGCACAGGGACCACAACATCCAGCCAGCTGTTCTGATCCCCTGCTCGCTCGCCCACTTCACCCTCTTCACAGAAACACCAACAGAAGGTTCTCATCTAACCATGCAGCTCTCTCTCTCTCTCTCTTTCTCCCTCTCTCTATTTCCTTCTCACTCCCCCTTTGTCCCTCTCTCCCTCCCTCCCCCCCTCTCTCTCCCTCTCCCCCCCCCCCTTCTCTCTCTGTCCAGTGTATTGAAGAGTGGTTGTGGCGAAAGCAGTCGTGCCCTACGTGTCGCGTGCAGGTGCCCATGCCTGAACCCCTCTACTGGACCTCAGCTCGAGTCAAGGTCCCCTGAGGTCCCGGAGGTTCTCCTAGATCCATCTAGAACCGTCCCAACGGCTGGACAAACCTTCTCCAAACAGACCCATACGGAACATTCTAGAGACTCCCCCCCCCCTCTGTCGGTGTTCACGGCTGAGAAGAACGTAGTCAGGACTGGATCTGTGAGGCTGCTTTAACCTCTCCAGACTTTAGCATCTGGATGCTACATGCTACCTCCAGGAAGGAACACTTTCTCCGGGAGCAGAAGCAGCAGAGAGTCTGGGTGTAGCTAAGGACCACCATAGAAGAAGCCCTTGGACTAAGCCTGTCATTTTGGCTTTATTTTCGGTTCCAGAACCACAAATCAGATGAACGCTAAAATGGCCCCTAATCTTATTGGAGTAATCCCAGACCTATGTGTGGGTGGAGGGGTGTGGGAATACGTGTTAGCTGACTGTATAATGTATGTCATCTTATCACATATGCTGTCTGTCAGACAGACAACTGGATACATGTTTCTTACATACAGTATCAAGAAATTGGGTTATTCAGTGTTTAACTGCCATGTGTCATTTCACATTTTTTCTAGTATTTTCTCATGTTCCTTTTAACTTGGGTGAATAAATATATGTCCATCATTCTATTTGTATCTACTTTTTATTTGTATTCCACTAATCCTGTTTCTCATACGGATTTCCAGCAGTTGTGAGAAAAAGGGGGTTTTGAGAGATGAGGGATATTTTCTGTGGTCTATACTGCCCCCCTCTGGTGTGATGGACACATGTGGTACTGCAGCCACCCCGTTTCCCAGGCGACAGACCGGAAGTTACACATCCACCTGTTACAGCTCCAACAACAACAACCCTCATCTGGAACTACCTGGAAATAAACTACACAAACTAATTAAACTTTGACAAAAATGGACAAATTAAAGAAAGTTTTAAGCGGGCAAGATGAGACCAGTGACGACAACAACATGTTACAGGTTGAACTAACTAACTAACTACTAGATTTTTCAGTGGCTAGGCTAGCTAGCTTGGCAACTTTCCATTTGAGTAACATCAACTTTAAAATGCTGAAAGTATCGATATATATTTTCTGGAGTCGGTATCATGAATGTAGCTTGTTTTGTTTTTTTTACTTAAAAGTCCCAGTTTTAAATGGGATGGTTTGGTAGAAAGTTAGTGACATGTTGTGTTGCAGGTGGTGAACCAAGCTTCCACCTTGTCCTGGGGAACCCGAGTTAAAGGCTTCATCGCCTGCTTCAGCCTCGGGGTCTTATGCTCCATACTTGTAAGACACTTTATGAAAGAAAACTTTACATTTTTAAGTCTACAACTGCAATTTGCGCTGTACAATCCCGTTCTAATGTCGTATTTTAACAACAGGGAACTTGCTTGCTGTGGATTCCTGGAGGAGGCCTCGCGATATTTGCAGTTCTTTACACTCTTGGTAACATCGCGTCCCTTGCCAGGTGAGTGGAGGAGGGTGAGGTGACCCTCACTAAGTGGAGGAGGGTGAGGTGACCCTCAGTACACATCCAGGACTTTATAATAGCAGGAAGTGAAGTTTGTCTGCACGGTGTGTTTTTCAAGCACCATGTTCCTGATGGGACCAGTCACCCAGGTGAAGAGGATGTGTGCCAAGGTCAGAGCACTGGCTACTGCAGTTATGCTGGTGAGAACACACACACAGACTCACACAGACACACACTCACTCACTCACTCACACACACACACACACATGCATGCACCTCCCCCATTTTTCTCCTCCCCACAATATCTAAAACATGGTTTAGTGAAATGATAATGATCTTCTTTTCTTCTTATTCGTCCCCTGTCAGACATGCCTTGTTCTAACTCTGTGTGCAGCTTTCTGGGTAAGAATCCTTCACATCACAAACTGTCCTTACATGACTTCATTCATTGCTTCAGGGGGGAATGTCCCTGGACTTGCTGTTAGTTGCTCTGGATGAGAGCGTCTGATAAATGACATATACATATAAATTCAGTATGAACAGTAGGATTGAAACAGTAATGCAACTGTTCTGTCGATCTCTCCTCAGTGGAAGATGAAAGGCTTGGCTTTACTGTTCTGTGTGCTCCAGTTTTTGGCCTTTGCTTGGTAAGTGAACTCACACACACACAAATAAGGATGAAGACTGAAATGTTGTGTCCTAATATCGAACAAGAACATAAACCCTCAAACCTGTTCACTTGTGCATGTGTATTTATATATATATATATATATATATATATATAAATATATAATATGTATAAATGTATTTATATTTCTTTCCCTTGAACTGAAGGGGTTTTGGCATCCAACTCAATGGCAGGACATTATTTGCGACTGAAAACAGAGTAATTATGATTGTAGCTTTTAGCTTCCCTAATCACACACAGCTAATGTAGCTAGCTTTGTTCTGTCAAGTATCTTCTTGACAAAGGCAGTAGATGCGTGCACACAGACACACACACACACACACACAGGCATACACGCACACACAGGCATACACACACACACGCACACAGGCATACACAGACAGGCATACGCAAGCAGAAAACCATGTACAAGGTCTTGTTTGTTTCTACACACTTAAAGGAATATTTCCTGGCTGAAACAGTTTAGGGTTAAACCTCCTTTCCTCTCTGTTGTTGTGTTCTGTATTTCAGAACTGGTCTCATCTGTACTGCTGATATACGGTTTAATTCTGAAAGGTATTGGGAATGTTTTTGAACTGAGTTACCTGGTTGTAAAGCTAGTCCTTTTTCTTACAGGTATGGCCTGTCGTACATTCCATTTGCCAGGTATGTACACACACACACACACACACTAATCTGCTGTTCTTCACTGGCAGTGAGGCATTCTCCCCACCAGTAGTTATATTTGATAAGTGTGATATTATTTCCAAATATTCCTTGACTTTTGTTTTGCTATTTTTCCAGGGACGCCGTTATCAAGATGTTCACAGTCTGTATATCCTGAAGCTGACATTGGACCCCTTTACCTCACTTTCTCCCCCACACCCTCCCCCTCATCCTCCCCCGATTCCTCCCCCCAACCCTCCCCCACACCCCTCGCTCTCTCTCTCCTCCCCCACACCCTCTTCCTCCCCCTCTCTCTCCCCCTCCCCCTCCCCCTCTCTCTCTCCTCCCCTCTTTCTCCCTCTCTCCGAGGGCTGATGGGTGAGGTTGTGTGTGTCTGAATGATCCCAGAAGCCCCTTCTCTCTCTGGCTCCCTCAGTTTCCACACAGGTGTGTTGGTTCAGAGCCCACTGAGTCCGCACTTCGAGTGAAACACTTTTCCAAATCGGTGTGTGTGTGTGCGCGTCGTGCCTGTGTGTGTGCGTGCTTGTGTGTGTGCGCGTGCCTGTGTGTGTGAGAGCTGTGTTACTCTGAGGGAACATGAATCCATTGTGTTTGTGTGAGGTACAGACATTTCAACATTCTACGTACAAAGTTTTAAAAGGGACATTCTGTTTTGTGATGGAACTTTCTCATCTTAAAAACATTTGGGTCGGAGACATTTCAGAGTGACGTTAGTCTGTGCCAATGTGGGTCATCTATTTCCAATTCTGTCAGACTTTAATGTTTAGTAGATCGTGTGTATGTAGAGAGATGAAAAAGTCTTCATTTGTGATTCTGTCGGTTGAAATGTTTTACTTAGCTGTGTGCACTTGACCTTTGCTGGGAAAAAAGAAGCGTGTTTTTAAGGGAATATAAGTCCTGTTTTTAGATAGTCAGACTCTCACCCAGTCTAGGAAACATTGACAAAACAAGGCTCTGCATGGCAATATTTCAATCCACATTTCCCCAAAGTGTAGGTTAGCCTAATGCTTGGTATAAAAGATTTTAATTGGTTGAGCAATTCTTTTTAGCTTATTCGTCTGTTGCTTGAGAATAGAGAGTCTTTACCCAAAATTATGAATAGTTGAATTTATGATTTTTGTATCTACCAAATGGACTTTTTTAACGTCCATATATAGAAATGTGTGTGTGTATTACCGTCATATTGTCTACTGCCTTCTGTAAATGCTGCTTGCCTTATAAAACATATTGCTCTGACATGGAGTGATAAAGATACGGAATATGAAAGTATATGTCTAGAAAATCTGTCACAAAATTATGAATGTATTTTTTTTCAGTCAGTCTTATTACAGCCTAACTGCCTGGTGTCCAGAGTTTTCAATAAGATCTTTTTGGGGTGTTTTTTTATCGCTCTTAAATCATCAATTGTTAAGCAAAGTGTCCATTACATTATTTCCTCAAGTCTCACTGTGTTTAACAGACCAAAATAGCACTAGAATAAAGTAAGAATAAATAAAGAATGAAGTTGAAAGTGTGTTTTTGTGATCTGTAGAAGCCTTGATATTATAATATATATCTTAATAAATATATTAAGGGAGGGAGAAGGAAATCCACACAGAAAGGGTTTGAAGAGCCAAAACAGAAAGTGCCCCAGGGTGAAAATCTAACCTATGACCTTGCTGTCATGCAACAGTGCAGGAAAGACTGTCCTCACCAGCTGATCAGAAAAGGAGGTAGGGGAAGGGGTGTTAGGGTTTTAGTAGGTTAAGCAGAGTCTCACCTTTTGATATTTACCTTGTGCCTTTTTAATGGCACTCCTTTATAAGCGTTAAGTCTGTAAAGCCCCTAATCTCCCCGCTGTGCTGTGGTCGTTGATTAAACCACCACACTTCCAGAGGCAGCTGGGAGCGCGAGAGGGATCAGGTGTCGCGAGGCGGTGCTCGCGGACAGCGGTGCTCGCGGACAGCGGTGCTCGCGGACAGCGGTGCTCGCGGACAGCGGTGCTCGCGGACAGCGGTGCTCGCGGACAGCGGTGCTCGCGGACAGCGGTGCTCGCGGACAGCTGTGCAAAATCAACCTATAAGCAAAGTTCAAAATATGATTATGATCGCATGTGTCTCGGTGCCTTTGTGTAAAATAAAATAGGCAATGTTTAAAGTACTAATGATATAAAGAGATCATTACGGTTGACCCCGTGTGATTTCCATGTAGAGTAAATGTATCCCAGGGATGATGAAAGACTGTGGGCCATTAGACTACTTACAGGAGGTTATCCAATTTGACATTATCGTCAATTATGTGTGATATAGGCGACTGCAAATTCGACCTTCTGCCCTAAGCTATTAGTCAATTCACGTTTATACTTCAATCATTTAATTAGCCCATATTCCTTGGTGAATGTTTATGTGATTATCTTCTTTCTCATAGTTCCAATCAGAATGACTCAGAATCTGACCCAGGGTCGAGTATGTCCTTCTATGTCTTATAATATGTATGTGTTGCTGTTTCGTCTTTGATGAGATGGGAAGCATAATTTGACTTCAGGGTATATATAGCCTGGGTTTTTAAAATGTTCATTCATTTTGCTGTTACCGTTGCTTGACTCTTTGCTTGGCTGCTGTCCAGGGTCCTGAAAAGACAGAGGTACCTTTTTTTCTTTTGTGCGTTGACGTATCTTACTACCTCGTTTGCGGTATGCATCTCTCTATCTCTACCTGTTTATCTGTCTGTCTTTCTGTCTCTCTGTCTCTCTGTCTCTGTCACTCTCTCCCTCTCTCTCTCTCTCTCTCTCTCTCTCTCTCTCTCTCTCTCTCTCTCTCTCTCTCTCTCTCTCTCTCTGTCAGCTCCAGCACTTGGACGCTCCAACCCAATCGATTATGACCTGTTCTGTTTAGGATTTGAACTGATTTCGTTCACATTAAATTAATTCTAACGAAATCCGAATGAGTTTTACGTTTCAAGAATAAAAGTTTTTTTGTTTTTGAACTCCGTCCTCACAAGTTAATAGACTCGCTTTTATTTATCAAACTATTTCATTCGGTCTGTGATAACAGCTTTTTATAAAATAACCAATCAAAAAAAAAAACACAAAAGGACTTAAAGATGAAGGTTGAAGCGTGCAGAGACGGTACCTCCAGCAGCGGAACAGGTCAGCGCGGGGAGGGGTGCGTCTCGCGCCTGCTGAGCCTGGTGGAGAACGAGCTGCAGGCGGGGCGCGAGAAGGGGGATCCCACTGAGAAACAGCTCAAGGTGACGCTCGAGGAGGGGGAACTCTGGAGGCAGTTTAAAGAAGTGACCAACGAGATGATAGTCACCAAGAGTGGCAGGTTAGTACCATAGACATTATACAGGGTATATGGGTATATATGGGTATAGGGTATATATTATAATGTCTATGGTTAGTACAGCTTGAATGACTCCAACATTTTCTTAAATGTTTATTTGAATTAAAATTTAATTTAATTTTAGTAGACTACTGAAGTACATTTTAAGGCTGTTGTATATGTAATTAGTTGGATGACAACATCTTATTTGCTTTGAACAAATTCATCCTCTAACATCTAGGGCCTATTTATATTTAATGCATTTTTATTAATTGGACTTGAAGTTTATATTGATTAGTTAATTAAACTGAAAACAAAGTAGACTAGTGTGGAATTAACATCTCCCTCATGGGCCACCAGAAGTTCAGGATATATCTCTTTAAAACTTTACGGATTTTTGACAACATACAACATATCCAGTACATGTATATATTTAATTTAATTATTGTGAGTTATGTGAGATATCGGTTATCTAGATAAGTTACCAACCAAGGTTTTTCTTTTGCTTGTTCTTGGTCAACATCTAGGCTACAAAAACAACGATTTAGGCCATAAAGTTCTGAATAGATTTGACTGTAAGCTTTTTGTAAAGTGTATCTATCGAGGCCACTTTTGATGTAACGACCCTCTCCCGTTAAGAGTATGCTTGACCAAGTCTATTTGGACTTAACTGCACCTTTGAAATGTTTAATATATATATATATATATATATATAATTATTCTTGTTAGGAGAAACTCAATGTGTGTGTGTGTGCCTGTGTGTGTGTGTGTGCCTGTGTGTGTGTGCCTGTGTGTGTGTGTGCCTGTGTGTGTGCCTGTGTGTGTGTGCCTGTGTGTGTGTGCCTGTGTGTGTGTGTGCCTGTGTGTGTGTGGGTGTGTAATCCAGGAGGATGTTCCCGGTGTTAAAGGTCAGCGTGTCAGGTCTGGACCCAAACGCCATGTACTCCTTCCTGCTGGACTTCATACCTGCCGACACCAACCGCTGGAAATACGTGAATGGAGAGTGGGTGACGGCAGGTAAACCAGAGTCTCATGGCAGCGGCTGCGTCTACATCCACCCAGACTCTCCTAACTTCGGAGCCCACTGGATGAAAGCCCCGGTGTCCTTCAGCAAAGTCAAACTCACCAATAAGCTCAACGGAGGCGGACAGGTAAAACACATCAAAAACCGCGACAGCCTGTGGCTGAGCGGTTAAGGAGTCGGGCTGGTAATCAGAAGGTACCCGGTTTGAACCCCGGCTGGGCAAACATGACGCTACGTCCTTGGGCAAGGCAATTCACCCTACTTGGCTCAGGTGGAATGTCCCTGAACTTGCTGAAATTCACTCTGGATAAGACTAAATGAATACATGTAAATGTAACTGGACACTGTTTAGAGAGGAGGATGGAACTATAGAGGAACTACAAGTTAACCAATACAAATAATGTGCCCTAAAACTCCCCAAATATCTGACCTGTTGTCAGTCTTTTAGTTTCCTCTCCGGGAGATTGTGACTTTAGATGGGTTACTCATGTCTCTGCAAAATAATCCCCCCCCCATTCTCCTTATTCACTAAAACAACACTAATGATCGTGCTCTTTTGATCTGAGAGGTCCTTTGGTCATGCCTCTTCATAACCCACATTTCTCCCTTTCATGTGTTCTCGTTCGTAACGAAACATAAAGTGGGAACATGTTTTTTGTGCCCCTGCTTTAGTGCCAGACTCTCTGCCCACTTCACCCCTGGAGCCCCTGTCTCCACGGGAACAGGATAAACAGATCTTAATAGGTTTAATGCACTTCCTAGTAAGAGCTTCCTACTCCAAAAGGCCCTCCAAGAGTACGTGGACACACACACGCGCGCACAGTCACACACACGGTCACACACACATTGTCTCACACACACACACACGGTCACACACGGTCACACATGCACACTCAACTACAACTTTGGCCAATTTTTTTTAATTAGTATTAGTGAGCATCCCGGTCCCAAACATAGGTACACACACACACACACACATGCCCACCTTGCTGGCTGGCAGGTAATGTGGTGTTGGCATTGCGTCCGGTAAAGGAGAGCTGAAGCATAATGAAATAATTACAGTGGTTAGTTGTGCATTATGGTAATTACCTGTGGTTTTTTTTACTATGCGAAATTAATTTATCCATCTGTCCTTCAGATGTTTCATAGAGAGGGAAAGGGAGGCAATAACAGCATATTCAAAAAGCCCACACACACTCCAACTAATGTAGGCTGTGACACACACACACACAGACGCAGACACACACACACAGACGCAGACACACACACACACAGCCCAGACTCTCTGGGCAGGTGGTTCTGTGCTTGTTGACGGTGTGAGAGGTGAGGCTAAGCTCTCAATTAGAATGGAAAACAGTTTGTTTTGTCCTCACTCTGAGGGCTGTAATTGGTTAATTGAAGTAGTTAGAGTCAGTGAGAGACTGAAAGAGAAAACAGAGAGAGGGGGGAGGGAGGGAGGGAGAGGGATTGGGAACAGCGAGGAGGACAGTCGCTGTGAACACCCAAAGCAGGCCGAAGTCCGTGTTAGTTTGCGAACTTTACATTTTACATTTAGTAATTTTAACAGACGCTCTTATCCAGAGTGACTTAAAGCAAGCACAGGGACATTCCCCCCCTCAGGCAAGTAGGGTGAAGTGTTTTGCCCAAGGAGACAACGTAATGTTAGCACAGCCAGGGTTAGAACCAGGAACCTTCTGGTTACTAGCCTGATTCCCTAATCACTCAGCCACATGACTCCGGTCTATTTGAGCTTTGATAGTTGAACAGTTCATGTTTCTGTCCAGGGTTTGATCCCGTGATCCTTTTATGATCCTTGACCCTCCTCCCTTTCCTTCCCCCCTCTCCTTCCCCCTTTTCCCATCCTCCTCCTCACCCCCACCACCCCCCAGATAATGCTGAACTCTCTTCACAAATACGAGCCGCAGCTTCATATCGTGAGAGTTGGTGGAAGCCACCGGATGGTGACCAACATATCCTTCAGTGAAACCCAGTTCATCGCTGTCACTGCCTATCAAAATGAAGAGGTGAGGGGCTTTTCACCCGCTGCACGCAGGCACACAGGAGGTTCGAGGACTGATGGAATCATCAATGCTTTTCTTCGTCCTCCTGTAGATCACAGCCCTGAAGATCAAGCACAATCCTTTTGCTAAGGCTTTTCTGGATGCTAAAGAGAGGTAAAGATATTTAATTGTATAGCCTTTTTTTTTCAAGCTATATCACAGAGGGCTTCACATATGCCCATAGAACTGCCTCTCGACCAACCTAAACCTACTCTTAAACTACAGAAGTATCAGTACTGGGATTATAACCATGTCATCTCATAGGGAAGGGTTCTGGGTTGCATGTGTTACCGTCCAAAAGTTGGCATCTTTGAAACTGCCAGGGACGTTGCTAGGACTGAAACAGAAGGGGGGCTTAGCCCCTGGCATTTTCTGTAGAGGGGGGGGGGGGGGGGGGGGGGTGCAAAGACGTCCGTTTTGTACTCTTTTTTCGAATTTGTGGGTTACATGTTTGACGCTCAAGTTACCAACATTTAACCGAGAGCATCCGGAAAATTTTCGAAAAATAATATTGTTATTCAATAAATATTGTTATTGATAATAATAATCCCGATAATTATTTAGGGGGGCTGAAGAACATTTTAGGGGGGCTTCAGCCCCCCTAAAACAGGGCTAACGACGCCCATGGAAACTGCCAGACATTATACATGTCCTTTTAACTGGTGAGTGTGGACACCAAACGCACGACCAAGTTAAGTGTTTGGAAAATGAGGTGAAAGGTTTCCTTCTTCCAATCACCCCTCCTCTAGTCATGATGTTCCCTTTATCTCTGTTGCAGTGTCATCGTGTCTCGCTAGTGTATCACTTGCTGCAACCTAGCATTAGCATTTCCTGCTGAGATATGACTGCTGGCTAGCATTAGCACCTACAAACCCTGCTGATTATCATGTCATTATTGACTATTTAAACCTTCCAAGTTCAACACAATATGAGGCTCGTCAGAGAGACTGTGTGAAATGTGTGGGAGAAACCAGATCACCAACACACACACACACACACACACAGTAGCTGTTTACACGTACTTGATAATACAATTAGCATCAGGTATTTTACCAGTCAAACTCATATTGCTTGCTGCCTTGAATATTTGTATAGTAATAATATCCATAATTGGATACGTTCCCCGATTCTTGCCTTTTTTTATCGAATCTCTTTATCGCACACACACAAAGACACACACTCACACTCACACACAGACACACACTCTCACACACACATACAGAGGTTGTTAATGAAGTGTTCGTTCACAGGAATCACCCCAAGAGCTTGTTTGATTCGGCATCTGAGACTGATGTGGGGATTCAACACTGTAAGTACTTAAGTCTCTTAGTCTGATCACACTGACCACATCCTGACCAAAACTGCTGCAAATATACAAATACCAATCATGTTTTTACTACTGAATATAACTAATGAGTACAAGTCAGTTAATTTCATCTTTAATTGAAGTGGTATTTCTTGATTATCAGGCAAAATGCTGCAGCATTCCATTTATTATTCGGTGTTTTCTCCAGGTGGCTGGTTCCTCCCTAACCCAGAGTCACGGTGTCCACCAGGGGGCGCTGGTTTCCCTTACAGCAGAAGCCTGCCACTGGGCACCCATCATGGATACAAACAGTACCCCTCCCGTCCAGCCCCTTACCCCCCCTCCTACCTGCCCCACCGCACGCACTCCTCAGGTAATACTACCTACTGATTGTTCTGCACCTCCTCCCCCCTCTGTCTCCCCTCTCATCCCCCCCCGCCCCCTCCCCTGACTGTGTCTCAATGTCACTCTCGCTCTGCTCCATAACATAACATTTACATGTAGTCATTCAGCAGACGCTCTTATCCAGAGCGACGTACAGCAAGTACAGGGACATTCTCCCCTGAGGCAGGTAGGGTGAAGTGCCTTGCCCAAGGACGCAATTATGTTGGCACAGCTGGGGTTCAAACTGGGTACCCTCTGATGACTAGCCCCACTCCCTAACCGCTCAGCCACATGACTCCCTATAATATGCTCCATCTTTTCTGACACTGTCCCTTCCCTTAGCTCTGCCTGAGGGCCTGCAGGTGTTACCAGGTGAGGGCTGGTCTAGCATGTCGCCCCCCCACACCTCCTCCTCTGCCTTGCCTGGAAACCTTGCTGCCTCCCCCTCACCCACCAGCTGTTACACCAGGTGAATAATCCACCTCCACCTCCAGGACAATAACCCAAATAATCCTGTAAATCAGAGGTGATTCTCTGCTCCAGCACACCTGATTCTAATGACCGGGTTGTTGTCAAGCTCTGTGGAAGCCTCATAATTACCTGTCATTAAAATCAGGTGTGCAGGAACAAGGCAACACACTAGACTGTGGACCCTGAGGACCAGGGTTGAACACCCCTACTATATATATGCTACTAACAATGATGTGTTTGTGTGTCTGTGCATGTATTTGTGTGTACTATGTGTGTGTGTGTGTGTGTGTTTATGTGTGTGTGTCTGCAGTCAGTACCCATGTCTGTGGACTGTGGGCTGCACTGGAGGAAGCCCCACCCCTTCCCCATGCGCCCAGCTTCGTGAACCAATCACCAGCGAGAGCCACGGGCAGCCTCCCAATCATATTCGGCTGGGCGGGGACGGATGGCCACCTGTGTCTAGCCACTCCCTCTGAATAGTGTCTGAATCTATCCTTCAAACATGAAAACAGTTGCCCTAACAACACTAACGATCAGATAACATCCAGTCAGTTTAAAGACACCAATCACTGATGACTCATAGGAGGGTATTTAATCTATAAAGTATGACTTTAGAGATCCAGTTCTCTTTCGTTGATGATGCTAAGAAACAATTTTATTTATCTAAATGTTGCATTTTACTTTGCCAGGTACTAGTTGAGGTACATTGGAATTAATGCGCTAAATCATATATGGTTCAAATCTTTATTTCTATATAAACAATTGGATATTTGATGATACTTGTATGTTAGTTTTTGCGTGTAAACTGTCATTGTCTGTGTTTTCGGACGTGCACGTGGAAAGTTCACCTG
Source organism: Protosalanx chinensis (assembly GCA_030340685.1). NCBI lineage: Eukaryota > Metazoa > Chordata > Actinopteri > Osmeriformes > Salangidae > Protosalanx > Protosalanx chinensis. The sequence continues at coordinate 6,779,984 of CM059333.1, forward strand.
CAGGGTTTGTTTGTCCTCGTTTGACCTGTGACCTTTACATGAATGGCAAATGACGTCACTGTGAGCAACCTGATTAGTGCTTTGTGTGTTTCTGTTCCAGACCTCGATTCTTCACGGTAAGATAACATGTCATTTTAAACACACACTGTCACACACACACACACACACGTTTTGTGTAGGCACATTATGATGTTATTGGCAGGAAAAATAAATTGTGTATAAAATGACGGACTGTAGGCTACATGACGTGCTTTCATTTGCTTGTGTGACACTTGTGATGATTTTCAGCATCTTGTGTATTGTACCTTTTGCGTAAAATGAAAACAATTGTCATTATTCCGTGTATTCTCTACGTCATCTACTTTCCATCTATCATCCCTACATTAGCTGCGTGTTTGCTTGTTTCGCCTTGATACATATTTGATTGGACCTGAAATTAAATTAAATAAACGGAAGAATGCGAGAAAACGAGAGTTCCCGTTATTGAACCCCCGTTTGAACAAACATGACTTTAACTACTTTTGTATTATTATCATGTACTCAGTGTTTGCTGGAGTTTGGTACATTATCAGCCAATCAGAAGCCTTTCCTGAAATTATGGAATAACTTTACATTTGGTTATTCATCCTTCCGCCAACAGATGGCGCAACAGACCTGCTGTTATCAGTCCATCTCATTTAATCAGAAACGTAGACGTGCAGGATACCTTAATGCAGTCGTCTTCCACCCTGGCCCACTGTCCTGCATGTTCTAGATGTTTCCCTGCTTCATCACACCTGATTCTAATAAAGGGTCATTATTCTGCTGAGGTTCATAATGACCTTACATTTGAATCAGGGGAGGGAGGGAGGGAGAACGAGGCAGGGAGATAGGGGAGGGAGAGTAGAGAGGGAGATAGAGGGAGAGAGAGGAGTAGATAGAGATCAGTGCACTTCGTGATTCAGGGATAGTTTCAGATCTGTCCTCGTCTCTTTCTGCCGCTGTGTGGAGCTCGTGCCCCATCTTCTCCGAAGCTGCACCGTAAATCCTCGCGCTCACAGTCAGTCATGTACAGAATCAGGGAAATACAAGTGTCATACTGTAGACAGAAAAAGCATCTTAAAAATAAATAAATAGAATATGACAGATGCTCGCATATTTTAAACCCCCGCACTTAGTTAGCCCCGGCCACCAAACAGTCCCAGTCCTACAGTAAGTGGTATTTAAACACCGACCACAAGCTGCAATAACACCGTAGCTGGGTATTTTTATGGGTTGAGAAAAAGGTTTGAATAAGAGATGACACTAAACTAAATAAGAAATTCCGCTAAACCCCAGTAACGGGTGGCGGTGGCAGTGGCAGGGCAGATCATTGCGGCTGCCGCATCGCTGCCCTGCCGCATCTCTGCGCTGCCGCATCGCTGTCCTGCCGCATCGCAGTCCTGCCGCATCGCTGCGCTGCCGCTCTCAGTGCCCTTGGCAAGCGCTCAATTACAGCGGTGCCGCTGTTCACTGACCACTTAAGACTGGGTGAGTGGTCAACTGTACCGAACTACGGAGAAACAAATCCTAAAGCTCCCCTTTAAAGTATGCTGTGTGGGTATTGATGAGCACCTTATATTTACGCCATAAGATACCATTCTTAGATTCACCCATACTGGCAATTAGCACAGCTCCAAACCCTGTAATCATGGAAACCTTCGCAGTGTGTCATTCATAGTGAAGCCTGTTCTTAAATTGTTCCATCTTCAGATGAATATAGGTCTTGGGTCAGTGCAATCAGATACACGAATGAACAAAGAGTACAAATTAGTGAGAAAAATGCAAGTGAGGTATTTTACCTTCACCACCAACCTCCATCACCATATCTTCACCTGCTTCTCTGCACCACGTATTTACACTTTACAGCCTTTTGACTTGCTAGCTAAAATCTTGGTAACGTTTCAGATCCTGGTGATGGTACTAAGTGTTAGCCTGCTAAGAGTGTCCTTGTGTTGGGTTTTCCACCTCTGCTCACACCCTGACACTAAGGTGCTCTTACTTACTGACTAGAACTAGGGAGTCAGGTGGCTCAATGGTTAAGGTGTTGGGCTCATGATCAGAAGGTTGCGAGTTTGATTCCCGGCTGTGGCTACATGATGTTGTGTCCTTGAACAAGGCACTTCACCCTACTTACCTCAGGGGGGAAATGTCCCTGTACTTACTGTAAGACACTCTGGATAAGAGCGTCTGTTAAATGACTACATGTAAATGTAAAATGTCATCCTTGGAGAGGAAACTTGGAGAGGGGAAAAACACAAAGCTCCTTTAGAGAGGAGACAGGCTGTGTTGTGGTTGACAACGCAGAACAGTAACCTTGTAAAGATTTCAAACTTGTAATTAATAACTTTATTTCATCCCTTCTCTATATTCATGTCCACCTGGTGTGTTTGACCTGGGAAGAACACACACACATCAACAGACTGCAATCCGTCCAGAGAGCTTCTGGACCACATGCATGCTAACTGGGTCCTGGGCTCATTCATATAAATAAACAAACAAACAAATCCACACTCAGGTACAAATAGGAAGCTTTGATTTGTATTTGGAAGGACAAAAAGTTTCTTTTTTACCAAAGCTAGAGTTCACTTTAGTTCTCGTAACTTATCACAGAGCTGTTTGAGTGAAGCTCACAGTCTGTGTACAGTATGTATGTGTGTGTGTGTGTGTGTGTGTACAGTATGTGTGTATGTACAACATATGTCTGTGTGTGTACAGCTTGTGTGTGTGTGTGTGTGTACAGCATGTGTGTGTGTACAACATGTGTCTGTGTGTGTGCAGCTTGTGTGTGGGTGTACATCATGTGTCTGTGTGTGTACAGCTTGTGTGTGTGTACATCATGTGTGTGTGTACAACATGTGTCTGTGTGTGTATAGCTTGTGTGTGTGTGTATATAGCATGTGTGTGTGTACAACATGTGTCTGTGTGTGTGTGCAGCTTGTGTGTGTGTACAGCTTATGTGCGTGTGTGTACTTAAGAACAGTGATGGAACAGATGTAATGGCATGGGAGAACACCCTGGTTGTGGAGCTGGAGGGCTGTAGGAGAGGGGGGAGACGTCTGACCCCGAGCTCCCCGCTGTAGCGTGTCGTTAGACGGCCTTGTGATCAGCCTCAGACTCCCCACCAGCAGAGCACCAGGAGCCTGATGCTGTTTTCATGCCTGAGTGAGGAGAGCTGCTGGCCAACTGCTCTCCAGGAGGGCAGCCCTCTGCAGCAGGGGGGCAGCACTCTGCAGCTAGCAACAAGCACAAGGCAGTACCGGCCAACACACACACACACACACACAGATGTATACATGTACAGACACACACGTTTACACACACTACTAAACACACACATGCATTTACGAAGGCACACACATGCTTACACCCAAACAACTAACATACACACATTCACGCACACACAATCGCTGAGCTCTTGAAGTGTTTTCTTGAGTGATTTTGAAAATCAACACCTAAATGCTAAAAGCTCTTTTCTGCCAGTAATAGCTGAACTGTAAAAAAAATCCATACAGCAGTGAACTCAGTAATCATTTATCTTGGCAGTTGTAACTATCAAAGTTAGGCTGCTGTCATTTGAAGTGAGTTTTAAGTGACCTTCGACACCCATGTTCAACAATATGCCCATATTTTGTTCCAGTGTACATTGTCTATTTAGCACATGAGCAGCTCTCAGTACAATGTTAAGCTCTTCTCTTTTATTTACAGCTGCTACACTGCAGCGGCAGATAAGGCCACCTAATGATATTGTTAAACACAATGCAAAGGAAACACAATCATTCAGACGCACGTTTAGCATTCTCAATAAATCATAAGTGCTGCTTTCAATTGGAATTTCAATCGCCCTGCTTCTCTTCTTGAATTAGCGTGAAGGATGCGTTCTAGAGTGAAGGGTGAATTTACCGTGACTGGAACACGACAGTGGGGGAACTGCTGATGGGAGTTGAATGTTGGAACGGTGGGGGGGGGGGGGGGGGGGGGGGGGGGGGGGGGGGAGTTGGAATGACACGCTGCAATCGCTCTGAGAAGATGATTAGGGGTCATTATCAGCTCCTGAACATCCCACAAGGTGAAACTCACCAACCCACCGTCCATCCGGTTTGAATTTCCAGAGGTTACTGTAACCATGGCCACAAGCGAATCAGGGGGGTTGAGATGTAACTCTATTATGGTCGGCGTTAGAGCGTGTGCGGAGATCTACATGATGTTAACTGTTATATAAACACAAGAAAACATTGTTTTTTTTCTCTCCTTCGGTTTAACCTTCAAGCGAAGTAACTGAGTATTCCAGCCCTCCGTGCTGCAAGTTATTTTGATTGACAGGATATGATCAGTGGCAGCCACGCATGCTAACGTCTTTCTGTTGGCCCTTTTTGAAGTCTGTTTCATGTAGAGCCAGAGAGAGCTACGCTAGCAAGCTAGCAGGCTTCTCCCCAACCTCCCCAAAACGCTCGGACTACAGAAAGGAAGTCGTTAGTGGGGCTCGTATTCCTTCACAGATGGCCATTTAACACATCACTGGCAACCTCAAATTAACCAGGAGTTCCAGACAGTGTCTCCAAGCGAGGCGGAGGCAAACGTTATGGAATCACCTGCTGTTTGAGGCAGAGAGGGTAAAAGACTCACCTCTGATAGGCTACACGTCTTCCAAGACATTTAAATTACCGTCCTCTATACTTTTGGAAACGCACTTGGAGAGACTTGACATAACAGAACCTTGCAAATGGGGAAAAGGGAATATCTGTGTGCCTGAAACTTGTTTATTACATTTTAAATGACTTTACATTGACATTTAGCAGACACTCTTATCCAGAGCTTCTTACAGCAAGTACAGGGACATTCCCCCCTGAGGTAAGTAGGGTGAAGTGCCTCACCCAAGGACACAACGTCACATAGCCACAGCTGGGAATCGAACTTGCAACCTTCCAATCACGAGCTCAACGCCTTAACCGCTGAGCCACATGACTCCCCTACCTTCATGCTATTTTGTAGTGTTGTCAACATGGAACAGGTGGTGAGACTATTTTCTCACTTTACAAGCAATCTCTTCAGCTCCTTGTCTCTGAAGGGAACATAGTCTTTGCTGTCCACTTGAAAATGTGTCAGTTTTTCCTCAGCCTCCGGTGTGAATTGGGTTTCCGCTTGCGATAAAAACCAATGAAGCTATGCTGACACTTCGAGATGAGAAAGAGACTGTGACCGAAACCAGGGAGACTGTCTGCATCTCTCTCCCTCTCTCCTGCTAGTAAACAACCTTAAGATTCGCTTTACTTCCTTTCAGCTTGTAACTGTTGCTCTGGGAAAGATTCGGCTCCAGCAGAAAGATAATCAAGGAAGTGTCTGAATCTCACTGTGGAGGCTCCTAATTCACCAGGACAGAGCGATCCAGGAGAGGGCTGGGGACGACTATAGTGTTGCTGATTTGGTAGAGAGAGAGAGAGAGAGAGAGATTGAGAACATATCGATTTGGGTAATGCTTCACTCCTGCCCTTTGAGATCAGCACTCTGCACTTCCTGTATTGTTCTAGTGTGCCTGTATGAGGTCTTTAGGAGTCCTTGGAGAATGTGTGTGTGTGTTGGAGTAGTATGCAGTGTATGTGACATGTGACAGATGTGGGGGGAGAGTGTGTGTGGGTGAGGGGGTGTGTAACAAATGCGGAATAGGGAGTGTGTGTGTGAGGGATGGAGGGGGGTGGGGGGGCATATGACAAATGTTGGGGAGTGTGTGTGTTGGGGGCCAGGAAGGAGGGAGGGGGGGTGGTGTAGGATTTCTGGCAAGGCCGGCCTTTTAAATCACAGCTCCTGAAAGCGGAGGTATCCCTGTGGTGACTGGCTGTCGCCTCCACAGATGGAAGTGTGAGCCCCACAGGAAGGAGATAAACTGTCAGATAAAGGAGAGGGGGGGGGAGGGAGGAGGGGAGGCAAGACACACTCCAAGCTCTCACAACCCCCCCCCCCCCCTTCCCCCTGCCCCCCTCGTCCACCACCTCTTCGGAACAGAGGGATGGGGAGGGGAGAGGAAGAGGAACAGACGTAGAGGAGGGTCGATGGGACGGGTTGGTGTGGGGGGGTGTGGTGTGGGGGTGTGGTGGGGGGGGGGGTGGACATGGAGGCAGATGAGCCTCCATCTGTGTGAGTGTCATCAGGAGGGCCGAGGGGAGGAAATAAATAATGTAAAGTAAATGAACATGCGGCCGCTTACCTTCCCTTTCCGCACCTGACGCCTGTTCTGACATCTCAGAGGGACCTTGGAAGTCGTACGGGATGTGATGCGTCGCTGATGAAGCCGCTCCATAACTTGTCGTGCGCAAGACGTATACAGCAAGAGGACTGTAGCTTTGGGTCTTGGATTACCAAATCACGGTTTACGTCACTTGAATACGTCGCCATCAAACGACCAAATTCAAGTAGTTAAAAACCAAAATGACTGTTTGGGTTTTCGGGAATGAAGTGAGGCCTCAGCTTGGAACATATTTTCCTGTTTTCCTTGGATGAATGACATTGACTAGTAATGAAGCTGTGTTTGTGTACAGTGAGGGAGCTGTGTTTGTGTACAGTGAGGGAGCTGTGTTTGTGTTCATTGAGGGAACTGTGTTTCTGTACAGTAAAGGGAGCTGTGTTTCTGTACAGTGAGGGTGCTGTGTTTGTGTTCATTGAGGGAACTGTTGGTCTGTACAGTAAGGGAGCTGTGTTTCTGTACAGTGAGGGTGCTGTGTTTGTGTACAGTGAGGGAGCTGTGTTTGTGTACAGTGAGGGAGCTGTGTTTGTGTACAGTGAGGGAGCTGTGTTTGTGTACAGTGAGGGAGCCGTGTTTGTGTACAGTGAGGGAGCTGTGTTTGTGTACAGTGAGGGAGCTGTGTTTGTGTACAGTGAGAGAGCTGTGTTTGTGTACAGTGAGGGAGCTGTGTTAGACAGCTTCTCCAGAGATCCTGAGCAGTGATTCACACGTCTATCACCCCCTGTGCTGTGGGGACAGTCTGGTCTCTCACCTGACCTCTTAACCCTGCTAAACACCCACGAGCCACACAGGAAGGACCATATATGGAGAGGAAGTTCAAGAGAGGGAGCAAACACAAGTGTTGACACACACACACACCTGTATGTGTGTGAAGGCACACACACACACTCAGGTACCCAACTCGGATGTATTACGTAAGCAAGTTTGCAGGCTTGATCAGATCGGAAACTTTAAAGTGTGACTTCACCTGATCGTTATGAAGTTACCACACGCCCTGACTGAGGGGGGGGGGGGGGTGTTTGTACCAACACATCTTGGACAAACGCATCACTGCGTCCTCGTCGGGGATCTGAGCATCCTAGCCAATTACAAACCCTGTCCAGATGGACCGAGTCTCTCTTCAGGATGATGCAATCAGCTGCTTGGTTTACACAGCTTTCAGAGATCAGATCCGCCAAACATGCGGCAGAAGATTCTGGAAGACCCACCCCGCTTGGCGAGGAAGATGTCGAGCTTTCCTGTCTTCCTCTGATCACACTGTTCTAACAGGCATCTGTTTTCAGGTTTTAAGATAATACAAAAATCCCGATATTTTGCTGACAATTTTATATATATATATATATATATATTAAAAACAGATAAAACAGCAAGTAGGTCATTTATCGGATGACGTTTTGGTGTCGTGTTTAAACTTGAAGTTTCTCATAAATCTGGGAACAATTAGTTGGGGCGATATCACATTCTCTCTTTTTGTAGTACATTTTGTATCGTTTGGTGTTTGTAGCGGACAAGTTTTCCCCCCCGACAGAAGAGAGAGAGGGAAAAAAACGTTTTTCAAGCCACATTGCCACATTTCACATCGCCCAGTCCTGCTTTATGTATCCCATAAAAAATACAGCACATCTAGCGGTTGCGGTTTCAGTTTTCACAAACCTTCCCGGCGTTGTTGTCAAAGGATGAACGTTTTTTTCTTTTGACCAGCTGTACATATTGATAGGAAGGAGGAGAGAATCTTTCTGTGACTTTGGGTCGACACTTCTTCTCCAGCTTCTCTTGGTATTCTTGTGTCAGGAGATAGGCAGCTCAATATTCTCACTCCCAGAAATGAATCCAGAGAGTTTCTTTGTGCTCTGTCCAGATAATCCTCCTGGTGAGAGAAAAAAACCCCACCATCTTGCGGAAGTAGAATCCTATTTCCAGTGGAAGATATTTCAAGTTTATTCTCACTGGTTGAAGCTCAACCTACACCATGTATGTTGTGTAAACAGGTATGTGGATACAATAACACGTCGTAGATCAAGTAGTAAATCAAATTTAAGACCAATTAATTAACTTTTTGAATTTATTGGTTGGTAAGATGACACGGTTGTTGTAGGGTTGTAATCATTCATAGTTTAAAAAACACATTCGATCGTATCCATTAGCTTTTTAATAAAGTTGACCAATTTAGGGTTAGATTAGTTGACATATTAGTCATGAAAGTTTTTTTGGGCATGGTGCAGTCCAACGGTACGAGAAGAGGATCAAGAGTGGTTCTGTGAAATTGTGTGCACGCTCTGCGGTTTGTGTGTGTGTGCGTGCCGCTCTTTTGCGTTCAATATACATGTGTTACACATACGTGTGTGCGTGTCTGTGTGTGTGTGTGTGCGCTATGCGTGTCAAAGCTGCATAATGTTCTTTTTTTTGCCTCCAAAGCCCTGTGGCACATGAGAGCAGCTGCAGCTTCTCAGTTCCATATGCCCTGCGTCTATCAGGGTCCTTACATCACTTATTCATTGGGAATATGAATTAGCGATCTTCTATTGCTGCCTCTGCTGTCATAGCCGGGTTCCTCATCTCCAACACGACCTGGAGTGATGCAACATTTAAAGATGATCAATTGACACAAACTCAGGGTCAGATAAGCAGAATATATTGAAAAAGCACTTTTAAAAGCACAGTTTAGCATCCAAACAGAAAGTGCAAGAGAAGCAGTTGTACACAGATCCTTTAGATAAGTAATGTACCGTTTAGTTAAAGGGCCTTGTCCAAGGACACAACATCATGTTGGCACCGTACGAACCGGGAGCCTTTTTAACGCCTGACTCCCAAACCGCTAAGCCACCTGACTCAATGAGACTTGTTAAGTAATGAAAACAAACAGGAAGTTGCTCTGACTAAGCCCAGTTGGACGTTTCAGCTAATTGCTAATTGGATCATTGTCATGACCTGTTTTGATGCACAAATCTCCTGCTAACATGTGACCAAACGTTTCCACAGCACAGACAAATCACTTCAGGTTCATCTGCATCTTTATAGAGCTTGAATAAACATTGACCACTTGTTCCCCGTCAAGATGGAAACATGGGGGTTTGTCAGCGCAGGAGAGTGTTTGACAGCAGGGGTCCGGGGGAGATGATCAACCCAACACTCTGTCCTGACAGCTGGGATGGAGGGAGGGATGGATGGAGGGGAGGGGAGCGTTCAGCGTGGAGTGAAAGCTGTTCACCTTGGAAGTGATTGAGTGCCGTTCATTTCAAAGAGCTCAGGTAATGTCTAGCTGGGACCGAGCTCCAGAATGGGGTCATTCACCTGCTTAGGCCTCAACTCTTCCACCATCCTCTCTCTCTCCCTCTCTCTCCGTCCTTCCACCCTTTCTCTTCCAATTCCATCCCTAATGCCTCTCCAGATTTTTAATTCACTCTCACTTGGGAGCTAGTCTGCTGATAGACTGATTTAGACAAGGGAGACCATTAGAAGGCTTGTAATGCAGTTTTTGGCAGGAGGGGCCAGGCATTCATTACTCCAGTCTTTCTTTATTTAGGAGCAACTTCATCAGCAGGACTCTGTCATTTAAGGACAAAAAACATCACCGCAGTCAAGGCAGCTTCGCCAGACTCATAAAGAGCAAAGACTCCTCTCTCTCGCTCTCTCTCTCTCTGTCTCTCTCTCTCTTGTTGTCTCTCTCTTTGTCTGTGTCTCTCTCTCTCTTGTCTTTCTCTCTTTGTCTCCTCTCTCTCTTTAATCTCTTTCTCTTTGTCTCTGTCTCTCTTTGTCTCTGTCTCTCTCTTTCTCTCTCTCTCTGTCTCTCTCTTTGTCTCTCTCTCTTTGTCTCTCTCTCTCCTCTGTCTCTCCCCCACCTCTCCTTTCACTCTGCATTCACTCTACCTCTCTCCCCTGTGTCTCTCCTCTATCCCTCTCCTCTTTCTCTCTCTCCCATCTCTCTCCCTTTCCTCTCTCTCTCCCTCCCCCTCTCACCCTCCTCCCCGCCTCTCCTTCCACTCTGCATTCACTCCGCCAGGTGATAAATGAACAATCCGTCATCGTACTACTGCTTGTCCTAACGCCATTGTTGTCGTCACGGTAGCCATGTTTTACTAGCTGCTCCCTGTGTTTTTAATAGGATTATGCAATCTATGCAAACCCTGAGTAATATGTGTAAATGAGGATGAATGGCAAAATGGAGGCCGGTCACCCCACACAGCAGAGAGCTGTGTTTAGGCAGAGTCCAGTCAGGGGACATTAGATGTGGCTAACAGCACGCTTGACTGAGCCCAGTGATGGAGTGCTACTGTATCCCACAGGCTTGCATTTACAAAATGGAAGGTCAAAAAAGATACCTTACCACCGTGGTATTATATGTTGATAGAGCTGTGCTTACAAACGCTACAATCAGTTCAAATATAGGTTGGAGGGAATGAGATACGGCGGTGACTCTACGTTTGACACGCGGGGGGGAAATGAACGCAGTATTTCGCACCCGCGCTCTCGATACGTCTGTGTTTCTGCGGAGCGGCAGGGAAAGACGAGCGACTGACAGCCTCGTCGTACGACGCGATCCATCTTCAAAGCTCTTCGTTCCTCCTGCTGTTCCCTCCGTCTCTCTCGGGGGGGGTTTCAAGCCAGTTGACGCTGCCCTGAATATTGCATGCATGAACAAAATCTGCCGTCGCTGCGTTTTTTCCTGCCTTGACAGTGTACGTGGCGGCTAGACGAGGCGTGAGGCTCGCCTGGCGCCCAGGGGGAAAGCCTACACCTTCAAAGCTGCGGCTCAACCTCTCGTACGTCAGTTCAGAGAAGAAGAAGGCCTTGACATCAGGTCTTGTTACCGCTAACAAAAGCAGCGTCCCTGTCGCCCCCCAACCACCAAACCACATTAGCAGGAGGTCATCTGATCATCAGTGGCATCTGTCCTGTTCTCACCTTCTGCCTGACAACCATGGCAGATCCTCCTGACCCCCCCCCAGCTGACCCTTTCTCCCCAGCTGACCCTCTCTCCGCGGGTCGAGTTCCCGGGGAGCTCTGGGATCCTCACAGCAGATTACAGACCCAGTTGGCCAACAGAAAGAGCACTGAATCTCTGGCACTGTTAAGATGGTTTCCACAGGCGGGCAGCCTCGACGGTTGGGGAGGTAATGAGCCAGATGTGGAGGCCACCCGGTTGCCGTGGCGCCGTCGTACGGCACCAGTGACAGACGCGGTCCAGACAGCACAGCCGGATGTGACCGTGTGTTTCAACCTTAAGTGTGTTTGAGGGTACGATTCCAAGATTTTTTTAATCAAGCTCTGAATGCGTGGCGACTGGCTCAGGATATTAAGTTGTGCTCAAGCTGGTTTAAATGTCAGGTGAGTGCAGGATGTGCCTCCATACGAACTGATGAGCGCTTTATGCTTTTATACACACTTCTGACGACAAGGAAAATAGCATCCAAACATTGTTTCTGTGACCTTCTCTCCCCATTGGCAAAAGCCAGACACCAGCCTGGGGATATCTCTCCTTCACTGGGCGAGTTCGCTCAGATTTTTGGCCTAAACGCCCATTTAATTCATTTAACTGTGAAGGAAAACGGAACGTACCTCTGGGCCTACAGCACAGTGGAAATAAGCACCGTGACTCTTGATGCTGGGGCTGAAGATACAGATGAAGACTGCTGTGTGTTATCTGTCTGTCTGTCTGGGGGGTCATTCAGCTGGATCCAGACTCACTACTCCCTGTCCTGAGTAACTGAACGCAAACAAACACACACACACACTGCTGTGAAACCAACACAAAACACACACTACACACTGCGGTGAAACGCACACTAAACACAAACACACACTGCAGTGAAACACACACTAAACACACACACACACACACATCCCTGCAGTACGTGCCGGGGTGTTATTGTGCTATTGCCTTGTCAATGTCCTGAACTGTGAGTATTATACTGTAGCACTCTGAAGTGAAATACCTGACTAAGGCATAATTCAGCCTCCTGGGAGGAGGGAGATAATATGTTTCTGAGCACGGCGGTGACATATATGTATGTGGTTTTAAATATTCATGAATCGGCCAGTGGCTGTGTGGCTGTGTGCTTGATTTACATCAGCAATAAGTTCTGCTCCAGCCCGTGTCCGGAGGTTGGACTGCGCCTCTAAGCGGGAGTTCCAGTGACTTATGAAGAATCATGTTCGTATCATCTCCCTCAGGAATGGGCTACCTGTGTGGTTTTGGTATCACAGTTTGCTGACCTGCAGATCAGAGCTTCACTGGTACATCATCTCCCCCCCCCCCCCCCCCCCCCCCCCGTGATGAATTTATGGTGGATCAGCTTGTCAGCCGCTGCAGTTCGATGACACCGGATGAAGCATTATGTTCAGGAAGCTCTCCTCATTCAGGACCAAACTAAGTGATTAGAGAACGAATTGGAGGGTTGATTTGACATCTCCATGGAAGGTGTGTTCAGGCTTTTTGGCCTTTGACCTTTGACCCTCCAGGAGTTGGATTGGTGCGATATGAAGATTTGATCAGGCGTGTGTGTGTGTGATGCGTGTGTCTCAGTCTGTGATGCTCTCAGTTACTAACCCTGAGCATGGACTGAAGGAGGACAAGAAGAAGGAAATACAGATGGAATTCATTAATCAGACGTTCTTATCCAGAGAGACTTACAGCAAGTACAGGGACATCCCCCCCTGAGTCAAGTAGGTGAAGTGCCTTGCCCAAGGACACAACGTCATGTTGACACGGCCGGGAATCGACCTGGCATCGTTCTGATTGCTAGCCCGATTTCCTAACCGCTCAGCCACCTGACTCTACTAGAAAGGATGAAGCGAAGAGGCAACATGGACGCCCCTTCTTCATCCGTCAATATCCAGACTCTCACTCTGTCACCCTCAGACAGACAAGGTTTCAGCGGGGAAAAACCCCAACTGGCATCAGAAGAGAGGAAGATGACCATCACACATCTCTTTTCCATCACACCTCTGTGCCATCCCTCTCTCACTCTCTCTCTCCCTCTCTCTCTCTCTCCCTCTCTCTCTCTCTCCCTCTCTCTCTCTCTCTCTCCAGTCTTTCCCATCACACCTCTGTGCCATCCCTCTCTCACTCTCTCTCTCCCTCTCTCTCTCTCTCTCTCTCCAGTCTTTCCCATCACACCTCTGTGCCATCCCTCTCTCACTCTCTCTCTCCCTCTCTCTCTCTCTCTCCAGTCTTTCCCATCACACCTCTGTGCCATCCCTCTCTCTCTCTCTCTCCCTCTCTCTCTCTCTCTCTCTCTCCAGTCTTTCCCATCACACCTCTGTGCCATCCCTCTCTCTCTCTCTCTCCCTCTCTCTCCAGTCTTTCCCATCACACCTCTGTGCCATCCCTCTCTCTCTCTCTCTCTCCAGTCTTTCCCATCACACCTCTGTGCCATCCCTCACTCTCTCTCTCCCTCTTTTCTCTCTCTCTCTCTCCAGTCTTTCCCATCACCCCTCTGTGCCATTCCTCTCTCTCTCTCTTTCTCTCTCTTTCTCTCTCTCTCTCTCTCTCCAGTCTTTCCCATCACACCTCTGTGCCATCCCTCACTCTCTCTCTCTCCCCTCTTTCTCTCTCTCTCTCCAGTCTTTCCCATCACACCTCTGTGCCCATCCCTATCTCTCTCTCCCCTCTTTCTCTCTCTCTCTCCAGTCTCTCCCATCACACCTCTGTGCCATCCCTCTCTCACTCTCTCTCTCCCTCCTTCTCTCTCTCTCTCCCAGTCTTTCCCATCACACCTCTGTGCCATCCCTCTCTCTCTCTCCCTCTCTCTCTCTCTCTCCAGTCTTTCCCATCACACCTCTGTGCATCCCTCTCTCACTCTCTCTCCCTCCTTCTCTCTCTCTCTCCAGTCTTTCCCATCACACCACTGTGCCATCCCTCTCTCTCTCTGCCCTGACAAGGTGGAGTTATCACACCCGTCCCTCTTTTATGACTCCCTGTCTGCCTGGGCCGTGGTCATAAAGCCACCGCACGCCTTCGCCAAAATGGGGTGAGTCACAGTCCGTGATGGGAAATTGGTCAGCGGAGTGCCGTTGCCAAGGGGGAGGGGGGGGGGGGGGGGGGTGGGTGGGAGGGAGGGAGGAGGAGGATGGTATTGGACCTGCTTGGCTTCTTCCAGAAGCATTGTTGGTTTGATTAACAACTGGAGGAGAAAACATCCATTGCCTCACTAGTGTGTTTTTCCACCGGGAAACTTAAAGCTGTAAAAGTGGCAAATGAAAACAGAATTTATAATCCTGCTGTGAAGTGAATGGATTCTTTTATATTTTGTCTGTGAATCGACACGTCGCTATTTGGTAACAGGTGTTACTTACTTTTCGGAAGCTCGGTGATGAAACTGCAACAAAACCAGCTTTTTGACGGATCGACGCAACAATAACGAGAACAGAAAAACAAAGAAAAAAAACACTTCACAATAGAAGCGTCCATATATCATTTCCATTTCACACCGTGGAAGGTTTCCAAACTTGAGGTCTGCTTCTAAGAACACTGGCATACGTTCGGATTGGAGCTTTTTATTTATTTCTTTCCCAGGCGGGGTCAGAGGTCGTTTCGGAAGCGTGGCAGCAGGAAGCCAGGTTTCGGGGCGCCACCTCATCGAGGTATATCCCAGAATGCATTGCCAGGAGAGGCGTCAGACAGGACCAGTGGGACCCTCCTCACTGAAGCGTACTGCCAGCACCCCCATGGGGGGGGAGAGTAATTACACCCCCTGCATCTGCCAGTGAGAATACAGGCTGCCCTTGGGCAGCGGCCGACAGCATCGAGGTTCCTGGCATATGGACGCACCTTTCTGTGGTCTTTGGCTCCATGCGCTGGGAAATGCAAATGGACCGTACCATTTGGGGGGTAACAAGTTTGACGGGAGACTCCAGTGTTTTTGGGGGGCCTCCAGTTGTCAACGGATACAGGGCAGAGGTTTCCATAGTTATACCCAGAAGCTTGGAAATGTAATTACTCTGCATATTTTTTAAATACGACCTGGTACAAGAACGTCCATGGTTTGGTCCTTGGACTGTTACCAAGGGAACAACAATCTTTTTGTGTGGTTCGAGCAGAAAAAAGTCAAGTATAAAAAGATATATATACAGCGATGCTTGTTCCACATTCCTTTAAAATGTTCAATGGCTACTTTGAGAAATCCTCACCTCTGCCAGACGTTCGTGATGTAGGTGCTTTGTCAAAAGAATTGCCCTAATTACTTAAGTAGCAGGGGTGTTGTACACCTGCAAATTATACCATTTGTAACCAGTGACGGGTCATGTTTGATAATGTTTGGAGCCAGCAAATTAGATAGCGTTATCAGCTTGTGATGAATTCTTTGAGGTCGCAATATAATTACTATCTGTCAACGACAGTCCGGCTGCGATGCTTTAGCTGTGTCCAGGGAGGTTCTTTGTTCATATCTCTAATCTGGAAACGGAACACACTCTGAAAATCAACTCCATTCTGTACAGCCTGATACAAAACCGCAGTTTAAACTGCATCTACAAGTCTAGACATTACGTCCATTCACATCCAACGGCATTGCGAAAAGAAAAAAAAGAAGACAAAGTTAAATTGTACGGTGTGAAAAAGCTATCATGTTTAATACGTATTCCGTAAATATGTTTTTTTTTTCTTTCTTAACATTCGCGGTTCCTTTCAGATGAAAAGCCGTTTCATACAAACAGTATTCATAAAACAGCCCTAGTGTGAGTTTGGATGACACGGTGTGTCATATATCTTCCAGCACCCTTCAGGGGTAGAGGCTGGGTCACAGGCATCTGCTGAAAGGAGCTGGGATATTGATCCTTCCCTCTTGCAGTCTTTACACTGCATTTCTATTAAGGCATTTGATGTTATAGCAAAGTGGTAAACGTTGCTCATAGCCTGCGGGTCTAAATAGTTTAAGGCCCGGTGGAAATAGCTTGGAGAGTAAGTGTGTGAAGGTGACGCTATCCACTCTAACCCAGCTTAGGTAACCGGTTTGGCTTATTCCCATTGATTCTAAATCAAAATACGTTGTATTGTAGGGATCAGTTGACTATAGTCTCTATCGAGGCAATGAGAGCAATGTTGATCCTTGAAGTAGTTCCACATTATTGGAATGCCGTGTTTTTATTCCAAGTCAGTCACTCGAGGTGATCTGTGGGGGGGTGGGGGTGTATGTGGGGGGTTTCGGGGCTGGAAGAGAACAAGAGATTTCTATCTCAGACAAGCTTGCACCGTGTCACACTTCTCAGCTGAGGATCACCACTCTCTGTGACTCATCTCTCAATAGAAGCAGGATGTCTGAGGGGGGAAGCAGGGAGAGGGTTTATATTGGGGTCAATGGAAATGGTCCATGTTGTTGGTGGATTCATCCTGACACAGTAGAGAGAGACCTCCGGGTTGTGGCCAGCGAGGTCTGGCTCCTCTCCACGCTTCCTCTTCGCTTCTTGAAGGATCTCTACATATGGTCCCCGGAGCGGTGTGCAGTCCTGCCGATCGCCCCAGTGCTTTGCTGAGAGGGGGTGTGTGTGTGTGTGTGTGTGGGGTTGGGGGGGGGGGGGGGGTAGGCACTCTCTCCCATCTGTCAAACCCGAACCCCTCCCCTTCCACCCTGGGAAACCCAAAGCCAGTAAACACGCACTCTACAGAAACAAAGATGGTGTCCAAGGTGATGATCTTCATCGGCTCAGCACATGACAACAGAATAATAATCCTACCTCTCCAGCCCCCCTCCACCCCTTATGTCTAGAAGTATTCAGGTCTCTGTGGAACCCTGTGCGTACAGGGCCGCTCTCTTGGATCACCTTTACACCTCACTGCTTGTCTCTGCTTGTCTTGAAACATTGGAACAGTGCGGTGGGTAATTGATGTTGAAGCTGGAGGTGGAGAGGGGCCTTGGCAGTGCTAGCGGCCATCTGGAGGAGGTGGTCAAGGGGTTGGCGCCTCGGGCTAGGAGACCGTTTAGTTTTAGGTTTGGCGGGTGGGGGTGGGGGGGGCTAGGTACATGTCCCCACCGATATTTTCGAGATGACAGAATTGTCCCCCTTGATATTTTTGCGAACTTTACTGCTAAGTAAAGAGTTTAAGCGTGGAGGGGATGTTTCCTTACCAAAGCTGAGAACAAACCTACACCCTTGTGTCTTTTGCTTGGCTTATCTGCTCGAAGTGAAAGGTTAGAATCTGTATGAACCCCAGACCCCCCGCCCCCACACCCAGATGCTATCTTCTCTGTAGCTGCTTGTCTTTTGCCAGCGTGGTTCAACCCCACAGTCAACACGTCGTTGTTTATTTATCAAGCGGAGGTGAAGGAGGGAGGAGGGAGCAGGGAGCTGGGGAGAGAGAGGAGAGCCTGAAGCCGGCGCGTCACAGGAGATGTTTTGATCGTGTCGGAAGGCTTCTTAAGATCCTCCCTGGTCTGGAGCTCAGTCTGTGAGAAGCCCATGATGTTTACGGTCCTCAAAGTTCCAGCGTTTCCATGGCGTTGGGTTTTTCCCCTTCCCGCTTCCTGTTGGACGGCAGGAAGCGAGGTGAAGGAAGGAGGTCTGCAGTTAGTTGATGGTTGCATACGGCTCAACGTTCTTGTTCTTATAGCTTGTGGAAACCATGGAAACTGAATCAGAGGGAACGTACTGGTACCAAACACGGATCGGGGGAGGGGGGGGGGGGAAGGGGTGGGGGTCATAAAGTGCGTATCCTTGTACCAAAAGGAGAGGAATTACTGCTTTCTCCTCCAAATATTTCTCCAAACGGTTCTTTTGTCTGTGAGCCACTCAACGCTGCAACTCATTTAAAAATCATTCCTATATTGTCCCCAGGTGCCTAACAGGAAGACAAAGGGAAAGCGAAAGGTCACATTATCCATGTTGACAATTTTGGAAATGTGCAAGTTTTTTATGAACGTTTAAGAGCCCCTGCACACTACTTTTCTCATGGTGAACATTGAGCTCTAAGCTGTTGGCAGAGTGCAGTGCTGTGATAAACTGGGTAGATAAGAGGCTGGCATGAAGCACTGTTTAAGGTGATGGTTTGCTCAATATTCCTTAAAACATGTAGGCAAGCTGATCAGAAGCTTCTTATTTGCGATTAGTCAATCAGCAATTAAGCCTCGAACATTTAGACTGAGGATTAAAAAAAAAATATATATATATAAAATAATTTTTTATCAGGTCATTGTAACATTACATTTTCTGTTTCTGTTTATTAATGTTTTCATAAAACGTTTTTAAACCCTAAGCAATGTATGACTGTAAATAAGGTACGTTGCTAAATACACCTTCTAACCACCACTGTTTGCAATAGCATCGCTTCATCTTATTACCTCAACTATCTTCCACCTCCTCACGTGTAAATGACAAATGTGTCATAATACTCTTAGCTGATAATTTAATGTTGACTAAGTATGGACTAATAAAAAAAGAAAACTGTCTAATATTCCAATAGTGGACGGATGAGCGATATTTAATCCTTACGTTTAAATATGAAGCCTCTTTTGACTTTAGGCTACCTCTCTCTCTCTCTCTCTCTCTCTCTCTAATCCCTCCAATGTGTCAGGTCTTGACCAGTTTAGAACTTTTAATTAAAGGCGCAGTATTTCACAGATTTAGCGAGTAAATCACGGTGAGGCTTACATTTTGATGACCCCCACACCCATGTTGATTTAGCACCGAGGGGGAGGGGGATTCACTGAGCCTCTGCAGTGACAAGAGAGAACTGGCCTTCTAGGAGCCCACACTCTCAACATTAACCTGGGGTTCTGATTATATTAAACTTGACCATATATGTGTAGCTCTGACCCTTTTCATAACCCCATATATTGATGTCTTTAAGGAGTAGAGTGAGAGGGTTGGTAGCTGTTTACCACCAATTTAACCGCGACTCCGGTCAATCTCCCCCCCCCCCCCATTTCTTACACATAACACAGACACCAGCACGATGGCTGTCATGAACAACGGCAGGATCCCTGAATCAGGGTTTCAGATTATCACCATTCGACCAAAACCTACAAAGCAGATGAACCTGCTGCTGCGCACCTTAACTGACGCATTTCCATGTCTCTGATTGCCCCCCCCCCCCCCCCCCCCCCCCCCCCCCACCCCCCCCTCCAGCGTGTGTTGCCGTGGCCTCGTAATGATCGCACTCCCACAGCAGAGAAGGTCTGCGGTAATAACAGTTTGGATAACTTTCCGCTAATGACGTAACCTCCATTGATGTAGAGCAGGATGTGAGGAAGAAGAAGAAGGCAAACCCACCCGGAGAGGGAGGAAGCCTCCATTATCAGCTGACAGCTTAGCTATTAGCCTGTTCTGGCTGGTAAGAATAGCAGTCATGTCCTCTTCATTGTCTCTGAATAGTCTTGCTTCTCTCAGCACCTTGGTAGCAACGCAACTTGTAGTTGGCGTGTTAGCGAGAGTGATTAGCAAACTTGAACAAAAAACTGAATTATTATTTTTCAGAATGTTCAGTGAATTTATTTTAGTCTTTAAAAGACTGTGGGTGTTGACAATGAACGTCAGTGAGTAGAACGAGCAAGCTATCCATCAAAGTAATGTTTGACTGTCAAATAAACTCAACAAGATGTCGATCTGTTTATTGTGATCTAAAATTCATTCTTGATGATGTTATTTAATTGGCTTATAAATTCCCAGTATCATTTCAGAAACACATTTATAGAGATGACTTGCAATTAGTTTGCGCTTCAGGCAAGACATCTTACGCTCTTGTCATTTTTAATTTTATGGACGAAAAAGTCACCCGAAAAATCTCCTTGAACTGTCTGGCTATCAGGGCTGCCCAGAACGTCTTCCTCTAATGTGTGCCACGTTGAATTTTCCACTCTGAGGGCTCCAGAATCTGTCAAAGGAGAGAGCCAAGGAATTAAACATGACCTTTCCTCTTGAAAACAATAATAGGCAGTCTATTGAAGTGGTCTGAAATGAAAGAATTACATGATCACGGTAGAAAAGAAAAATTAAGTCCCTTTTCACTCAAGTGCTTGACGCAGAATGAAGCATATTAGAGTTAATGCTGCTGGATTTAAGATGTGCCCATATGCCACCCACATATGCGAGTTTTCTTCAGCAGTTAAATAGCAGATTAGACTCCTATAAGTCTTCCTGTAGAATGTAATGTTCACAAATTTGGCTGAGAGAGAGAGAGAGAAAGGTAGGTCGATAGAGGGAGGGAGGGAGAGAGAGGGAGCAAGAGGAGGGAGAGGGAGTCAGTGAGAGAGAAGGAGAGAGAGAGTCAGTGAGAGGGAGAGAGAAAGAGCAAGAGAGTCAGAGAGAGAGAGAGAGAGAGAGACAGTAAGAGAGAGAGAGGGATCCTGTGTGGAGAGAGCAGCAGGGGTTACCAGGCGTCTCTGGTATCTCAGTGTAGGTGTGAACACTGGACACCTGGATGGGACTGTCCTCACAGCAGGGCGGAGCCTAACAGTCTCCGAGCTGGACGCAAGCTGTGTGTGTGACTGACTGGGCCTCCGATGTCACATGACTGGCTTCACCTGAGTAGAAACACTCCTCTGCTGAAGTCTATCTGCTGCCAGATTATTTTTGTTGTTTCTACAGAAGCCATTTTGTAATCGATGTGTTCTTTTGGTCACAATAAACAACCTGACAACAACACAGAGGTGTTTGGGGTAGCAAATTATATCAGGACGATTTTTTTCCACTTCCCCCCTCCCACTCTAACATGCTAAAGGTCAGTTCTGCCATTACATGTGTACCTGTTCTGTTTTGGCTCCATTCATTAACATTACACCTCGTCAGTTTCGCAGTCTGATAATCCCCAGAACTCCCCAGTGTGTGAGCGAGGCTGCCGCTCCAGACTTCTCCAAATTGTGTTACCGGCTCTCGCAGACATTACGGCTATAAACAACAGCCTCCGGTGGATCATTGCCTAATAACGTATTCGCAAATTACTGCCGGTAATTAAAAACACGGCGACTCTCGAAATGAAACACCTTCTGAAAACAGAGGGTGTCACCGCTCAAACGTTCATTACATTTCATCAGCCCGAAGACAGGTGATGCCTCGGAGCTAAGGGGACAGTTTCCGCATACTGAGGTGTGTGTGGAGGGTGGTGTAGGCCTATAAAACAAGGGTTTTATCGAACGTTTGAGTCTTATTTTGTGGTAAAAGTGTTCAATTCTGCATTTGTTCCCAGTCTGTTATGAGGAGCAGGTTGAAGTTCCAGGCTAAATAAGAAAGCCCTGGATCACATGGCCCATTCTGTTTAATCAGCCACCAGCAGAACAGTGGTGATGCTTCTTCAAAACAAGCTGTTTACGACACGCTGGAAGTGTTCAGCTTGCTAGTGTGGTCAAGCACTAAACAATTATCAGTGATAGTTTAATGTCCGCTGTGGTTCGTGCTGTTCATGCTTGTCAAAAACCTTATCCTGCAACTTGAAGATTAAATAGCTAAGTAAATTAATGGCAAGAATTCCACATAAATTATCTGTTAAAAGAAAAAAAGGAACCCTGTAGAGAATAATACTGATACATCCAGAGGGCCGTTTGTTCTTGTTAATCAAGGAGAAGGTCATGTAGGAAGTATAAAGAGTGCATCATCTGAGGAACAGAGACCGGAGCCTTTACGCTTCAGATGACAATGTTGTTCTCAATCCCACTCTCCCTCCCGTCACCTTTCATCAAGGAAGAGATCTACCCCCATTTCACCTGTTCTTTGAACGCGATTACGACCCTGCGCTTCAACCCCACCACACTTCATCTTGTGCGTGTTTTTATCCATAGGTGAGCTTTACCACAGGTCATGTGGCAGATACATTATAGATCACAGTTGCTCTCTCTCCTCCACGGTGAGTTCAAAGCAATGGCTGTTCTTCCTGTTTGGTTACTGGGCTAATTCAGGAGCTGTCTTCACCTGCTCACCAGAAACATGCCTGTTAAGAGTGGCAGGGGGCGGGTAGCTGGTATGGAGAGAGGGGTGGGTGGAAGGGGGCGGGTAGCTGGTATGGAGAGAGGGGTGGGTGGAAGGGGGCGGGTAGCTGGTATGGAGAGAGGGGTGGGTGGAAGGGGGCGGGTAGCTGGTATGGAGAGAGGGGTGGGTGGAAGGGGGCGGGTAGCTGGTATGGAGAGAGGGGTGGGTGGAAGGGGGCGGGTAGCTGGTATGGAGAGAGGGGTGGGTGGAAGGGGGCGGGTAGCTGGTATGGAGAGAGGGGTGGGTGGAAGGGGGCGGGTAGCTGGTATGGAGAGAGGGGTGGGTGGAAGGGGGCGGGTAGCTGGTATGGAGAGAGGGGAGAAACAGTAGGCAGGGCCAGGGGCATGAAGGTGAGTGGGTTTGGGAGGGGAGACTGTGGGGGCAGTTGGGGGTGGGGGGTTGGAGTGAGGGGGACGCAGAGGGGAGGGGAGGGGTAAAGAGGACAGAGAAAAACAGCCAACGAGAAAATGTTGTGTGGGAGGGCAAGATATACAGGATGTGAGAGACGGAGAGGAGGTGTGAGGAGTCGACGCCGATGTCATCTTTGACGTCTTGTGGGGGATTCGCCACTCAGGTCCTGTCTTCTAAAAGAGGTGGCAGCCGTGCGTGGCAGCGAACCTGTCAGGGGGTGCCAGGGTTATACCACACACACACACACACAACATCACACACACACACGACATCACACACACACACGACACAACATCACACACGACACAACATCACACACGACACAACATCACACACGACACAACATCACACACGACACAACATCACACACACAGAACTGACAGAAGAAATGGAAAGAGTGGGGAGGGGGAGAAAGTGTGGGGTGGGGGAGGAAAAGTAGCACAGCAAGAAATTCATGGTGGCAGTCGGTTGATATAGAGGAAAGCATGTGTTTCTACCGCATGAGCCATCTGAAGTCAGCCCTTGGGATGTGGTTTTAAAATGCAGGCCTCGGGGCTGACAGTTGCTTTGTAGCTGCTAGTGTGATCAGTGTTGGCGCCTAACTGGAGCCTCATTCTGGACTGGGAACGACTCCCATGGCCGGTCCGACCCCTCAGCGCCAGAGACAGACAGGAAATCCACACGTCTTCGAGACAAACGTACCAAACTCCCAAGATGCAGACGCAGTAGAGAGTGTTCATGTAGATCGATGAACTGAAGGCTTCCCACTGTCATTTGTAGTTGTATTTTTGGGGGGGTTATTATATATATAAACAGTCGTGCTTGTGCTGTGAGATGGTGGGGAGTTTTAAGCCATGGTTTGACCCCAGGATACGCAGAATGTGAGATTGTTTCAGATCCTCTGGAGGAAGAGAGTCCCCCTAAAATGGTGCCTCTCAGCTATCGGCTTAAATTGAGAATAAGGGAAAAGAAAACTGACATGAATGTTTTAGTCATCCGATTGAAGATGGAATATTACAGACCTCTTGTTCTTTTAGTGGCAGTTTACATTTAAAATTCCATCAAAAACCCGGTAGCCTTTCATCGCAGGACAACTCGGATATTTATACCGTTCCATTTTTCATGCTAGTAATGTCGTATCCCTGAGCTTCGAATAACGACTGAATGATCAAATGTAATTTATTCATGAAAACAGTGTGTGTGTGTACACATCAATTGTCAATTACATATTTAATAGCAGTCATGTTGCTATTTGTGTAAATTGACCTGAAAGATTGGTGTAATTAAATCAAATGGATGTTACTTTGAGGCTGGCTGGAAGAAATTAGGGGGGGGGGGGGGGGGGGGGGGGGGGGGGAGAGAAGCATATCTTACTTATCTAGTATCTGAGTAAAAGTTAACCGTAATGTTTGTGTGTGTAAATAAGGAAAATATGTTGGATTTCCATTGGAAAAATGTTATACATCTTAACAAGCCTGTGATGCAATCAGTACGCCCCTCAACCCACAATGCATTGCATAAGTATGTATCATTCACAGGGATGGGTGTGGGTGGTTCAGTGTGTGATATGGTCGATAGCGATAAAAATAACTATTTGTTCAAGCCGTGACTCTGTTGCAGGCTAGTATGCCTGGAAGGTTCTGGAAGCTTCTGCTTGAGGATGATGTCTGTCCCACAGACACAAGCTTTCACTGGAAATGTTTTGCGATATAAAAAAAAAAAACTGTTAATTTCGTTGTAGCTGTTACAATGAAAAAAAAAAAAGAAGAAAAAAAGATCTATTCTATCCTATTAACTCCGTCTACAAGTAGAGTCTGATCTGTTTGTGGCCAAACCGCCAGTGATTCAGATGTAAAAAGATATTGCGTAAACGACCTCATATTTCACAGTGTAATCACCAGAATGTTCTCGTTCCACTTCTCAGCTCACAAGATGAGAGATCTCAAGCTGCTGATCGAATCTTTAGTTTTTGCTGCGTCTTGAAACAACCGTAGAACGAGGATGAGGAAAGTGTCCCTTGGTGCGTTGAGAATCCTGGCTGGTTCAGGCTGGCCCTATAACTAGGCTCCAGATGGTGAGAGCCTGATCGCTTCATGACTGACCCCCCTCAGGACCTACCCGCTCCCCCTGCCGAGGGGCATTTGGCCTGGGACAAGGCCACTGTGTTCCAGGGATACTGCTTCAGTTTGGGTTACATAGGAGCAGCTGTCAAGACAGAAAGAGCGAGAGAGGGATGGATAGAGTGGAGGAACCAAGAACTGATACTGTTGTAAGGAGGTGGAGGAGGTGGGCAGGAGTTGTGTGAGTGTGTTTAACCAACAATGAGGTTTTCAGTCGCTTTGAAATTCTGCCCCATGAGCTCGACGAAAATGTGTTGAATAAATGTAGAATGTAGAATGAAATAAATCTTCCAATTCCATCTCTAGAAAAAGGATTGGATATTAATGCGAGCGAAGGTGATTTAACAGACTTATGAGTAGGTGGAAGTGTTCAATCAAAACTTTGAAGAGAGTTTCAAAGTCTGTCTCTCACTTTTGCCTTTTTTTTTTCAACCCAGTGACGAAAGATTTGGAAACACATGATTGCCACATCTGATCTTTGAGTCTGTACAACGAACACAGAAGTGAGATTTATTGTTGTAAAAAAAAACAAAAGCACTCCTGAGTCGCGACGCAAGATAACTTGTCGTTTATTGGTTTGGCAGGCAGATGAAACGGGGAACGATTCACTGACCGGCAACTGAGTCAGCTTCAGATGAAGTTCAAATCTTTCTTTGTACATTAACAAACATGCATGACTCCCTTCAGGTACAAAGCTTATGTAGAAAATAAGAAAGAGGGTGAGACTATCAGAATCTTATGTAAGGTACTCAGGCACCACAAAGTCTCTAACAACAGACTCTTATCCAATCACAAGTCATGCTCTCATTGCTTCCTGTAACTTACATTCCATTTAAATGTACTCATTTAGCAGACGTTCCTTTTACGAAAGCTTTCCCCTGTACTAAAGCAGTAACAGTGTTTACGTTTAGCGAGTACATGCTGTTTGAAATAATTCTGCTCGTGGGGTTCGGTTATTTTAAGTTCAAATGTGTGGAAACTTTAAAATAAAGTCAGGTTCACTCATTCGAAATAATTCAAAATACACAATATTTCAGTCCATTTACTTTTCTCTATCCTTGAGTAGAGTTGTCGACTAGAGGTTCCATACTAGGACAAGCGCTGTGTTCTATTATAGAACCATAGAAATGTTTGTCACTTGTAAATATAACTGGCCTGGGAAACAGACTGATAGATGAACCCAGGACATGATTTACTAAATCCAGAACGTAGAAACTATACCATCTCGCTGCATGAGGTGTTTGGTGTATATTTAGTTTGTTGTTCCTTGGCCCTTTGCCATTTTCCCGAGATAAGCAAAGTACCGGTGTAAACCTGCGTTTGCAAGGATACCTTTCAACAGCCTCGTACTCTTCCTCAAAGTAGAGGTACCTCTGCGGTTTCATTCCTCAGGCAGTTACTGTTCCCCTGTCTACAGCTACAACCTTCCATCTCTTCATCAGGGCCAGTGGAAGGTTTGGGAAAGACCGTTTAAGATGGTTCAATATCACTCAGCCTGTCCTGGGATGGGAGTGTTGAGAGTGTTCCTGCCTTTCTTAATGACCATTTATTGCCTTGAGGAGAAAGGGCCCATTCTGGCCTGATGCCCAAACCCAATGTTACTCTCGGTTTGAATGTGTGTGTGTCTGTACAAACTGTGTGTGGGTGGATGTGTATCGATAAAAACTGTGTGTGTGTGTGTGTGTTTGTGTGTGTTTGTACAAACCGTTTCCTATTAGAAGCCATTCAGGATATAATTTAGACTGCCATTACCCAAACAAATACAACACACTTCCGAACTTCAGTTCTACATAAGTTGCAGCAAAATGTCAGCGTTCCACAACGTTCCAGAGTTCCGGAGTTTTCTGTTCAGTACTTTCCAAGAAACTGCCTCACTTAAATATTATATAGTATTAATAGCACAAACTACATAGTGAAATAAACAGAGACAAACTTATTCAGGCAAATACGTTCCCCAAATCTTATTATTCTATTACCCAGAATTCCCTTCGCTCCTTTCATCTTTGGTTCTTTTCATTGTTTGAACATTTCAATTGCAGCTATAGCTTTGGAGCTTTTTGAGAGGGGGCGGCAGGCGAGGGGGGGAGAGGGGAGAGGTTTGAATCGAATTGTTGTTTCTCAGAGTGGTCGAGCAAATTAGCTAAATGTGATTTACGTCACGAGTGCACATCAAAGGCGACGTGACAGACAGATGCTCGGTGAGGCTAATGATGTCTCATTCAAACTAAGACGTGCTGGAATATTCTGGGATCATACAGCCTGAGAGAACAGGACTGCTGTTGAAGACAGACGGGTTCACTTTGGGTTTGTCCTTCAGCTTTGATTGGTCCCTTTTACAGGATGTCGCTCTCACAGCTACCCTTATTGGGACGACATTATCACACAGTTCATGTTCATGTTCTTCCTGTGTAAAAAGTTTAATTTCTTGTGTAGAGAGACGACTACTGTGTAGACATGGGGGGGTAAAAAAAGGTTTAAGATTTTCCAAGGCTGTTCATTTTTCCACCGTAAATGTCAAAATCAGATTTTGAAGGAAGTAATTTTTTTTATCTGTTTCATTTTCCTAAACTCTTATACAAATACTCCCCAAACCTTGCAGATCAGGCAAACTTCATACCCAGGACACAAACGCAGCGCGGTGCAGTTAGCGCAAGAAGGTGCCACGCTGTGATTTATCATTTGGTTTCCACCGGGACGAAGAGTTTGTTGATGGAGCTGACGACGTCTCTGCAACATATTGCGCACATCAATATCGCATCTCAACCCTCGTTGTTGAGGATATTCATCTTAGGTTTATCTTTGCCGAATCAAATGTGTTTACAGTTCCTAAGGTTATCCACATTATAGGTGTATTGTTTGATGTATCTTTTGTCTAAGGTCTTCGGACTGAGTTCCATAAATCATGTTCATGAGGCTGTGGTGTTGCTAGCGTCACTGCAGAGCGCTTCTCTGAACGGCTCGCTGCTCGCGGCTAAAGTTGTTTCCTCTCTCAAGGCCAAAGTCAAAGCTCAAGCTTTTGAAAATATACTTCGAAACGTAAAGATTGAGTGTTGAGTGAATGTACATCCATGTTGGAAATATAGGGAGTCAAGTGGCTCAGCGGTTAAGGCGTTGGGTTGGTGATTTGAAGGTTGTGAGTTCGATTCCTGGCTGTGGCTACATGTTGTGGTGTCCTTGGGCAAGGCACTTCACCCTACTTGCCTCAGGGGGGAATTTCCCTGTACTTACTGTGAGTTGCTCTGGATAAGAGCATCTGATAAATGACTAAAATGTAAATATGGACGTAGAGAAATGATGCAAAGGAGAATTGGGGAAGCATCTTTAGTTAGGACACAGGTGAGAGTTGATGCGTGCAAGATGTACATACAACCTTCGGAAGGTTGGAACGTTATGTTTTAATTTCTAACGGGTGGAGTCACTGTCTCCGGTACGGTGAAAAGTTCAACCCTTCAATTAAGACGTATCGAAATTCCATCGAGGTTCGGAGTGCCAGAGTACCCTTGAAAACTGAAAGATGAAAGAAATCCTTGTTTCTTCTCATTACTTCTTCCTCTCTTCCATTAACTTATGCATTACCTTGAATTACAAGCATTCAGTGTTCATATGCCGTATAATGTGACACCAAAATATGCAGATTAGTACCAGGAACATCTGATTTCATATCCGGATGTCAATATGCCATCTGTGAGGGGTCAGATGGTGTTGGATCTGGAGAAGGGCTGTTTGTAGGAGGAGAGCTGTTAGTGGGGGTGGCGGGGGGGGGGGGG
Organism: Protosalanx chinensis; assembly: GCA_030340685.1. NCBI lineage: Eukaryota > Metazoa > Chordata > Actinopteri > Osmeriformes > Salangidae > Protosalanx > Protosalanx chinensis. Next base: position 6,808,429 of record CM059333.1, read on the forward strand.
GGGGGGGTGATGATGAAGTGTAGAGACGCTGTAATGTTAATCAGAGAGAGGTGTCGTACCTTGGAGATAGATGAGGTAACAGGGTAGATGTGGAACGTCAGGTGGTTTAGTGGTTAGGGCGTTCGGATAGTGTTCTGGAGGTCGCCAGTTCGATTCCCGGCTGAGGCTACATGATGTCTCGTCCTTGGGCAAGTCACTTCACCCTACTTACCTCAGATTGTTTCCTGGAATATTTTCATACATGCTTGTTGCTCAAATGTAAAGTCTGGGAATCGAGCCCAGATTCACATATCTGGGTTTGATCATTTTTCCTTGCAGGATCTTGCTCTGTCAGACTGCCTGAGTTGGTAAACTGCCATCTTCTGATTTCTCTCCTGTGACTTTCTATTAATGTTTTTGTTTGTTTCTAGGCCAGCCAAGGACATTATAACCTGTGTCCCCAAATCACACCGGCGTTGTCTTGACGATGTCCTTCAGGTCATCATCCAGTCGAAAAGTACATCTTGTTTCTGGTCTGAGGTCATCAGTTATTTTGGTTACATCACCCAGCTTCCTCCCCTCCTGATCCCTCTCTCTGTCCCCTGCTGTTGAAATGCCTTCCCCTGCACTATGATGGGGAAATCTCCCTGCTCCACCTCAGGGGATGGATGTAGCCTGGGGACCAGACCAGCGAGGGTCCGTTTATGTCGGACCGCTAGTCATTTTTTTTTCTTCTTCAAGTGTGGGTTTGTGAGCTGTGAGCGAGAAGCGTTTGTTAGTCAGACATGAGCTCTGTCGAACCACCATCACTGTAACTGTTGACATCCCGAGCTAATAACTGTTATTGTCATTGAGAGTACAAGTCAGCGTCATTAGAGCAGTTTACCGTATTACATTTCCATCTAGTCATTTAGCGACTTAGAGCAAGTATAAAGGACATTCCCCCCCCCCCCCCCCCCCCCCCCCCCGAGGCAAGAAGGGTGAAGTCCTAAGGACGCAACAACATGTTGACCCGACTGGGATTCGAGCCAGGAACCTTCTGATAATGAGCCCAACTCATTAACCGCTCATCCACCTGACTTCCACTATCCTAATTAGTCGGATGCAAGGTTTTGGGGCTTCCTGCTGGCTAGGCTACGAACCTTTAAAACTAGGCTTTGAACAGCAAACGTACGAAAAAGTTGAGCTGGTGAAATGACCTGAAGTAATTTCAGGCAGAGGAACGTGTGTGAAGCAGGGACGGTGAACTGCAGTTTAGAGAGAGAGAGAGATGATCACGCCTGTCAATGTGCTCCACATCTCCTAAAGTCTAATTACTCACAGTGAGAGCTCCTCCACCTGAGTCAGGACCTCCGGAGGGAACGTTCTGCCCTGTGACTGCTGTACAGATACTCTGCTACCCTCTGAAGCTACACAGGAAGCCAAATTTTAACATCACATGCCGATTCAGAAAGATTAAAAAAATATCTTCACCTACAATTTTTAGGCGCTTAAAAGGTTTTACATTATTAACTAAGAACAAAAAGGTGTTGATGTACAGTGAACTTTATGGCTTTGCTGTGATTTCCTAAAGAGCTAGTTTTTGCCAAAGGCACCATGAGAGGCTTGGTGGTGTGTCTGACTTAGGTCAGGTTTGGCTCCAGCACCACGGACAGCTCCACCTATATTTCCGCACCGTGGACAGCTCCACCTGTATTTCAGCACCGCGGACAGCTCCACATGTATTTCAGCCCCATGGACGGTTCCACATGTACTCCAGCACCACGGACAGCTCCGCCTACACTCACGACACTGTACTGCGGCGAGACCCTGTGAAACATTTGAACTTTAACTGGTTGATGAGTTCTTCTGGAGCTTTTAAATCTCTCCTGTGCCAGTCTGGCTGGACTCCAGAAGCTAAAGCTCTTATTATCAGCAAAGTGCCACAGACCAGAGAGACCCTCTCATCATGTTTATATTTAGTACCGTGGTTCTTCTGTGTTGGGCAAACAAAGAAGGTGGCTTGAGCCAGGAAGGAAAGTGTCTTGAGGGCCTCTAAGTATCTGTGGCCCTCATGCTCCCCTTGGCAGGGATTTGAGGGGACGCTCATCTCCTTGTGGTCATTTCCGTTTAGTCATTTATCAGTCGAGCTTATCCAGAAAGACTTGCAGCAAGTACAGGGACATTCCCCCCCTGAGACAAGTGAAGTAGGCTCAAGGACACAACGTCATGTTGACACAGCCAGGATTTTGAACTCGCAACCGTCGGATCACCAGCTTGATTCCCCACCCGCTCTGCCACCTGACTGTCAGATCCCAGAGCAGTTATCGCTCTGGCTTCCACTGTGACATCGCTGCTTTGTCAAACCTTCCTGGCAACAACAGCCCTTCCTGGGTACCCTAATGGATTTGTTCAACCTGCACCTTCCCCCCTCCCTCCATCCACCCCACCCCCCCCCCCCCCCCCCCCACCCCCCCTAAGATCCTGGATGCTACTGAGGATGTGATGTCATTTCAGAGCTGTTTGATTAAAGAGAGTTAACCTTGAGAAAGCACGGGTCTCTCTGTCATCTACAGGACTGAACAGCACTGTGTAGTGGCCATTCTCCCAACATGTAGTCTGATTAATTCATGAATATCACCCGTTGTGTTTTTTTATGTAGTGAATAATTGGAACACAGGCTGGAATGAGTGACAGAAAGCTTGGGTGGACGTGAGTCGCAGTCATATGATTAATGTCATAAATGTTCCGATTTTAATTTCTATGGTTACCACTTTGAAAGTGTAGAATCGATGAATATGCACATTCATAATGTCTTCATAATGTTCCACAAAAAACGAACCATGCTGAGATTTTCAATTAAACATAAAATCGCTTTGGACGATAACTTTCCATGACATCATAACGTAAAAAAAATGAAAAAGCACAGCTAGCGGTAAAAGACTAATCTTATTATTCTTATTTTTTAATATATTTTCCACAAAATCACTGCATATCATGAATTCTAATCTGAAATTTATGCAAACAGCTTTTGGCAAATAAAAAGGCTTTTCACAGTCACCCCAGTTGATGTCAAAGGCAACGTGTCAGTGGTGACTCTGCAGGCACCCTCCCTCCCTCTTTTCCTCCCTCTCTCCCTCCGTCTCTTCCTCTCTCCCTCCTGGGTACATAAAGCTCTGCCATCAACGCATCACCTGTAAAACCCACTTCTACATTTACAGTTTAGTTACTTAGCAGACTCTCTTATCCAGAGTGACTTACAGGGACATTCCCCCCATGAGGCAAGTAGGTTCAAGTGCCTTGCCCAAGGACACAACTTTATGCTGGCACAGCCAGGGTTCGAACCAGGGACGTTCCGATTACTATCCAGACAACCCAACCAACTGCAACACGACTCCACACACACACACACTCAAATGCACACACACACACACACAGTTTCACCTTGCCTCAGTGGATCAGACAGAAGTGTGCAGCTATCTAACAGTGTGGATAGAAGCACTGCTGGTATCAATGGATACTGTCGCCGTAACAACAGCTCAAAGTCCAAGAAGAGGTGGCAGCCAATCAGGTTGAAGCACGATGTCCTGAACATCGAGACAGATGTTCTTGTCCAGATTACTTCTTGTGTAAGAACAGGGGGGAGAGTTGAACTGGCTATCTTACCTCTCTTTCACTGCAGGAGAAAGCAGTGTCTGGTTCCCAAGGCCACTCTGCCTAATCTGGCCGCATCCCTTCGAAGGTCGAGCCCTTTATCACCAGCGGTGACTTGTCCCAGACAAGGTCTCTAGGATTCCACTTCTGTTCTCCGTTCCTGGAGACAAGGTTCACCTTGGGGGGGGGGGGGGGGGGGGGGGGGGGGGGGGAGTGCTCTTTGCTGTGTTTGTGGAGAAATACTGGAATCATTTTCTGAGGCATCAGGCCCTGCAGATTGCACGTTTTGTGCGTGTGTGTCGTGTGTGTCAAATGTGTGTGTCACGTGTGTGTTTGTGTGTGTCACGTGTGTAGGCAATTCATTTCCTTTCTCATGTTTTAGCGTAGGTAGTCCATTTGGCCAAAGCCTCAACAAGGTGATTCAAAGTCATCCCACCTGGAATCATTATCATGTACGCAACGTCACAAGGGTATGGAAATGTGACCTTGAAATATCAGTGATGGTTGAATCAGGTGTGTGTTCACTTGTACGGTATGGTGGCACAATGTAGGCTTCCATTTTACAAATTATCAGCCCAAACTAGGCCACTGGTACCACAGCCCTTCACAAATTATTCATATTCTGTTACTTCCAGCTTTTTCTTTTTTTCGAAGAGTCATTCGGAATTAAGGTCGGTCTGAAAATGTTTCTTGCAACGTACTGACTGCTAAATTAAGTGAACTCATTGATATAAGTTATTAATCATGTCCAAAGCAGATTCCCAGATGAGATAGTATTCTGTAAAAACCATGGGATGAGGAACATCACTTCAGACACTCTGCTTAGTTATCAAATCAAATACAAAGTTATTTGTACAGCCCTTTTTACAAGCAATGTCACAAAGGGCTTCACACATGCCCATAGAACTGCCCCTCAACCAGCCGAAGCCCTCAAGGAAGACAAGGAAAAAAATGGAAGAATCCAAGTAATCTGAGAGTTATTCATCATCACCAACCCTTTCAGCCGACGGTTACTGTGTCAGTCCAGAGCTGGAGATTCAGTGTTCACTGCAGTCCAGGTAATAAGCGAGACTACAGTAACATACTTAATGATATCAGATTGCCCGGAACGTCGCCTAGGTAACCAACCGGGCTCAGCCAGAAATAGTAAATGCTACACTTCTGCTGACTTGTGGCGGAAACTTGACGGCCCATAATGCCCGAGCGGCGTGTGCGCAGTTAGAAAATTGACCACGGCACACCCTCGCTCCCTCCCTCCAAGAGCCGCTGTTGACCCCCCCCCGCTGTTGACGCCCCCTCCCCCGTTCAAATCAAGCTGTCTTAATACGTCTCTCCTGTTTTCTCTCTTCCCTGAGCACTGTGGGCGCCGGTTCCCTGAGAAATCATCAAGAAACATAACATAACATAAAGATGTGTGTTTTCTGGCATAACGACACACTTGAGATGGGGCTGAACTGTGGCAGATCTTGATGTTTTCATGATGGAATAAAAATACATAAAAAATAATATTCAGAGACTGGAAATCTAGGTCATAGCCGCTGATGCGTCTCAAACCGAATGTGAACTTCAGACGAGGCTGGTCTTTCCAGTAACTATAGTTGTGTCCAATCCGCTGAGTAAGATAGAGCCTCTCTTAGAGACGTCTTCTTTGACGTTGACCAATCGATTTGGAGAACGGCAGTTCTCAGAAGTGAGACAGATGGAGACCTTCCGGATGATGTCCAATATCCGTCTCTGCTGTCCTCCTGCTCACTAATACAGATGCTGAAATCTGGAGTTATTTAAGTCAGTTCAAGGCTGAAAAAAATGTATATAAAAAGGAGCATAACTGTGGGCAACAGTAAACTCTGACTGTGGAACGATTCAATTAAATACGTTCGATAACCTGCGCTAGAAATACCAATAAACAGAGGTTGTTTGTTCCATGTACACACACAGGAGGTTAGTACAACCGTACTGCCGGCAAAAACGAAATTGCCTTAAGGAAGTTACGTTTGTAATTACAGTTCTGAGACTTGCTCTAAGAGCTGCATGTGGAGCCCCACTGCAGAGAAGGAATCAATTGAGGTGCTCGAGGTACAGAAGATGTGAAAACTCAACTTCAGAATGATGGCTGTGGTTTTAGAGACTCTAAAGGGATAATGACCTAACTTTCATGACTTTTATGAACCCCCTTCGTGACATTAGGTGACAGCCTTTGTGAGGTGACCTTTAACACAGTGTACGGTGACTTGATGGTGCTGTATGTAAGATCCCATTTGAGGTTGTTTTGTACAAGGGCCACCTACAGTTTCATCCAATCTGAACACTTTCAAAGCAAGAACATGACTTCAGTTCAGGAGAAAAGTGGCTTCATGTGTCGTGTAGAATAATCGCCTCCTGTGAATGTGTCTGGTAGGAGTCTTGAAATGGACTGTAGCTTATCTGAGATGGGGAGGAGAAAAGGAAAAAATGGTTGCGGACATCTTGGCAGTGTAGGAGAGAAAGAACATGATAATATCTCAGTAGTATTTGACATGATAGAAATAGTTCTGATCTGTAGCCAACAGCAGTGGCCTTTGTGCTGTTAATTGTAAATACGAAACAACAACACAGCTCAATTAAATAAACGTTAACTGATCTAATTTAATACGACCACATTTCTTTTTCTTGGGTCTCAAAATGCTGAGTGTGTGAATACGCATGTTCATGTACGCGATCGAACGAAAAGCTTTCGGTAACCATGGAGCAGAAACAGCAGAAGATTTACATTTCAGTCTTTCAGCGATGACATCCTTCTTCTAGATCCAATCCAACATCCAATCCCAAATCTCACATTTTACCCACGCTTCACCGAGCACAGAGAGCCGATGAAAGGGACCCGAGGTCGGATTCACACCAGCCTGCGGTACTTAACGAGGACAAGAGGCATGAAGTGAGTCTTGGGAATTGCGGTCCATCTCATGATAACCCCCTGAACACCTTTATTGAACCTCTTGATCTATAATTCAGGCTCTACAAGTAAGGGGGAGGCTCATTAACGTCGTTCACAACACCCTCTCGGCTCTCCTGTTTTGGAGGGGGCTTAACCCTGCTTTTTGGCTGATTAGCATGGATGTGCTGTACTTTCTAATGGACGGATCCCTTCTACGCACCTATCCTGGGGCGAGGGAATTTGGGAACGTAAGCGCTATCTGTACAGCATACAGAATATGCTCAGACTATAACGTAAACCAACACGTATAACGTACCCAAGCGAAAAGGCAAGTTGTTTTTGTCAAAATGGACAAAGAATGGGAATTCTCCCAACCGCATCCTGTTTATGAAAAACGACAACAATAAACGGGAGTTATCTGAGGCGTACAAAGGATTGGATCACATCAGTATGCTGAATGCGTCCTTAATTAATACCTAAAACGCCTTCTCAAGCTGCTGCTGGTGGCTTCTCGTTTCCATGGAAGCGCGAACTCCCAAGACTCCGGAAACGCGGTGACGCCCGAACTCCCGAGACTCCGGAAACGCGGTGACGCCCGAACTCCCGAGACTCCGGAAACGCGGTGACGCCCGAACTCCCAAGACTCCGGAAACGCGGTGACGCCCGAACTCCCAAGACTCCGGAACTCGGCGCTGCTCTGAAGATGCCCCCTCTCTCTCTCTCTGCAGAGCCACTGCAGCCAAAAGCAGAAGAACCACCCATGGCTGACATGACACTTTAGCTCTGCGAATGTGTTCCAACAAGCCTTTGCTGTCTGTTCCCACACGGCAGCTTCCAGCAGGGGGTCTTTCTGCCTCCTCTGAGGCCCCCGCCGCCTCCCTTTCTCTCCTCTCCTCCTTGCACATCCATCCATGACAGACCTGACATGCACATGGAAGCCCTCAGGGGCTCCTGACAAAAGTTGCCTGCTGATTTGTTTCCACATCAAAAAGCAGAGGAAGGTTCCGGATTCCAGGCTCGGCTCCTGGAGTCGATCAAGTCACTGACCTGTATTCGTATCGTCATTTGTGCCTTGTTATCTCAACTGAACTGAGCGGCAACTGGATACCAAATTAATTGCAGCTGTGTGTGAGTCTAGTGTATAACTCTGACCCTAAACGTAACCCTAACTGTCACCTTCGTGGCCATTTTGGTGCCCTACGCGCCCCCTGCTCACTTGGTGCCCCCCTGCTCACTTGGTGCCCCCCTGATCACTTGGTGCCCCCCTGCTCACTTGGTGCCCCCCTGATCACTTGGTGCCCCCCTGCTCACTTGGTTCCCCCCTGTTCACTTGGTGCCCCCCTGATCACTTGGTGCCCCCCTGCTCACTTGGTTCCCCCCTGTTCACTTGGTGCCCCCCTGATCACTTGGTGCCCCCCTGATCACTTGGTGCCCCCCTGAACACTTGGTTCCCTCCTGATCACTTGGTGCCCCCCTGATCACTTGGTTCCCCCCTGATCACTTGGTTCCCCCCTGCTCACTTGGTGCTCTACGTGCAGCGCGTGATGGGAGTGACAGTACTGACTGCATCTACTGTTGAACAGAAAGTACGCCTAAGAAAAAGTCAGTCCTATCTCAACACAATATAAAACTCTATTAAAAGATCATTCTTCCAGCACCTATTTCTGTAAAAGCTTTATAGAAGATGAGGGTTGGGTGTGTGTGCGTGTGTGTGTGTGTGTGTGTGTGTGTGTAGGTGCGTGTGTTTCATAATTGCAGGAAAGTGCCATGTGCATGAGCAGATGAAGGTAAATGGTCACTGTCACAAACGTCTCGACCTTCTGCTTGAATAACAGGCAGACCCATGACCTCCAGATTAAATAAGACTCTAATTAGGGAGTGAAATAATACCAGATTGTGTGTGTGAGTGAGAGAGACAGAGAAAGAGGAGGAGGGAGGGAGGGAGGGAGCGAGGCAGAGAGCAAAGAGAGAGAAACAGAAAAAAACAAAAACCAAGAGAATGAGAGAGAGAGAGAAACGAGAGAAAGAAAAAGAGAGGGAAAGGGGGACAAAGCGTACACCTGCACGTTTGTGGGCATGTGCGTAGGTGTGATTCGTGTGGACAGTTTGTGTGTGTGCAGGTGTGTGTATGTGTGCACGTGTGTGTGTGTGTGCTTTTGTACTTCCACTTACAAATCGGTGTCCTCTCAAGTGGATTTGGTTTTAAAAATGGCTGTGCAGCTTACAGTATCATTAATCATTAATTATAGTTTTCAACAGTTAACCTATAACACTTGGGGGGGGGGGGGGGGGGACGACGACAATGTGGTTATTTTGCCTCTCCAAAAGCAATGAGGTATTATGGAAATAACACATAGGAATTTGCTTCATAATTAATAGTACAGTTTTAAATGCCAGCTTTGTAGTTGATGTGTTAGAAGTATGAAGAATCAGGGAGTTTGCAGTTTGTGTCTGAGTAACACAGCTAACCACTCATTTATAGAAATCCTCTGTGTGTTTTTGACCCCTCCTCCCCTAACGCCCCCCTCCCCTCTCCCTCCAAAAAAACAACACTTTATTGACAGCTGTCTGTGTTTGTCGAGAACATTTCCGTTCATCGACAACACAAACAAACAACAGCAGCGGAAGAACAAGTCAAAGTCCTGTTTTTTTGTTTGTTGACTTGTTCCTTATGAACTGGTGTGTTCCCAGCAGTGTAGGAGGAGCCTCTGGCAGAACAGACTCAGCACACAGCCTCAACGCTAACACAGAGGGAGCCCTTTGTTTCCACTCAAGGTCTCACTTCATCAATATTCTCCTCACAGGGGCCCCAGGGACTCGGGCGCCCAGGGGCCTGACAGAGGTGCCCAGTCCAGGGGAAATCAAACTAGGCCCCCTTTCATACCCTGAGCAGACATGGGTAAGGACACAAACATTCCTGTTTAAGCTCTTAAAGAGCCCCAATTCTTCAGTGCCTTGACAATGAGCAGGGTTGCTTTATTTAAGGGGAGGGAGGGTTGTGTAAATACAGCCTTTCTTCAAATACCCAAATCGAGTTATTTGACAGTTGTAAGATGAAGGGTTGTCTGACTCGTTTTTTTTAAGGTTTTCATACAACAACAATAACAACAACAACAAAAAACGTATAATTTCCACTTTCTCTGATGTGTTTTCTATCATACATATTTATTTCCTTCCTTTTTTCATAAACAACTATAATCTCGCAATTATTACAGACGTTGTCGATCAGACAAACAAACGTTGACCTTTTCTGCGTGACTGCAGGAGAGACAGAGGTCTGGGGAGACCAGAGGGAGACCAGAGGTAGACTGGGAGCTTTTCTGTTCTCTCCATTGGGCGGCAGCACGTCTGTCCTTTAGACTCTGCGCTGTGGAGAGGAGGAGGAGGCAGCGCGCATGTGGATGAAGGCTCACCAGGATCCTCCTTCAGACTACATGAATGTGTTCTTCTACAATCTTTTATCTGAGAATTGTTCTTTATTGTTTGTGAGCGTTTTCTTTGAACTCCTGCTGGGTTCTTTGAGCATCTTGTTGAGAGAAGCAGGACTCAGTATTCAGTCTGGGACCGGGGAGACGCGTCTTCATCGCTCGGATCTGTGTTCACATAGCGGCACACCGGAGGCTCGTGACATACCGGAGCTCCCCGTGCCTCCCCCGTGCCTCCCCCCGTGCCTCCCGCGCTGATCTGGGTGATCTGGTGTCTCTGAATGTCTGGTTGGACAACTGGGGAAGGTTTGGAAAAATAACCCAGAAGGGTCACCAGCGTATAATATATAGATTAGATTATTGTCTTTTTTTCTCTCAACCATCTCCCCTGATCAGCAGCTCATTTTGTCATCTCTCATTTGGAAGTGACAGATCTGCACCTCTCTTTTTCTCTCCCCCTCTTTTTTTTATGAAGAAATTAAATAGGCGCTCAAGAATCTTCCCAACATGTACTCTGGAATAGACTGCTTTCATCTGGAAAACTTGTCTTTTTCCTGAAGGGGATTTTACCTTATATACCTTCTGTCTTTTATTTTTTAAGAGGAGAAACAGTTTCTTTTCTTTCCATGTACATCAGTGTTGTGATGGTGATCTTCATCAGAACTGACAGTGGAATCTAATCATTTGGAAACTGCTACCAAGGGTAAGTCTGCGTTTAAAACAGTCCCAATTTTTTGGCCTATAATTTAAGAAAAGTTTTTGGGGGATGAAAATAAGTCAGAAACTGTCATGTTTAACTGCTTTTACAGTCATCTCAGAGGTATATGGTCTAATGATAGAACAGCAGTGGAATTTTATGCTGCAGTCTGAGAGGGAGCATTTCCCCCAGTCCTCTAGTGAAGTTAGACCACCTAACAGCAATGTACAGTATATATTCACTGGAACAAATATTCATTTCTATAAAGGTCATTGCACAGGCATGAATCCCTACGATTTGAACACAAATGGTTGAAGATGGAACTGTGTTTTAGCCTTAGAGCTTCGATCAGCCTGTTATCTGAGGTTGTATCTGATGTTTTGTATCTTCAGTGAAAATACCTCTTATACCCCACTGACGGATTTCCCACGTCGAAAAAAATAAGGGATGGAAATAAGCTGGTGCCTTCTTGTGCGTCGAACAGTGGCTTTATTCATCAGACTATATCTTTAATCACACCAAGTAGTGAAGCCTGAATAGGAATACCTCTATAGGTTGTCATTTTTGTTCCCTATGATAAACAGCTATACAAACATAGTGAAGCATTAAACCTCTGTAAATAAGCAGTAACAGTATAATGTCAAGTTGTGTGAGGTTGGAGATCTGAGGCGACTGAAGGACTGGCTCATCCATCACTCAAGTGAAGAGGCGCTCATGAGGACGTTACAGGAAGACGACTTTAGGATTTAAGGAGATCAGACAGTTTGTTTTCTGTAGTATCATTGACCTGCTTCATAATCATTTATATTCCAAGGCGTTTACAATGGTTCACTTGGTGGTATAGGGAGGCAGCCTTGGATGAATCCTTTATTAGTTTGACCCGTGGTGCTGAAGAGCTCCGGGGAACAGAGACAAGGTTCTACGTTTAGTGACGCAGCTTAGTAACCATACCAGATGTATGTATTTCTGTGGCTTTAGTGGTTAAAGTTAAATGTTAAAGTTTAGATTTGGCAATGCTAACATATGGGTCAGCGTTAAACCTCCCTAACCTGATCATATTTATCAGGGTACTTACTAACCCCTAGAGTGTGTTATTGACAGAAACACATGGTTTTGAAATATTCTCTTTCGACTATTACGACGTCAGATGTGATTGTTCTAGAACTCCAGGTTCTCCATGCAGCCTACGTCACGCGCGTTCGTCACGATCAGCGCGAGGTTCTTGCGTCTGCAAACAAGCACGTTGCAACTCTGAGACACGCTGAAACTAGTCGAGTTTTCCGAGTTCAAAGCTGGAAAAAAATCCACTTCCTGTGGCTTTCATGAGCCATTTGAAGGCCGTTATGGTTAAGAGCCTTGCTTCATGTCTTCTTGCAGTAGATCCTGTGAAGTCTAGATTTCCATTTTCAAACAATGTTACGTCAATACACAAAGAAAATGGGGGCACAATGTCCATTGAAATGATCCAATATATATATCGACTGTTGCTGCAGTTGTAGATGATAAATATCCATAAGGAGTTACGAAAAGCCTGCTTTTGGTTGTGATCTTCATCACAGATTAAGCACAGATTCAAGCATAATGTCCCAGATCATGTATTAATGGGTTAGCAGGGGCCACTTAAGAAATGCCCTTTGGCAAGATATTGAACCGCTGGAACGTCTCTTAAGGTAATTTATATAGACAGATATGATGTCATTCATGAGGGCCACGGTACATGGATATACGTACAATCCTTGCCTCCAACCACAGGGAATCCAATTGATTGTTTTCGTTTGCATTTCATTACCTGGATCTTTACTATGTGCCTCGAGGAGGGAATTCAACAGCCACGTCAACACGTTCGATGTTTAATCTGGTCTAAACCCACATGCTTACGGTGTTTGACATGGTCCCACCTGACTTTACCGACACTTTCTAAAATATGCGGTGCTGCCCATCGTTATGATATAGCGGAGGCACGAGGAGTTGGTCGGTTTGCGGACTGGTTGTGACGTGGCAGGCGCGTGGAGAAGCTGCCGTCAGGAGCGCCGCTCTGATTGATACTATACATTTTCAAGGAGGGCGTCTCACTGGGGGCCTGATTCAACCAGCCGTGAGGCGGTGAAGTCAAACGATTTCAAATGAGTAGACTTCCTTAATAAAAATAAAATAAGGGTGGTCTGGCAGTGGAACACTGGCCTCAGGAGGCTCGGGGCACTTGAAGAGGTTTTGCACTTGAGGACATTTGTCACAAGTAACGTCTTTCTCACATGTACCTTATCACGTTTCATCAATAAGCATTGGCGTAGGAACTGGGGGGATATCCCATTGGAAAATGCTGTATTTGCGCACCCCCTCCCCCCTTAGGTGAGTCAAAAGGTGTCCACCTTTCAAATGTAGCTACTTGCCATTTAAACATAACCGTTGGAATGGTATTCATTGTACAACCTGCCATTGCTTTGTAGAGCTCTGTTGCAAAGAACGGGTATTATAAACGGATAGAATAAGCGATTCAAAGTCATGGAATACATGCCTGAGTGCCAGCACTCTCAAAAGAAATCTTTAAAAAAAGCCAATTCTACTGAAGATGAGATTCCAGCGTCCGTCCCCCACATCCCCCACCCCTCCTCAAGTTTGATTTCTCATCTCAGTTTCACATTATAGTAATCAGCAGGACATTGATCAGACACAGAGCTATTTATTTATTTGGTGGTGGCAGTCATTCCCTCCATAGACACTTCTGATGGATCTGATACGGCGTCCGGGCATCCATCAGAACGTCCTCACTCACGGGAGAAACCCCACGACTTGAATACCAAGTCAGGGATCCACTCTCCACTTTACTGCTCCATTAGAAATGTCCATACTGAGTGCTTTTTAAAGAGTAGCGCTCGGGAAGCGGAGGCACTTAAAAGTGCGTGTTTCCACGACTTACGTCACCTTTTATTGTTTTCTGAAGGTGCTTTCAGCGTTCCGAGGTTTTCAGTCCGTTCATTGGATGTTCATTACGGAGCACAACACCATCCAATCGCAGGAAAATATGGAACTCTCCCCCCCCCCCCCCCCCCCCCCCACCCCGCCGCAACATTTTCAGTTGAATCGTCACATCCACTGGAATATGAAGTGATCTGGCTAGTGGTGATCCAGTCACCGTGTGCGCATCTAAACCCAAACGTGAAACGTGACCGTTTCCCCAACTGAGAGAAAATACGACCAATTCTCTCGACAAGGATGGAAATAGGAAGACCCCCTTTTGCAAAACATGAGACGCGACGACTGAGTCTATAGAATTGGTCTTCAGAAATGGGCCCCCCATCTCACACCTGTGGCCCCTGAGGCGCTTTTCAGAGCCTTTAGTTATTATTCTCCAATGGGGCCATGGTAAAGTACCCTATACAGTACATTGTCTCTCCAGCAAATCATTTTCAGTGCCCACTTATTTTATTTTTTAGATCATAGGATTGCAAGATGTGTATAAGGAAAATGGTTTATGTGTATATAAATATATCTATCTCAGCCTCTATCATGGTTTCATATCTAGACCATGTTGGTTGTATTTATTCTAACCTTTTGTTTTGGACTATCAAGAGACAAGCTAATGCTAAGGCATAAGAGTGGTAATAGAAACATTTCCCAGCTGCAGGTTTGTACCGTGCTTCAGAAAACATCACGGTAGTTTCCCAGAGGAACCTTGAAAATGAAATACTGGTCAACTGTTACAAAAACACTGAAATATAGATTGAATCTATGAAATGTGTTGTCCCTCTCTCTGGCTAGATGAAATTACATTCTAGGCATGTTCTTTTATATATATTTTTTTCTTTAATTCCCGATAGCTAACCCTTAAGGCGAACAAAAGATAAAAAATAAAACAGGATAGTTTGGTCAGTGATCGAATACGCTGTCCAATAATATGGGGGGTGGGGCGGGGGGGATCTTCCACCCATCAGCTTTGCTGTGTCCGTGTGTTTATAGGTGATAGGCTGCTCCAAACTCGGGCCACTTTAGAGGATGAGGTTGATAGCCAAGGTGTCAGACTATAGAGCCATGAAAGGAGACGCACATTAAACCGGCTCAAGGCGAAAAAGGCAAAACTGAGAATTACACCCCCCCCCCCTCCCACCACCACCACCACCACCCACTCCCCCCCCCAACCACCCCTCACCACTCCCCCCAACACCACCCACTCCTTCAAACCCCCCCCACCACCCACTCCCCCCCCAACCACCCCTCACCACTCCCCCCAACACCACCCACTCCGCCCACCCCCCCCACCCACTCCTTCAACCCCTCACCCCCCCCCACCACCCACTCCTTCCACCCCCCACCCCCACCCCCCACCACCACCCACTCCCCCCACCCCCACCACCACTCCTTCCACCCCCCCACCCCCACCACTCCCCCCGCCCCCTCATCACTTTGACCCTGCTCATTCCTTCATGAAGGTTCTGTTGTGGAACACTGCATACTGGAACATCACACAGACAAAGCATCTCCTCCGCAATCTGTCAGCATGCAAAACAAAGACCTCTGCTGTGTTTTTTTTATTTATTATTAATTATTTGTTGTTATTGTTGTGTGTTTTTGAAAGCTGCGCTGTATCTGGATACTGCCGTAGCAGGAACGGTTATTTCTCTCTTTTTTATCCTTGAACCGCAAATCCCACCGCTGTCGTCGCCAATTAGAGAGCGATCGTGTGGTCATCGCATGGTGTTCTCATCAACCATTAATGCTGACCACTCTCAGGAGATGTGTAGCGCTAACCAGTGTTGTTTTCAGACAGAGCGGTGGTGATGCACATTACCAGGCTATATCCGTGTAGGGAACTGGTGTATTAATGGATAATTGAAAACTACAGGGTGCGATACGGACCGAAAGTAACGGCGATAGATTGGAGATGACTATGAGCGCGCTCTTGCTAACCAGCCCAGCTACAGTCTGATGTCATACGACATACCCAGGCCCTGGTATGATCACATATTTTAGATCCAGAATAAACTGCTTGCTTAACAACAGCTAAATTGAAAATACGTCAAACCGTATTTTATGCAAACTTCTTAAACTAGAGCCATATTATAGCCAGTAATTTTTTTAAAATAAAAATAACTCTTTCAAGCTTATTTACTGAGGCATATTTGAAGGTAGCAGATGGTAATGTTTGAATCACGATCTCAGCCATACTGCCAATTAGACAATGTTATCGTATCGTTTCAACTCATTCTTTGAATAAAATGCAATGTGAATGCTTAACAATATCAGTAGAAGGGGAATATCAAGTCACAATATACTATCTCTTCTCTATAGACTTCTCACAAGACCTCCAATGATAACACACACCTGTGCATGAACTATAATGGGGAACTCGTTCATATACGGGGGAAATATTTCCAGACTGTCGTGCCCTGCAGTCTACGGCTGTGCCAGTTGTGTGAGCGCCATTACTCAGATATTTTTGCGATAGCCCGGTCCTCCAATCCCCGTACGCCTTCGCTACACCGTTTCCAGAGAGACCTGGTTCTCAACAGGAACTGATTTATGGCCCACTTTGTAAGGAGGGGCCCCGGGGCCTGGTGCTTCTTGTCCGAGGATATTGAATCCAAGCTGCATGCTATGGAGATGGGGCTTAAAACAAGTCATGCCCCTGTTGTGTGTGAGTGTGTGTGCGAGTGTGTGTGTGTGTATTGAGCTGTTGTGTTGGTAACTACAGTATATTCCCCCCCCCCCC
Organism: Protosalanx chinensis; assembly: GCA_030340685.1. Lineage (NCBI taxonomy): Eukaryota > Metazoa > Chordata > Actinopteri > Osmeriformes > Salangidae > Protosalanx > Protosalanx chinensis. The sequence continues at coordinate 6,824,784 of CM059333.1, forward strand.
CATAACCCCCCCCCCCCACACACACACACACTCTTCATGCAGTTTATTAATGATTTGCTTGTGCTGATCTCAGTGTGAAGCAGTTGACAAGAAAGATCAGAGCAGTGAGTACAAAGAAGGAAAATTCAGGGCAGGCTGATTGGGTACAGAAGGGTAGGGGTGAGGGGGGGGGGGGGTGAGGAGGAGGGGGCAGCGAATCTATGAACCCTTGAGCTGTACTTGAATTTCAGTGCTTGGTCTATCTACATCCACAGTGATTTGGCACTGTACCCCCCCCTCCCCTCCCTCCTCCCCTCCCCCTCTCCCCTCCTCACCTCACCTCCCCTCCTCACCTCCCCTCTCCCCCCCTCCCCTCCCCTCTCCTCCCCCTCTCCCTGGTTGTTCTCACCAAGCAGCAACATTAGTCTTGTTTTGGAGGCTGACTTTCTTCACAGACAATTGGGTCTTTATTACCCATGGTTCATTCTATGTGTTCGCCTATCGTTCTTTTCAATCAAATTGCCAGTGAGTTTGCATTCTGCATGGAGCCACGGAGACCATGTCCCTTTTTGGGCTTTTGTGTGAGACGTAATTGTGGCCAAACCCAAGCTGATTTAGCTGGTGAAAGTGATGGGAGAGGGGTTAGACTGACTGTGTACAATACTGCTGCTGCCGTTCGGGATATTTTGGTTGTTATTTTCTTAGGAAGCGGATTTTACTTAATGCTGATGAGAAACCATTTGGTTCGCTTCATTTACTCCACAAAGTTGAATGTGTGTCTGCGATCTTGCCTTTAAAACCATTTACATGTAGTCATTTAGCAGACACACTTATCCAGAGGGACTTACATTACGTACAGGGGACATTCCCCCCTGAGGCAAGTGTGGTGAAGTGCCTTGCCTAAGGACACAACGTCATGTTGGCATAGCGGGGGTAATCGAACCGGCAACATTCTGATTTCCAGCGCCGAATTCCCTAACCGCTCAGCCATCTGACTCCCATCCGGAAGTCTTTGTAGTGTAGCCTCTAACACGCATCGCAATCTCTGGCAGCAGTTGGCTGTATCAGTTCGGGGTAAGAGTCTGTTTCATGGATCAGCGGTTGATGTGTTTCACCTCCTCGGTTCCTCTCTCTCTCATGTTGATGGATGTTAGGCTGCCACAGCTGCTCTGGAGCGCAGGCGACGAGCTCTGGCGTCCCTTTTCCTCGTTTCCCTCCAGGAGATCAGCTCCCGTCTCAGTCTCTCACCTGTCTACCTGTCAGACACCTTTAGCTCAGAGTGCTCTAATGAGTCAAGGGGTTTCGCCACCAATCAGATCAGCCACCTTCGGGGGTAGAACAGCGGTCCCTGTCATTTGATAGGTCAACGGGACTCCAATTGAAACGCTTTTGATTTGATTTAGCCGCACCAGTTTATGGAGTTTGTCATCGAACTGTCAGCATCGATTCATCCACCGATGATTGGATTATTCGGAAAGTTTGTTGGTCAAACTTTTTAAATCCAGCCCTGTTTAGCTTGAGTCAACTTTAGAACAAATGTTGTTTTGTTGTTGTCTAAGTAGACCGTGAAAAAAAATGGATTTCCTGGAATCGGTTAGAATATTTTGGAAACTCAGTGATTCTCTGTACACTTCTTTCAAATGAAAAAATCTGGTGGTTTGAGCAGTCTTGTTCAGCAAGGGCAGAGTACTGGTGCATTGGGTGTCAGCAGGGTCTGCTGAATAATTCAGGTGTGGAATTTCAATAGTGGCCTGTATGTTTGGCCAGGTTCTGGGACGTGGGATCGCTTATCTTTTATTAAACATGCAGTTGGTGTAGTGTCGGTTTTGACAGAGGCTAACTCCCTCTGCTCTGCCTTCCCCTCTCCTCCTCTTCCTCTAGTGATTCATCCTCTCGTCTCTTTCTCACCTTCCTCCCAGGACCGAGCCTGTCGTAGGTCCTCCCCCACCCCCCCCCCCCTCCCCCTCCCTCGCCTTGAATCACCAAATAAGTGGCTTTCATTCGTTTTATCTTTATTTCCAGGGTCGCCGGTGCTTTGCGAATGCTGAGCGTGTCAGTATAGCAGGGCGGGGAGGGTGTTGGGAGGGGGGGGGGGGGGGGGGGAAGGGGGGAGTACAAGAGGTATTCTGGTCTGTAGGCTGGTACGTCTCTCTGGTTTATTGAGCTGAAGCGATGTGAGCAGACCTATCTGGGCTTTCGATAAGGACGGCTGCCATGTTGTGGCTGGAACTTTAATCTGCTCTGGATTGGATTTCAAATTAGTCTCATGCGACGGTCGCTGCTGTCTGCCTGAATGAGATCTAGTCATCTCAATCACCTGAAAAGTGAGTTTGGGTAGAGGGAGAGAGAGAGAGAGAGAGAGAGAGGGGAGGGGGGGAGCTGTCTATCGAATGTCGATCGCCCCGGATCTTCGAGCGGACATTTCTTCCATGCCATGTGCCGTACACACACACACAGAGGAAACCCGCCCCCCCACCCTCCTCCTCTGCTCTGTGGATCAAGAACAACTGTCCAATCAGCTCGCTGCGTCAGATCGTCCAATGGCGTCGGCTCCCCCTGCTGCGTCTCATCGACCAGGTCGTGTGTCATGCAGAGCGTCAATATCCGACCTCCCACATCTACCGACCTCCACCCCCCCCAAAAAAAAGCCCTTTACGTACGTTTCATATACCATTATAGTTGTTTATTCAGGCATCTGGGTCCAATGAACCATCTGGCTGAATGCCTACAACCATCATCTCTCAGCTTGTCCACTGGTTGACCTTTTATTGTGTAGCAGAAGATCCATTTCCATCCCTGCGTGAAGCGCCCGGCGCCACACAGGCACATGTTGTGAATGAGCACAGTTTGCCCCTGCGTCAGAACTGTGCGAGGTGACTAATTGAACAACGTGAACAGGCTGTTGCTGCAGACTGGCTCTGATTACACAGCCGCTGACAAACTCTCTCTCTGTCAGGAAGACACGATCACTTACTGCCACTGGAGCTTGTGTGTTTCTCAGGAGGAAGATGGAGGTTCGTTATGGTTATGGAAGTAGGAGATTGTTAAGATAAGTTAAGATAGTGGGATTTGAATAAAGCTTGATGATGTTTTGTACCAACATTAGGCCTGTATATATGAATATCAAGACAATGCAGGTCATTTCAGGCAAAACATGTTGTTCTTTCCCGCTTTTATGTGTGCCCAAAAAGTCCCAAACTCAAGGACGACCATCATATATTTTTATTAGGTTTGATCTGAACGACACTTATTTTAGGCAGCTAAGGCCCTTAATTGGCCTTTGTCCTGATCCTAAACATACCCAAGCTAGAAGGAGGTGGAAGGTGGTTATCGGCCATTTTAAATCTTAGCTTGTTTAGTGTGTCGTTGGACCTGGCCAGGTGATTAATCTACATAAGCTGAGAGAGGGGTATTCTGGAAGAGTTGAAACAGGTAGTGTTACATTACACCCTGGTCCTTTGCTTATTATCATTGACCTCTAAATGACCACGAATCTCAAGCCTAGAGGCTGAAACTAGCAAAACTACACAGAATACTAATGAGTTCCTCCATCGCAACGCCAGCATGCTAACATTCGCCTCTGCAGAGCTGTAAACACATTTCACATTTAGTCATTCAGCAGACGCTCTTATCCAGAGCGATTCACAGCAAGTACAGGGACATTCTCCCCTGAGGCAAGTAGGGTAAAGTGCCTTGCCCAAGCACACAAGGTCATGTTGCCACAGCCAGGGTTCTAACCGGAGACCTTCTGATTACTAACCCAATACCCTAACCCACTGAGCCACATGACCCCTTGAGGGGGGCGGGGGGGGGGGGGTGTTAGGGCTCAGTCTGCATGCTCTCTGCTGAAGCCCAGCCAATCACAGCACACTTCGCCGTACCACCAGATAGTGCTCCATGTTCTGTCTCTTCCCAAGGACTCCTAACAATGCTCGTACATTGTAAACATTGTCTCCCCCACAACACCCCCCCCCCCCACACACACCCCCTCTACAGTCCTGAGTATGTACGCAACATGGGGAGTGTAGAGGGAGGTTTGGTGAAGGGGAGGTGGTGGTGGGGGTGGGGGATCAGATAACCTGAAATGGAATAATTCAGTGTGGAGTGCTGGGCCTTGCGTGGGCACACGTGACTGTTGAAGATACACAGGCTCGCAACTGTTTCCCATAAATAGAAATGTTAATAACTCGCAGAGGCAGCGGGAACATGAATTTTTCACATAGAAAGAGAGAGCGAGAGAGATAGAGATAGAGAGAGAGAGAGAGAGAGAGAGAGATGTCCATTTTCTCAGTGGTGGTCCCAAAGAGCACCATCCCTAAAGAATGAATGAGTCCTCTTCTTCTCCACCTCTCTCTCTCCCTCCCTCCCCCCATCTCTCTCTCTTCCTCCCCCCCCCCCTCACTCTCTCTCACCACCTCCCCCACCTTTTCTGATCCGTCCATAACATAATTGAATGTGGTGGGGTCAGATGGGGGTGGGGGGTGGGGGGGGGGGTGGGGGGGGGGGATGTTGGAAAGCCATCAAAGGCTTGAGTATAGAGGTCCTATTTCTATCCACTACCTGTACGTATAGAGAGGACCTACTATAGCTGTGTTAATACTCTGTAAAGTGACCGTGTGACGTACAGAAAGCTGTGCTCGCTGTACTGAGCTCTACCATTTATGGATCAGCGCTGGCGATCAGTTTTTTCGCCTCAGTTGGAATTTTCTAGCAACATCACGAATACAGGTTTGCTGTTGGCCCAGGTTTAGGTGCAAGCCTGTGCGTGGCTTTGAATTGTCTATATATCGATGTTTTTAAACAATAGCAACAGAAACCATTTGTTTCACTTTCACTGTTGCTACACACCGTTGCAATTCCCATATGTCCTTATACTTGGCATAAATGTGCACCATAAATACAATGAAACGGAGAGCTAGAGATAGACAGAGATAGGTAGAGGAGAGAGAGGGAGAGAGCGATAGAGAGAGAGAGCGATAGAGGGAGAGAGCGATAGAGAGAGAGGGAGAGATAGAGAGAGCTGTGTCCTTGGAAACCACTTTGTGATGCCTGCCTTGCATATTCCATTCAAACCACAGGCTGCACACAGACTAGCTAGAGGCTTCAACAATGTCACATATTCATCATGTTTTGAATTATCTCATATGTTTAATCCCTTAATCCCCATTTATTCTGTTTTCCATTTACTCTGAACTATGATCTGTCTGCTGTGAACACAGACAGGCGATGACTTCCTGGCTGATCAGTACAAAATTCTGGATAGTATTTACTATCAGTAATATGAATGAGAGAGATTGTTCTGGTCTTGGTAATAAGGTGTTATTTGTGTGTGTGTGAGTGTGTGTGTGTAGTGTAGCATAATATTCTCTGTTGAGTAACTAGCAATGCCCAAAACTAAGTCATGATTCTGTTTGAGGAAAGAAAGCATAGAGAACGATGCTTTTGTGAGAAAGTCGTGCGTGGTTACAAGAGGAGAGAGTTAATTAAAATGATAAGATTTCTTGTGCAGTGGTGTGGGCGTGTTGCTGTACTGCGCGCTCGGCGTGTTGCTGTACTGTGTGCGCGTGTTGCTGTACTGCGTGCACGCGTTAGTATGCGAGTGCGCGTGTTGCTGTACTGTGTGTGCGTGTTAGTGTGTGCGCGTGTTGCTGTACTGTGTGTGTGTGTGTCTGCGCGTGTTGCTGTACTGTGTGTGTGCGCGCGCGCGCGTGTGTGTGTGTGGAGGGGGTGGCGGGTGACAGAGCGCGCGCGGTTAGCGGAGGTTTGGCTACAATGTCTCCTTTCATAGTTCCGGTTGCAGCGGTGTCGTCATCCTTGGCTGAGAGCGTTCTTCAGACCCCACAGTCTCTGTCTCACCAGGCTTATTATGGCTTAACGGGGTTCCCCTCTCTCCTCCTCTTTGTGGAGCAGCTTTGTGGGTCCTGTCTATAGCAGCTTTTGTCACGACTGAAATGTCAAAGTGAAGTTTTTTAAACATTGAAGCCTGTGCATGTCCATTGAAGTGACAGCCATGGAGATGGGGCAGTGCTGCTCTGCCTGGTGTGGGACTGGAAGCCCCTCTGACGGGTTTATTTAGATGTTTTTGTTTTACATCCTGAGGGCCACACAAAGCAGGGGTCAACCCTGAGGGGAGCTGGGATTAAAACGGATACATTGATCATGTTAAGGGTCGGGAGAGAAAAGCAGTTGGCTAGTCCCGCTGTTATTCAGTGGAACACAGGCATCTTAAAGGAAGGAGGCTCATAATTAACCGTGAAAAAGTGAAGCAACAATACGAATGTTTATCGTTTAATACTGTCATTTTTTAACGGTATTGTCAGTTTATATGAGAAACTTTTCAATTATTTTATCTAAAGCCTTTATATTTCAGTTTGTGTCTAACTTCTAACTCTTGGTCTTCTGTGTGTTGGCTGCAGGTCTGGACTGGTGAAGATGAGAGCTCTCATCCCCCTGCAGATCTTGCTGTACGCCACTGTGGTCCGATGTTTGAAAGTCGTATCTAAAAGAGGTTCAGGTAAGTCTGTGTAAACGTCTGGGAATGCGTGACCTGGTATTATATTATTCACATCTCCCCAACGGGGTCGAATATACCATTCAGATACCTTGAAATGAATAATGAACAACCATCCGCAACTGTGTAGACCAGAATTGATGCTGATTTAATCAATAGTGGGGAGAGTATGGCTTGTTGGTATCTACTATCTTTTCACTTAATCTACCTCTCCATTGAGCTGTGTACTGTACGATAACACACAGGGGCAAAGCTATTACAAAGACCTGCCTGCAGTACAGTGTAGTAGTCATGATGGATGACCTAAATATCTATGGCTAAATCCTAAAGCTGCAAGAGGTAAAACATGAATTTAATTCAACCTATGAAAAAAGCATAAATTCCCCAAATCTTCCTCTGAAATTCCACTCTTTCATTCGGTTCAGTTCAAATCCCCCACCACCAGCCCTGTACAACACTATGGACATAATTGTCTGCTAAATGAACACATTTTGAAAAGTACATATTCTACTGAGGTTACCTCTCTGTTTTGGTACAATAACACAAAGCTATCACTCATAATGACATGATGTCACGGGTCTATTGATCGGCTGTCTTCTTCAGGCTAAGTGGGCTTCACACAGTATAACCACACTGTCTTCTCATCATCTCGCTGTTTAGTACCTCCTGAGAATGGCCTCAGTCCGCCAACTTGGGTGGAAGTCCGATATTTTTCTCCACGTTGGTTTTCTTGTTAGTCAGAAGACTAAACATCACGTTTGGGACTCTGAGCGTACGGTTCTCTGAGCGTACGGTTCTCTGAGCGTACGGTTCTCTGAGCGTACGGTTCTCTGAGCGTACGGTTCTCTGAGCGTACGGTTCTCTGAGCGTACGGTTCTCTGAGCGTACGGTTCTCTGAGCGTACGGTTCTCGGAGCGTACGGTTCTCTGAGCGTACGGTTCTCTGAGCGTACGGTTCTCTGAGCGTACGGTTCTCTGAGCGTACGGTTCTCTGAGCGTACGGTTCCCAGTCCTCCTCGTTATCTAGTTGTCTCTCCAGAGGAAGAAGAGGGAGAGAAGCACTTGGCAATCCTATTTCAAACCCCAGTGTCCATTATATCCCAGCTCACAGCCTTGTTATTTAGGCCACGTTAACCCAGAGAGGGTTCTGCTCGTCTCTTTCTGGCCCTGAAATTACACCCTTGAAGTCCTCCAGATAGTCGGAGAGTGTTTGGTCAGAATGTCTCTGAAGACCTTGATCATTCACATTCAAGGAGTTTGACGTAATATCGCGTGCTGTCGGCACTCCTGAAATCCTTTCTCAAACCGAGAGAAGACTTCTAAAAACCGACTCCTCTGAGGATCTGTGTGTGACACTGGTCACTGTTTCAGCATCGCCACCCTACAAAAACCAGCTCAAACAACAAGGGCATAGACGATGCAGAGACCCTCCATTTGTTATTTTCTTGGAAACCTCTTTCATTGCTCTCTCTCTCTCTCTCTCTCTCTCCCTCTCTCTTTCCCTCTCTGCTTATCTCTCTCTCTGTCTGTTTCTTCCGGAACCTTCATCAACACTATTCGAAACCCGCAGGAGGTCTGCATTCTGCCATGTTCACAAGAACCAAGCAAACATATTATAGGTGGCATGAGAGGTGTGTGTGCGTGTGTGTGTGTGCATGTGTGCGTGTGTGTGGACAGTGGGGATTTGAAGTTGCACAGGTGGACGATAACAATATCAGAGGAGCACAGATGTTCCAGCGAGGAGATGTTAGTTAAGAATCTGAAAGACAAGCGGACTTGCAATGTGAGAGGTAAACACAAGTGTGAGTTGACACTGTATTAAGTCCTAAATGTTTTCTTGGGAGGGGGTGGTGGGGGGGGGGTGGAGGGGGATGGGCGGGGTTGGGGGAGCTGCAGCACAAACAGAGTGTTAGGGAGGCAAGCTCACAATCTCAAAGCACTCATCATATTTTCAGGAGGATTTTTTAAACACCTGCCGCTGTTTGCATATCAGCAACAGCTGCTCAGCAGTGAGGAAGAGGAGGAAGCGTCTCTGAAGGCTGTTTTCTGGGTGTACTGCATGACCGTCTGTCAGGGGCGGGGTTTGGCGACAGCCTTGCCGGATAGGAAGCCAATGGAAGACCTCTTAGTCTGTCACGTGCTTTCGTGGAAGGTACTTAAAGTACCATGGTAACTCTGCCAGAAAGAATGACTCTTAGAACATTGGTTTCTGTCGCGTTCTCTATTGTCACATTTACAGGCTCTCTTACTCAGTGTCCATCCGTAGGGGATCTTAGTTTTCCATGTTAAAAGGACTTGAGCTAAACAAGCTTTGCATCACAGCAACTTGTTTCCTCACCTAACCTGAGAAGGCGTATTCTGTACGCACAAGGGATTATCCCTCTGAGGTCGTCCTCTATTAATTCCTCCTTTTGTTTGTCTGAATGCTGATGTTGACTGTGAACGCTTGGCCGACCAGCGCATTTATGTGTTTATGCTTAATGCAGCAAATCACATTCTGGGAGTGAATCCTTTCACTGGGTCTTAGCAGTATCGTGCTCCGTATTTCATTCCAGATGACGGTCAGCATCTATCTTTCAAATTGTTTGTTGGGTTCCTCTAGTCCCGCCCCGACTCTGCCACACAGGGTAACGGCTCAGGTGGTGCTAGGGCTCGTCTGTGATTGGTCAAGGAGATTGGGCTTCAAGTACACCGAAGGTTGTCTTTGTGAAACAGGCTTGGGAGAAACTGAACACAACGTCAGGATGTTGAGACGAACTGGATCTAATCGAATTAGACTTTGGGACCCAAGTTGGAGGCAGTAAACACATCAAGATATTAGAATAATTACCTGTTCATTATGTAGCTATGACGACGACACAGCTGGAATCATCGATCATCATCAATGGGAAGAACAGAAGCAACGGAAGCTTTGGTACCAGAGTAGATTTCCGTCGACTCCTACAAGAGTTGACTGAACAGTCACCGGATTTATCCCGCTGTAAAACCGTGATTCTAATTACCTAATTCAACACACCCTTCTATGAGATTCATTCACTGTCATTACTTAGCGATACCGCACACAGATTTCCCTCCAGTAAACACTTATGACAGTTACGGATTCCTCTCTAAATCCCTTGACGTTGATCGAGACAAATGTGGCAGCTCCCCCTCATCTTTTCCCCCCGGTGAGCGAGACATCTGGTGATTCGTATCTATTCTAACACGACAGATGTTGACAAGTTTAAAAATATAAATTAGACCCTGTCTGTGAAAGCCCTCGCTAATGATTATGATGTATATATTTCTACAGCCTGGGATGTCACAGAACGCCCCTGAATCTACCCCCTCTGTCTCTCTCTCTCTGTTTCTTTTTCACCGTCTCTCTCTGTCTCTCTGCCTATCTGTCTCTCTCCCTCTGTCTCTCTCACTGTCTCTGTCTCTCACTCTGCCTCCCCCCCTTTCTGTCTCTCTCTCTCTGTGTCTTTCTCTGTCTCGCTCTCTCTGTGTCTTTCTCTGTCTCGCTCTCTCTGTATCTCTCTCTGTCTCGCTCTCTCTGTGTCTCTCTCTGTCTCGCACCCTCTCTCTCTGTCTCTCGTCCCGCCATGCAACGTGTTTCACTTAGAAATTATCTCAGAGCTGTTGTAAAGTGAAGGATTTCACTCCTGGGAAATAGCGCTAGCTCTATTAGGGACAGTTTTTTTTTTTTTAAGTCTTGGTTGTGTCACTTGTGATGGAGTGAAGAAGCCGTAAATAAAAAAAACGAGCTCACAGCAGAAAAGGCCTTGGACCTTATTAGAGAAATTTCCAAACCTCCAGCTGGATTTTCACATCACTTCTTGCTTTCCGGTATTTTATTTAGCATCACTGAGGCTACTTTTCACAGTCCGCCATGTTTTCCTCTCCTTCATAGATGCACCAAGCCAAGGACACACTGACAGCCCACGTAGATTTACAGTCTTCACACACAACAGACTTGGAAGTCTGGGAGGATGTCAAGATTAATACATCAGTAGAGAGAGGATTCTACTCGGATCCAAATGGGTCTACTTTTTCAGCCGGACCAATAATAAAGGGCCCTTAATTGGACAAGACAGTGATTTTCAAACGAGGGACGCAAATTCAATTACAGCCCCTGGCACTTGACTTTGTAATTGATATTAAAGGATGTTAACTATGACAGTGAACTGTCAGAAGTGACAAGGGCAGATTCTTTATTTTATTTCCCCTGTAGAGTTGCATACAGGAAGGATGGGTTTATTCTGTCCCTATGGTTACCTGACAACGACAAGGTCATTTAAAAAAAGTTATGCTTAAATTACTTTTCCTCAATCTTTGAAGTTACGGAGTCTAAATTGTTATAAATCAGGATCCATGTGATATACTGTGCAAAGGTTCCTTTAACACTTCTGACCAGTTAAGACTGGAATTTGCTGGAAAATCGGGATTTGATTTAGAATATTGATTTGTGTCTCTCCTGATGCTCTTTAGCGGACAGCTCTGGTCGTGTTAATAATTATAATGAATAATGATAATTTGTAACGATAATTGAAATCCAGCTGTTAGTAGAGCATGCAGACACACACACACGCACACACACTGTCGATACTCCCAGGCTCATGTTAAAGGATCACCCCTGGTTATGTGGTTGTTTCACGGAGTGAGAGATTGATCACACGCGTTGTTATCGGAAATGAAATGGTCGTCCACTTGGATGATGTTTGCCTCTCCTGTGGCACTCTGCCCCGAGCCTCTCAACACTCTTACCCAACTCAGGATGGCCGCAGACCAAGGTTAGTATGGATCTGCGGTCGGAGAGGTTGGAGATAGATCCCCCCTGGTTCTCTACTGCAGCAAAATGGCGATCAATCAGTGGATTTATGACTGACTCTTTCCCTCTGGAGTCTGTTTCCTGGGCTGTGCAGTGTCACAGCAACTCTACTGGACAGAGAGAGTGGCAAAAAGGCTCTACGGGGAGACGATTCACGCACTTGGAAGAGACTAGTCTGTAAATGTAGAACTGTACGAGTTAAATGTGAACTAAGAAAGGAATTGTGTGCGAATGATGTGCGTTTTCGACAAACTGTACTGTTCTTTTGTGTGTCTCGTTGTGAGATTGCGCGATATTGAGATTGTGTGCTTGTGATCGCTCAAACGTTCCACCGAGAGAAACAACAAAAATGAGAATTTCAGCCGATTAAACGTCGTTTCGTTCTCTTTCAAAAGCGGCCGGCCTTGCGCCGCTCCCATCTTGCCTGGTGCTTCACACATGATCAAAAGGCTCAGTGGAGTCCATCATAGACCAATTCACAGGAAGCAGTGGGTCACTAACCTTCCCCTCGGGAACACAGAGGTGTTCTGCGGCGAATAGAGGATTCGGAACCTCCTGTGAGTTGTTCACAAAGGTGCGACTGTGAGCTTTTCAGTCTAGAAGTTTCGTTTAGGCTCTTTGTACGTCGTTTTTTTTTCAGTTTTCTTCCACAACGAACGAGGCAAACAACCATTTGGAATGGAGAGAACACGGCTTAGAGGTTCCGTTTAGAACGTGTGTGTACGGCAGACTACTTTATGCAGACGGTGTTTGTAGCCCATTTTGAGGATTATATGTGTTTTGATCATGAGCTTTTGGCAGAGAGGGAGAAGGATTCCCATGCAGAGAAGTAGGAGGATGTTGTCTTCTTCTTGTTGGCGAACGAAAGGGAAAACCAGGACGGTGTTTAAGGAAGGGTGGAAGGACGCAGTATTATTATGGGATAGGACAATCACTCATAAACTGTAATGGCCCTAGAAATGATGGCTGTCTTCTCTGACTGACTAGCTCACACAAAGTCTCAGGGGGAAACTGAAGCCTGTAGTCAGAGAACTGTGCAGAATGGCTTCAGTCTGGGAAGGGAAGAGTGTCCCCGAAATATCATGTTTTAACCCTGGGGCCTATGCTGCACTATTAATCCTCTCTCTCTCTCTCTCTCTCTCTCTCTCTCTCTCTCTCTCTCTCTCTCTCTCTCTCTCTCTCTCTCTCTCCCACTCTCTCTCTCTCCCTCTCTCTCTCTCTCTGGCTCTCTCTCTCTCTCTCTATCTCTGACTCCCTCTCTCTCTCCCTCTCTCTCTCCCTCTCTCTCTCCCTCTCTCTCTCCCTCTCTCTCTGGCTCTCTCTCTCTCTTTGACTCTCTCACTCTCCTGTTCTCTGACACACACACACACACATACATTCTCTTCATATCAAGTGAGACTTCACTAACAGGTGAACACAGTTTTTGAATCAAAGCAACATTGAATCACATTGATAAAAGCTGTCCATCCTCTTCTGGGGCCGACAATTTGATCACCAGAATCAAGATTCATCATCTCTTCTTTTACCGGATGTATTCCATGCTGAGCAGAAAAAGAGAACATTGGTTTATTATCGATTTGTCTGTTGTGTCGCCGAGGTTCTGTGTCTGGCTACATTTGATCATATTGAGAGAAGCCATGATTGATAGCTTTAGCATGTCTGTCATTATTCCTTTTTTTTTCTTCACAAGCGTACACCTGAAGAAGTCGAATCATTTCTTTCTTTGAATTTGTGTAAGCAGGGAACATTGTGATGAACGGGTGTGTTGAGGTTTCCTCTCAGTGCTTCACGCTCCAACAACCCTGATAGGTAGCAGCTCAGGGGACGAGCACAGCCACGCTGTAATATCGCTTCTTTAAGCTTTTCCCTCCAAATGTGTCTTTAATAGTATTAGGAGATCCACCTTGTTCGTTTCCAGCATGTTCTAAAAGACTTGCCATCGAAAAACAATCGCTGTGGGCTGTTTCTCTTCATCAACTGCGAAGCAGCACAGTGAACTGTTAAGTTGTTATAAGTCATCATTTAACCATTTAGATAACAGCAAGGATAGGAAGTTCGTTATTGCGGTTCGAAACAAGAAGGTGGATATTTTCTTCCCCTCTCATTCTAAGCTAACGGCTATACGCCACAATCTTTCATCTGCAGTGCTTGTCACCATAACAACAATCTTGAGTAAACACGAGCTCTTGGATAAAGGCTCAACTCTTGCAGCGAGAAATGCCTGTCTTAGAGGAGGGTAGGGTGGGGGGGTTAGGGGGGGTTGGGGGGGGGGGGGGGTGGGGGGGGTGGGGTTAGGGGGAAATGGAGAAATTGTTTTTTAAACTAGGTAGTCAATCTAGAAACAGAGACAATAGAATGCTAGTTTCCACCAGAGACTCTTCATGGAGACTGTGACCTCACTTCCTGCTGTCCCCACACCCTCTGGAGAGCTGTGTAGTAGCTGGGTCACTCGGATATCTACGGTTTGTCTGTGGTAGTGATTTGCTTGAAGAGATTCCTTGTATTGTGTTCCCAGTCCTGTGAAGGATTCCATGTAAATACTAGTACAGTAGTGTGGAATAGCAAAACTGTATGTCTTACACCACAGGTGTTAAACTCCAGTCCTCGAGGGCCGCTGTCCTGACAGTTTTGACACGTCTCCCTACTCCAACACACCTCCACAGAGCTTGATAATGACCTTTCATTAGAATCAGGTGTGCTGGAGCAGGGACACATCTAAAACCTTCACGGCAGCGGCCCCCCAGGACCAGAGTTTGACACCCCTGTCTTGCACGATGGCAGACAGGGATGTTTATTCAAAAGCATCAGTTTCGTTTTGAGATGTTCTCAGACCTGATCTACCCGATGTTGCTGGTACCTCCTAAACCAGGGGAGTCAAATCCTGGTCCTTGTGGAACACTGTCCTGGCAGTTTCCCTGCTTCCCAGAACACCTGATTCTAATGACCGGGTTGCTATCAAGCTTAGTGGAAGCCTCATAACAAGCCTTCATTAGAATCAGGTGTGCTGGAGCAGGGAAACATCTCGGACAGCTTGGACAGTGTCCCTCGAGGACACAGGATTGGACACCCCTGCCCTAAACTGTGTGCTCTTTTCCGCTCATGTTTTTGGGGGGCCCTTAGAAAGCGGCTGGGGTGAAACAGGTTTTGGTGTTGTGAGGAACCAGCGGAGGAGGAGCATCACAGAGGCAGCTGACAAGCTGTCGATCTGCAGCGCGTCTCGTCAGAGTCACAGCATGAGGCCTCATTCAAAAAGGCCTCCCTTTTGGAACAGTTTGAAAACAACTTCTCTGACTGTGTCGGGTTCCCTGTTTGTCGGAATCCGCGTTCCACGACCGCCCTCCAACAGAGTGTTCCTTGTTATCTTTACTGCATGCCTTTTCTGGGTTTAGACCCACGGCTAAGCATTGGGACGCATCGAACAGTAGGAGGCAGGAGGAACCTTTATTGGGGCAAAGAAAGGAGGGGGTGGGGTGGTGGGGTTACCCTTGCCAATTTGAAGGGGTCTTTTTGTGTTTCTTTCTCCCTGGAACTGGGGAGAGGGTGTAAACTCGTTCGTTGAGGAGTGTCTCTTTGTTGGGGTGGCTCTGGACTGACGGGCTGCAGGATTCCTGGATGAGATCCAGCTAGTTTTTTTGTCTGGATTGGATTGGTGGAGACAGAGCCTTCTCTCTCTCTGCCACTTCCTGGTCAGCATGTATAGACGGTTCTCATTCAGAACTAATTCCTTCACGGTGTTTTAGAATTAAAAGGAAATTACCTGGTATTTCCCCCCTTTTCATAAAACCCTCCTTCAAGAACGATTTGCGGCTGCCTAAAGTATTATATTTTTGGGGGAGAGGGAGAAAGACTGGTTTGAAGAAGCCGATCCTTTTTATTCTCTTCAAATGTTGACGATTTCTATCCTCTTCTTGACTTTGTTCTACGTTTTAAATATTCTCACAGACCTGAAAAGTTTGTTGTTGTTGTTGGTGCTAGTCGCTGGCATCAAGCCAAGTATTTCAATTTCTCTTGATTCACACCCGTCGCCCCATCACATATTTCCCTGTCATGTTTATTGTCTTGCATTTCATCTTGCCACACATTTGAAATATTTACGGCACCCTATTTACGATTTGCCACCATCCAAAATGGCCGAAGATGTGAGATGATTTCCCTGCAGTGCCATAATCAATAAATTCTACATATTAATTAAGTTCCACTGTCAACTCCACGCCTTCTCTCTCTGGTCTCGTTTATCAACCAATCACAGCGCAGCGGAGTGGAGCAAGACTCCGGTGTTCACTGTCATGGAACAAGTCCCTCAGACCAGGTGTGTGTGTGTGTGTGTGTCGGAGGAAGGGGTTCTATATTTTACAGGAAGTGTCAATCATCCGTTTCCTTGTTTATATGACGTAGAGTGGCAGAACATTACGTCTCTGTAAACGTGAATTAGAGTGAAAGTTCCCATCGGGCAGGTTGTGAAACTAGCCCATGAAAGATCTTTTTATGGTCCTCCTCGGTCTTTTAAAAAGATTAGATTTCCGTTAATGTGTAAAACATAAATAAAAAGGTGCAAAGGACTCTGGCTCTCTTCCCCTCCCCAGCGTGACGTTGGAACCTGCTGAAGCTGGACCAGGACACCTGGCACAACACAGGACACATTTAGAATCCATTTCCTGTCTTCTGTAAAAGGGTCAGACGACCAGAAGGTGATGCAGTAAAAAAAAAAAAGAGAGCAAAAAAATTTATTGTCTTGTTTAGTTGAAGCCAATCCATAGTAGTCTTAGTTTTAAGATAAGGATGACAAATATTGTGTTCTGCACCTCAGGACATCTTGGTTTGAGGCAAGTGGTGATTGTCACTGGAAAGGCCCTTTAGTTAAGAGAGAGGTTCAGCTCTCCACTCCACCACTGTCTTTATCCTCTTGGTTTGTAATGAGTGTTTTGCTGTGTTTGTGTGTTGGGATGTGTCTTGGGATGTGTGTGGACAGTGAGAGTGTTGTGAGGGGTTGTATCCCCCCTTAACATCTTGGAGGTATCTCATCCCACAATGCTTTGCTCCTGAACTCTCAGCAGATCCCTGCGTCTTCTTCTTCATCTTCTTCTCTGCACGTGTCCCCGATCCTTCACTCTGAGGGAACGTCAGCACAAAACACACTGTCAGTATCTTAGCATAAAGTTGACATAAAGGCTCCACATGAACACTCTCAGGAACGACTCCCGCCGTAAATCTAAACGACAGCCGTTTCAAATTCAAGGTAAGATGCTGTCCGCGATGCCACCGCCTCGTCTCTCCGAGTGTTTGCGGTTTGGAAGCGTTCGATTGGCCCAAGTTGCTTTCGGAAGCGCTCGATTGGCCCAAGTTGCTTTCGGTTAAGAGATCGGCCCCGGAGAAGACAACGACATCATTTCCTGTTCTTGTCGACAATCAGATGATGGAGAGGAAACATGGATACGATGGCTCCTCTGGGTGATTTACACCTTATTTACTAGGGTGCTAACCCTAACATTCCCCCCCCTCCCTGCCAAGACAATTTATTAGAGTGCAGATAGTGATAATTTATGTCCCATCATTATGTTCTTTCGTTCGCCCATATCCAAACCTCTACCCTACCTTGTCACATTCAATACACAAATCTGGCAGACATTTCAGAGCAGATATCACCTGGTTAAAGGCCCCTTTCTCAAAACGTGCATCTTCATGAATAATAGATCATGGTGAAGATCTGTTACAGTGCTTGTTTTGAGTCCTGTCAACTACTAGATAACATAAAAAAAAATTATATATAAAACATAATATCAACCAATGAAGCCCTGTAATTAATACAGATGTGATTCCATTTTACAGCCATGTTTTTTATGCTGGTTGCGTTAGGGGAGGATTTAGAAAAACGGTGAAGAAGGTAATGATGAAGTGAAATAGACTGGCGTGTT
The DNA here is from genome assembly GCA_030340685.1 of Protosalanx chinensis. Taxonomy (NCBI): domain Eukaryota; kingdom Metazoa; phylum Chordata; class Actinopteri; order Osmeriformes; family Salangidae; genus Protosalanx; species Protosalanx chinensis. Next base: position 6,841,995 of record CM059333.1, read on the forward strand.
TCTCCCTCTTCTCTCTCTCGTCTCGCTTCCTTCCTCTCTCTCCCTCTTCTCTCTCTCGTCTCTCCTCCCTCCTCTCTCTCTTCTCTCCTCCTTCCTCTCTCCTCCCGCCTCTCTCCTCTCTCTCTTTCTCCCTCTCCCCTCCTCTGTCGTTGCTCCTCTTTGCTGTGCTGAGCTGCTGGTCTTGAGCAGAGCAGAGACGTTGGAGGCTTACGTTCCTGCGTACATCTTTCAAGTCTTTTAGTATGCAAATGACAGATTAGCCTCAGGGTGGGGTGATGAGGAGGGAGGGCGGGGCGGCGGGGGGGGGGGTGGTTCTGTTTGGCGTTAACTACATGTACCAGGAAGGGGATTCTAAATCATTCACATCTTTATTTCTTTTCAAAATCATTGAAAAGAATGATTCACCCCCCTCCCTCCCTCCCTACCTTCTCTTCCTTCCAACTTAGAACAGCACACACAGTGCTGTACACATGCTATTCAAATACGGAAAGGCTGCTTTCGTTTTGGGAGTTTTTCTGGAGGGTTACTCTTGACTCTTAACGGTTTCTTGACGTCCAAATGCACCTTGACTTGCCCTAATGGATTTAGGGCTGTACTGTACTGTTTCTTAGGGAGCTACTTGACATCAGCGAGTGATTCCCATAACTCACAAACATTAAACAGAATAAGGTATATCTGCTTGCATATATTATGCTTGTTAGCATGTAGATGTCAATCCTGCATCCATATGTTCTGTTGTCATACGGAATAATTACATGTAAAATGCATATCTTATAGAATATCCAACATCACCGCAAAATACAGTAGTATACCACCTGTGTGTGTGTGTGTTTGTGTGTGTGTATGTGTGTGTTGTGGTGATCATACCCATGATAATTGGTAGAGTGTATTTATTTAGATTCCAGTTGGTGTATCTAAGAAAGAATGTAGGATTATGAGAGGGCATACTGTTGGAACTGGTCTCCAGGAGTGTGTTAGAAACAAGTGGTGTATGGAAAACCCATTTGAAATGCATCATGGGAAAACAAATCCAGATATTTCTTTTTGAGCTCAGGGAGGGAAAGGATTAGGAACAATTTCACACGAGGCAAAAATGTGTGTATATATACACGCACGTACAAAACATTGATGTCAGCGTTTGTAATGTGAGTGATTTCAGTGACCTGAATTCTGAATGTTCCTTGAGCTGCAGGGATGTAGGGAGGCTGTAGGAAAGATGTAAGGATAAAGGAAGGATGTAAAGATGTAGGGATGATGGGAGGATGTAGGGAGGATATAGGGAGGATGTAAGGATGTAGGGAGGATGTAGGGAGGATGTAGGTAGGATATAGGGAGGATGTAGGGAGGATGAGGATGTAAGGATGTAGGGAGGATGTAGGGAGGGTGTAGGGAGGATGTAGGGAGGATGTAGGGAGGATGTAGGGAGGATGTAGGGAGGATGTAGGGAGGATGTAGGGAGGATGTAGGGAGGATGTAGGGATGTAGGGAGGATGTAGGGAGGGTGTAGGGAGGATGTAGGGAGGATGTAGGGAGGATGTAGGGAGGATGTTGGTAGGATGTTGGGAGGATGTTGGGAGGATGTTGGGAGGATGTAAGGATGTAGGGAGGATGTAGGGAGGATGTAGGGAGGATGTAAGGGTGTAGGGAGGATGTAGGGAGGATGTAAGGGTGTAGGGATGATGTAAGGGTGTAGGGAGGATGTAAGGGTGTAGGGAGGATGTAAGGATGTAGGGAGGATGGTTTCCTCTGTGTTTAACCCTACAGAGAGCAGAGGGCAGAGGGGGAGTGTGTTCATTTAATACATTAATGTAAGGCTCACTGACTCTGCCTCTGGACTGCATGTGTGTGTGTGTGTGTGTCGGGGTATGGGTGTGTGTGTGTGTGTGTGGCTGGCTGTGTGTATGTGTGTGTGTGTTTTAAACGGCCTCCAACCTGGCACTCAAGATCATCCCCCAGTTTTTTTTCATATTTTTGTTGCATTGTGGTTCAGTAACATGGCAACAGTAATTTTAACGAGGCCAATTTGTTTTAGTTTTTTCTCTCTCCCCCAGTTAGACAGTGCATCAATGATTTCATCGCACAAGATCAGGTTTCTTTCAAAACAACATAATTATTGTGATATATTTAGATTTTGATTACCATCTCATCTGGGCGGACAGTAATTATCTGTCGTATAATGGAAAGTGTGCAGCCTTGTTCTTTAACAGACTTGATGGGTTTAAAAAAAGGATTTAAACTGCAACCCTTTTAGTTTAAGTATAATCTAAAGATCTTTGAAGTTTAAGCATTTTTTATTGTCTTTCTATTGTGTTGCGGTTCACTCACACACAATTACATTTAGTAATCTTACCCAGAGAGATTTACGGCAAGTACAGGGACGTTCCCCTTGAGGCAAGTAGGGTGAAGTGCCTTGCCCAGGGACACAACATCATATTGCCTCAGCCAGGAATCAAACTGGGGACCTTCTGATCACAAACCCAACGCCCCTAACCACTCAGCCATCTGACTCCCACAAACACAGACACACTCCTCATCCCCGTAACGACCAACATCTGTACCACTTTGAGCCTCTGACATCAGAACCCTCTGTGATGTCACAATGTAAGGGATTATCCAATCAAAGGTCCCAGCTCTGACTGCCAAGCATCACAATACAATAGGGCCCCTGTCGACACACAATAAGACTAGCTTAACCGAAGCTACTATTGACTGTGGGATAAAAGACCCAAATCTGTTAAACATAACACCGCCCAATTAATTGTCTTGAACAAACAAATTAATGCCTGATTAAACAATCAGGCTGCAAATCAAACTTTACACTGCCAGTTGCATTGTGGCTGATTCATCTCTGTATAAAATAAATTAGCTAATGTATAATGTATAGCGGTATGACTTCGTTTTTGGGGGTATGACCTTAGTAACTCGATAAAGGACAGCTTGTATATTATTTTATGATTGTTTTCTCGCTGTTCTTATATTATGTATTTTTTAAATTGTCTTTTAAGGAAATTATTCTGCTGTTGTTGATCATAAGAGGCATCAATTTGGAGATAAAGATGAAAGAAATACGATATTCGAATGACTTTTTTTAAAGGTAAAAAAAGAATCCCAGAATACCTTGAGGATGATTCAAAACCAGAACATCCATCTCGGACAATACATGCGTCCACAAAACAGACACACACTCGTACCCAAGTTAATAAAAAAATAAATAAACCCTGTCCTTCATGCTGAAGGGTTTGCTGAGCCTAAGCCAGATCCGTTTTCATGGTCCCTGACCTCTTTCCAGTCTCCAGAATCAAGTCTCTGCATTGCATTCAGAGGAAGCCTAATTGGGTTGACAGAATGTGGAGGACTCGCCCGCCTCGCCTCTTCACTCTCACGCGTGACTCTCCAGCCCTCTGCCCTGCCACCACCACCACCAGCCCCTTCCTCCTGGGCCTCCTCCCATAGTGGCACTGCTTGAGTGTGCTTAAAGAGAGGCCTGACAGCCAGCACACTCGTCTCCTGATGACTGCCTTGGGTGCCTTTCTGGAATAGAACCCCCCCCCCCACCCCCCCCCACCCCTCTTTCCCTCCCCTCCCCTCCCCCTCCCCTCCCCTCCCCCACCCCTGGGATGAACCCCACAGCTGCATCTAGACAACGGCAGTTGCATTTCCTGTTGCGATCCTCTTCTGTCTCCCTTCCTTCCTGTTTGGTTCTGACTGAGGGGTTTTCTTTAGCTGTGGATGTTCTTGTGCCTGTGAGTGACCGTCACCCTGAGCTGTTGTGAGTTTTGGAGAGGACATTTCTATACATAGACTTCCTTTATCTTTCTCTCAGTCCTCTGTCTCTCTCCAGGACCTGAACCTGAACCCGTTACCTGGGTAACAAGGTGACACTGAGTGGACTGGCTCAGAGCTCCAGTTAAGACATGTCCTGCTACACGTATATTTACATTGACATTATCCAGAGCGACTTCACAGCAAGTACAGGGACATTCCCCCAACTGAGGCAGGTAGGGTGAAGTGCCTTGCCCAAGGACACAAACGTCATGTTGCTTTTTTGGCACAGCCAGGATTCAAACCGGGTTACCCTGATTACTAGCCCAATGCCTTAGCCGCTCAGCCACCGGACTCCCTGACACCTTACACACACCTAGAAGTGTGGGTAGAAGCCATTAGACCAAGAAAAACTCATAACAAGATAGCCATTGGTTTGAGAACGGATCAGAATGTTTCTTCGATAAACACCTTCACCTTCCAAACCCTTAACTGGTCTCACCTTTTCCATATTTGTGATTTATTCTTCTATCTCCATTTTATTTTATTTGCCTTGATTTCTCTCTCTTTCTCCCTCTCTCTCTCCCTCCCTCTCCCTCTCTCTCTCTCTCCCTCCCTCTCCCTCTCTCTCTCTCCCCCTCTCTCTCTCCCTCTCTCTCTCCCTCTCTCTCTCTCCCTCTCTCTCTCCCTCTCTCTCTCTCTCTCTCTCTCTCTCGCTCTCTCTCTCGGGTTTCTTCATGCAATTCTCTGGGTTCCCTTTCATTTTTCTGTCGCTCAAAGTTTTGAGAAGCGCCTGATAAATGCGAAGGGAACAACACACAGATGTCTCTTCGAACCGTTAGATTGTCGAAGTTTGTGTGGTTTTAGTGAGAATGAAGTGGGCGATCGCGAGATGTCATCGATTTCCATGTCTACCAGTTACCGTGGAAACTGAAAGTCAAGATATATTTTTTTTGCCTGTTGGAATCATTTGCAGGGAAAAAGAGAGAAGGAGAGAGAGAGAGAGAGAGAGAGAGAGAAAAATAGAAACATGATTAATAATTAATCTAGATTCTTCACATTCTTCCTCATTAGAACAAAACGACATGGGTAAACTGCCTGTTAGAAGTATTGTAGGTGAAAGCATTATTTCTGTTGACAGTTACAGTCAACATTGTCAAATTAAGTTCCTTATTAGTTACATATCGTGGACATATCACCTCATTTGCGCGTGTTAATATTTCAAATGACCTTTCCATTTATTTAACTTCAGTATCAGGCCTCCTTTCATTAAATTGTTTTCGCTTTGATCCCTTTCAACCATTTAAACTGTGTCCTTCCTTCATCTCTCCCAGTCTCCACATCTCAGGGTGGAGATGCGCTGAAACGTCCAGCAGTTGTTGTTCGATAATCCGGTCTGCACCGCCTTTCCCTGGGGGTAATCTCCAGACAGGCAGACCTAAACGAGGAGGATTCCTCCGTGGCAGTGACCAGGGTCCGACTGATAGGAGCCCCGTGTAATTCCTGTTAATTACTGTCCGGGGAGAGATAAGACCTGGTTAGAGAGACTCAGGGAGGAAGAGATAAGGTGCATCAAAGTTCGACTGGTGGGATGGGGGAAGGGGAGGGTGGTGGATGGGGGTTTGGTGGATGGGGGGGTGGTGGATGGGGGGGGGGTGGTGGATGGGGGGGTGGTGGATGGTGGATGGGGGGGGTTGGGGGAGGTTGGAGGGCGGGGGGAATGGAGTTCAACTACAAACACTACTTTCCTCTGGGAACATCAGAGACTTGGGAGTTGCTTTCAGGTCTATGTCTCTTCCTCAAACTTTTTCTCAGACATGAGAGAGAGAGAGAGAGAGAGGGAGAGAGAGAGAGAGAGAGAGAGGAAGGAGCATCGTCTTAACATGTCATATCCCGCCAGATTCAGATCATGAACATGAATAACAAAATGCCCAAGAGATGAGTTGCATCAAAGTATGTACATACTTAATCTACATTCATGGTTTCTCTTTCTTTCGATCACTCTCAATCTCTCTATGTAGAAAGATATATACAGTATATCTATATATCTCTATAGTCATCTAGAGATATATATTGATATAGATCGGGGGGGGGGGTGGTCTTTAATATGTATTCTACATGCCAATACATTTTAAATGTATTTTGTTAGAGTCTAACTGTTCATTAATTTGGGTTTTGTGCGGTTGGGAATATTTACTGCCACTGACCGTTCAGTGTAAAAATTTCGTGTTTTTACATTTGTGTAAGGTTGAGCTTTCACAATAGCACCAGTGTGTTTTACAGTGTAGCACAACCCTACAGTTCCTCTTCCATGTACTGGAGAAATCATTCTCCTCAGACACCCAGTCACTCATGAAATACACACATAATAGTTCCTGCACTGTCTGCTCTTTAGAGAGAGAAAGGGAGAGATAAAGAGAGGGGAAAGAGAGAGAGCGAGAGAGACGGGAAAGAGAGAAAGAGTGAGAGAGGCAGCGAGAGAGTGAAAATGTGAGGGGGGAAGAGAGAGCGAAAGAGTGAGAGAGAAAGAGAGTGAAAGAGAGAGAGAGTGAAAGAGAGAGAGAGAAAGCAGGAATGAGAGACAGATGGAGGTAAGAACTGTTAGAGATAAGATAGTGGGACAGTGAGGGAGAACGCTTGAATGATTCTCTACGCTGATGATAGCGTTCTGGCTCTCCGTGACCTCGTTTTCTCTGAAGTCAGAGCCGAAACACGAACAAGCTGTGAATACAAGACTGATGTTCTATCAGTGCCCAAATTCAATTAATTGTTTGACTAAATGGTTTGTTCTTAACACAGTTTTTACATGAGTATATTGTAGTTTGCGTATGTAGAATTGTGTGCTTACACAATTTGAATGAATGACCAGATTCAGCATCCAGACGAGAGATCTATTTATTTGCATGAGAAAGTAGTTTGATACCGTTTCATCTATTTAGTGCATTTCACTCCATATGGGTCAAAAGGTGAAAACAGTTCATTTGTGTCTTCAGAGTGTTTAATTCTACAGGCCTTTAGTCTAACTGATCCAACCCTGGCCTGTCTGAATTTACAAATTAATTCCGTAAGATCTGCTTTTTTAATAAAGCAAAAAACCTTAGTCATGCTAAATATCCCTCTTCTTCTCCTGCTTGTCATCGGAGCCCTCTTCTTTTTCTCTCCTTCCGTAATGGAGTGTTTGCTGTGTAGGATTAATAGGAAGTAATGAAATGTTGAAGCGGGAGAGGAGCTGCCCCTGGCCTCCTCAGTCCTGAGTGCCTGGCTCCCTTAAATTATTTATGAAAGTGCTGACAGGAGAGGAACAGGTTCACCACTCTGGACCCCTTGAGGGGCCCCTCGAGCACAACCACACTGAGTCCATGTCTCTTGGTTTTAATGAAGGTCCAGTGGACCTGTGTCTACCTCTGCCCCCCACCCCCCCCCCCCATCCCCCTTAACACCCGCCACCCCCCCAACCCTCCCTCCGAGTTTGCCAGAAAAAAAACACTTGTGTCCGAATTCCCAATTCCCCTCCTCCTTTCTCCCATTTTCCTCTTGTTCGTTCTCCGTCACTTCTTCAGCGTTCTTTTCCGTGTGTTCTGTGTTCCGTTGCCCTACATCTCTCCACTGCCCTCCTTCTCTCACTTTCCCTCTCTTCTTCTGTTCCTCCCTAATCATCCCTCAGCTTTTCTCGTCTGAATCTGACTGTTTTGAAGGTCCATGGGTTTTGTAGACACCTCGCTTCATCGCTACGGCGACTTATAATAGCCAGCAGACCTTCAGGGGGATTTCTGATTGGCTGAAAGGAGAGAAGTGGTTGGAGCAGATAAAAGCAGGCGATGACTTCCGAGGTAATTTTACCTTCCAGTGTCTAAACCCCACCTCCTGTGAACAATGACCCAGGGTTCTGTTAGAAGCTCGGCCATCTTTAATGGAACCATTTCCCTTTTTTTTTTATTCATAAAGTATTTATTGTTGTCAAGTAGCTTCACCTGCTTCTATATCGAAGACCAGGTTTTAAGAAATGACTCTCTGCTCCCCTTCATTCCCTCAGAGAGATGATGATATTGGATCTGGTGTCTGTAATGCTGCCGTAGATAATCAATTAATATCTAATGATTTTACAATGAGATGAGGCAAATCGTCCGTTGACCTTTTTCATGGTTCTTCCAGCACGTCCGTCTGTTGTTAATCCTCGCCCATTTTGAATGATTTCAGTTTTAGAGATTTCGCCTTTTGACTCTGCAAAGATCAGGATGTTTATTGTTAGCTCCATAGGCATTTCATAATTTAATTAGATATCGACTTGCATCACGGAGACGTCTTGGTTGTTTGGTGATTGTCTGATATCCTGGAATATGGCGTTTATAAAGACAGAATCCTCTGTTACTGTAATTGCAAGATCATAACGAGAATGCCAAAAAATCGTTCCCTTTGATGTCAAACTAATTCGCAAATGATGAACTCCTTGTTAGTTTTCCACTGCAAAGCTTTTTTTTGTGACGTCTTAAATACACCAGTAGGGAGGCAGATGACTGAGTTATTAGGGCGTTGGACTGGTGATCAGAAGGTCGTCGGTTCAATTTCCAGCTGTGCCAACATGACAATGTGTCCTTGGGCCAGGCACTTCACCCTGCTTGCCTCAGGGGGGGGAATGTCTCTGTAACTGCTGTTAGTCGCTCTGGATAAGAAGGTCTGCTAAATTTAAACCCCATTTTGTCTTTGCCAGACAAACAGCCAGATCTTTGCTGTTCGCCACTTATCTTGTAGTTGGTGATTCCTCTTCACAGACAGGTGTGTTAGGTTGGTTCTGACATTAATGGCTGCCTGTTCTCTAGTGCTTGTCCCCACAGAACCCTGAGGAGGTTTAGTCACAGAGGGGCGCAGACCGTCGCTCCACTCGGAGGAATCATCTTGTCAAACAGTGTCATCGCTGGGCTTGGAGGTCATCCCTGGAAAGAGGAAGGAGGGAGAGAGGGAGGGGGGGAGAGAGGGGTAAAGGGATGGAGAGAGGGGTAGAGAGAGGGGTAGAGGGAGGGATAAAGGGAGGGAGGGGATAGGAAGAGAAAGGCTGAAGTGATATCACGGAATGTATTGTACATTTAGTCAGCAGAAGCTCTTCTCCAGAGCAACTTACAGCAAGTTCCCACAGTTCTTCCTCTCTTTGTTTTTCCAGCAGTGAGTTATCTCTCTCTCCCCCCCAACCCTCTCTTCTCCCCGAGACCCCCCCTCCCCCCCACCAACCCTTCCACCTCCCCTCTTCCACCTCCCGCAACCCTCCCACCCCCCTTCCACTCCTCAACTCACAAACTTTTGAGATTGAACCATCTCAGCAGTTCTTCCCCCCATCTCTAAGAGAATGTGTCGTCGTAGCATTTTGGAAGAGGAGAGCAATACCCAGAGAGCCTTGTGGAACGGTTGCGTCCAGGTTTGACAGCTCTGGTGTCTCCGGCGAGGAGCAGGGTGCCAATTATATGCCGCTGTGACAGGAAATGGCTCCGGGGTAAAGCCAGTGTCCCTGGAGGACCAGTGTACAAGCCGCAGTGGCCATGATGGATTCTGGCAGAGCAAAAGAGGGGCCCCCCTCCCCCAGATGTGCCACCACAGCTTCCCCCCCTCTGTCCCGGCAGCGTCTGATCTACCCAGAAATGTTCTCCCTAAGGACGCCACAAGCCTGGCTAACTGCCATCCATCCAGTAATTACCAAATCTCTGAATCTCTTGTGTGTTGTTGTTTCACAAGCACATCGAATCTATCGTCACTGTGGTTTGGCCAATAAAGTTATAAAGCTTGTTTTGATATGAAGTACAGTAATAAACTAGACAAACGAGTTCTTAATATTTCCGACGGTCCCCACAACGTACGTTATTTTTGTCCAAAATGGTAGCCAGCTAGCTTTCATTCATAGTTGAATCCCACACTCCAAAAGGTAGCGTGAATAGCCTTGTAATCTAAATCCACAGTGTAGCTACTATTAGAAAAAACAATTAGGTTGTTAAGTGAAATGGTGTTTGAAATGTAAAGAAAAAATACTTCTGATTTCTTTGAACTTCTGTATTTATTTGGACTCTCTGAGAAATATCACCCATTGTCCAGAAAGTTGTTTTTCTTCTGTGATTTACTTTGCTGCTTGACTTAGCAGTGCTAAGTTGTCTGTTCTGCTGTGACAACATTGTCCACTGTGATGTTTTTCAAGCTCGCTGAATCACTTGTGTGTTTTGTTCCTCAAGTCACACAGACGGGCTGAAGTTGGAACAGTTTTATATTTGATTTCGAGGAGCTGAAGAAGAGGAGGGTTTGAACATAACAGTATGTGGCAGAGGTGAAGGTTGTGTAAAGTACATGGAGACACAAACACTCTCTTTCTCACACACACAGACAGATACACTGTCACTCTGTCACACGCACATTGTCATACACACACACCAATTTATATCACACACACACCAAAAAACTACCTATTTATGATATAATCCGTATCTGAACCTAAACTGTAAATAATTGAACACAGAGAGCTTCCTCTTTTAAGCATGTATCGACTCTGAAGACCTCACTTTAACACGGCCGAAAGGGCAATTTACAGCTCGCTAATTGTATCTTGACATCCACTGGAAGCCTTGGGACAAGAGCCAAGGTGCGTGAGGTGGACAATAAGTGATCTTCTGTGATCCTGATCTCCACTACTGTCCGTAATGTCAGAAATTATAAATGAACCTCCTACCTCAAGATTAATAATATTGCTTTGTAGATTTTGGCTGTAAGCAAAATATGTATGACAGGGAGAAAGGATTGTGTTGGATTTGGATTTACTACAAGAAAGTCTTGGCAGAAGAACTCTCAGAAAACTCGTTTCAACAATTTGAATGAGCTGAAACTTCTAATTCATTAATCTTTTGGCCGTCTCAAGAATACATTTTGTCAGACCAAAAAAAATGTGTCATCACGTTTTACAATGTGATTCTTATTATCTCTATTGTCTTAAAAGTCACCATTTAGAGACAATAGCCTCAGTAAAGCTGAACTAAACAGCAACTGGCGGTAGTCAGTTCTTATTGGACGTTTCATTTCCTTAAGGGTTATCGTTTCTAGGCCAATTTCAGCAACTGTGGGGAAACAAACCCACTGTCTCAGAGACACAGGCTGATGTCAGTCTGGTTTCCAGATGAAGAATGGGGTCGTGCCTATAGGCAGCGGTGGCACAAAGGCAGGGGTTGTTTTTTTGGGGAGGGGGGGTTGTTGGCGTTTAAGGCCAGAAAATCCTTGGCATCACCCGCTCTCACTCTGTCTCCTCCACAGCTGCTGGGATCGTGCACGCCTGCCACTAAATCACCACCGTACCCCGGGCACAGGCCACACAGTTGTGTCTCTCTCTTAACCAATCACATCCCTCCCTCCCTCCATATTTTCTTTTGGTCTCTGTTGTTTCCAAGGGTAACAAGCTCCCTCTGTTTATTTTTAGTTTTTTTTTGTTAACTCAATTGAGCCACAATGGATACCCAGCCTCCCTGCTCCCTCCCTCCCTCCCTCTCTCCTACCCTTTCGTCTCTTCTGTCCTCATCCCTCCCTCTCTCCTCTCCCTCCCTCTCTTCTCTCATCTTCCTTCCCTCCCTCCCTCCTTCCCTTTATCCCCTTCTCTCCCCTCCCTCTCTCCCCTCCCTGTCTTCTCTCCTCTTCTCTTCTCCTCTCTCCCCCTGCCTCCCTCTCTCTTGTCCTCTTCCCTCCCTCCTTCCCTCCCTCCCTGTTCAGAACAGGCTCCTCTTCGTCTATCTCCACCTGGTCCCTCGTGTCTCCAGCCGTGGATCAAAGCCTGCTGTTTCTGTGATGTTTCCACCGCTGGGCTGGGCAGCAGTGTTGTGACTCTACCCTCCCCTAAAGCTCCAGGCCTGGCTGGAGGCCCCACGCCCCCCTCCACCGCAGCCTCAACACTCCGGTCCCCTGCTCTCCCAGGGCCAAGGCCGCTGCGACAGCTCTGCTCTAGTGTGAGTCAGGTGACTGATGGTGTTGGGTTAGTAATCAGAAGGTTGCCCGGTTCGATTCCCAGCCTTGCAAAATGACTTCACCCTACTTGCCTCAGGGTGTTTAATGTTCCTGCTCGTGATCCCAGAAACATCCAGAAACCTTCCAAACAGACCATAACCACCTCCGTATCCCACGACAACAAACACAGACACACATTTCACGTCCAAACGGCACAATGTACAGACAGCAAACACACTGTGAGTGGACAGATTCGTATGCATGGACTAGTGGATATGCAGATTGGTACGTTTATGTACACTAGCATGCTTGCGCGTTTTGAATGCAGGTCACACAATGCCAAGTCTTCAGTGCTGTGTCTGAATCTACTGACGCATGTAAACATGCATATTACATACATGTGGAAATACATGGATATTATGGTTAGAATGTGTTTATTTGAATGAATGATTCATGGTGTAAGATGATATAAATAAATAAATATTCATTCAGTAGACGCTTTTATATCTAAAACGACTTACAGCAAGTACAGGGACAATCTCCCTGAGGCAAGTAGGGTGAAGTGCCTTGCCCGAGGACACAATGTCATGTTTGGACAGCCAAGAATCGAACCAGGAACCTTTTGACTACCAGCCCAAATCCCTTATCGCTCTGCCACCTGACTCCACAGATATAAGGTGGCACAAGAGAACCCAGGTCTGGTTAGAAGTGCTGAGAGGCTGGATGGTGTGTAGTCATGCAGGCTATTTAGCTCACGTAGTCACAGACGTGCTTATGCCCACGTAAGTGCATTAGTGATTAATTGAACATGGATTAGTTTGGATGACGACTGTCTGATGATCGGTCCTTTCTCATCTCTCCTCGACTCCCCCTCCCTCCTCTCCCTCCTCCTTCTCCTTCCTGTCCTCCCCCTCTCCTCTTCCTCCTCTCTCTCCTCCCCCTCTCCTCCCCCTCTCCTCCCCCCATCTACTCCCTCTCCCCCTTCCTCCCTCTCCTCCTCGTCCCTCTCCTCATCCCTCTCCTCCCTCTCCTCCTCGTCCCTCTCCTCATCCCTCTCCTCCCTCTCCTCCCTTTCCTCCCCCTCTCCTCTCTCTCCACCCAGCCTGTACTGGGAGCCTGTGCGTGTCTCCACTGTGTGCCCAGCATCCATCACACTGATTGGGGTGATTGGAAAAGCACCTCTCCACCATGCCGGCTCCATATGCTCCATGCAGCTGTTCCCTGGCTCTCAGGCCGGCTAGCTGGCTGTGGCCGTCACCATCAGACAAGCCCTCCTCATCCGTCTCACGTTCGCTTTGCCTGTGTGAAAACTCAGAGAGGAGGGGCTTCTCGCTGTGTGTGGCTGGGCTGGGGGGGAGCAGGGAGGAGGGGGGCAGGAAGGAAGTTGGGATGCCAGACATACTCCAGCAGCCCCCGGCTCACCGTGGCGATGGCGGGGAGATCCGATACGTGTACCTGCTGATTGGAAGCTTCACGGGTCACCGCGGGAACGCATCTCAGAAGGCTCCGGAGATCGAGTCGGACGATTGGTTGATGAAATAGGAGCGCTTTGGGAAGTCTTTCTATCGGGCGTGCGGCGCATCGCGGGAGTCGTGTTGGTGGAAGGTCCAAAATGTCAGTTGGCAAATTTAGTCTGACATCATCAGAACTGGGAGGATAATATGAAGGGGAGGGAAAGAGGAGGTGGAGAGAAGCAGAGAATACTAAATCTGGTCTTTGATCGCAGTTTTATATGAAAAGAGGGATTGTCTGGATTAACTTCTTGCACATGGTCATGTTGTGATGACGTTTGGATCGGGGAAACGTCTCTGTTGCATTCCAATCAGCCTCATGTTCCTCCTCTCTGACGTGGTTGTTAATGTTCGACCTGTTCGTCTGCTGTTGATCAAAACAGACAACGCTTGAGGAAGAAAGAAGAACAGAAACATGACCTCGTCTTGATATTCGTACCCGGGTTCTTTTTTGATGATGTGGCTTCTTTTGATGAAATCCCACCTAGGAGAACAGGAGTGTCTTTCCTGTGAAGGTTCTTTGTCTTTAGAGACGCTGGGTTCTAACGATTTCCTTTGTTCAGTCTTGTTAGTGTGATGTAATAAAGGGAGAGAGGCCAAAGGAAGCACAATGAGTCATTCTGAACAAGGAAGAATGCAGAGAACGGAGAACCAAGGTCTTAGTATCCACAGTAGCCTCTCTACCCCTCAAAAACTCCCATAGTGGAGGGAAACCCAAGGGTTTTAGAGCCAAAAGGGAGGCAGTGGAGCCAAAATGGAGACCAAAGGCTTGGATCCCCCTTATTGGCTTGATTTAACATTATGCAGAGCTTGCTTGCGTTGTTAAAGATGACGCACTCGACACATCAAGATCATTTTTATGTTTTCATACCTCAGGAAGTTTTATTAAAACCTTCTGCGATTCTTGAAGTAAAAAAAAAATATAGTTTGTCTTTAAAAAAGGGAGGCTTCACAAGGATTTGCTGTGTTGGTGAACACACGCTCGCTCTCTTAACTTTAACATCCATCTTCTCCTAATCTTGTGATCCCCACATGAGGAAGAGGGACGAGCAAGCTAAGATGGTCTGCAAGATGTTCAAGAAGACATGAGCGAAAAGAAAGCTAAAGACAATAACCATTAGAATCAAATTAAAGATTGTCTAGTGCTTCGCTTCGGGCCACAAACCGCAATCAAACGTGAAATAAAATATTTATTTTCCTTTAACTCCCCTGCGCAGCGGATAGAATGAAAATCTACCGCGACGCCTCATTTGACGAGAGGAAGCTCTCCGTTGGGTGCTTGCTTGATGTCATTTAGGCCGAGCTTTATTCAGCCTGTAAACCTATTTGTGGAACTAATACGTCGAGCGTGTCGGATCTCCGAGATCAGTTAGCGTCGCACAATGGCTGATGTCTATTTGCGGTGGATGTCGTTGGGTACGTCGGCTTGTCTCTGTTTGCCAGACAAATGAGCGTATTCAGAAGACGACAGTGGGGGTTGATTAGATTCATCCGTACTCAGGAGTGATCAATGTTTGCTTTAATGGAGGTTGATATCAGGAGTGCATCAAACAGTTGTGACCTTTTACTAGTTTACTAGTCCCTCATTCTTCACGTCTCTTGTTTTTCAGTCTCCTAACGCTCGCAATCAGAAGGTCTCTTGTTCGAATTCCTGGCTGTGCCAACATGATGTTGTGTCCTTGGGCAAGGCACTTCACCCCTACTTGCCTCCGCTCTGTGAAAACCATTGTTAGAACGTTAGCCTCTGCAGTGAGAACGTTCTCGTCTCTCAGATGGATATGTGAAGGGACAGCTTATCTAACGAGCGTGTGTGTGTGTGTGTGTGTGTTAAACAGAGCGGTGGGTCATTCTGGTGCCTGAAGAGAACACAAAAGGGTTAAAGTTCACAGATCTGCATCTCCAACGATTCTTTGAAATCTGATTGGTTGTTGTGGAGCATCTTAACAAGTTTGGATGCATTTTACATTTAGTCATTTTAACAGACGCTCTTATCCAGAGCAACTAATAGTAAGTACATGGACAACATCATGTTGGCACAGCCGGGATTTCGAACCAGGGGCCTTCTGAATACTAGCCCATCCTGTCTGCTTCAGCATCGCTGAGCTCCAGCAGGGAGCGTTAGATGAGTGTGACTCTCTTCTGCCCCTGATGCTCTCACCATCAGCATCTCTCCAGGGCCAAGGCAGAGGGGTTTCAGCGTTACCGCTCGCAGACCCACAATGCAGTGCGGTCATATGACACACAGACGCGGCGGTAGACCTCAGGGGATTGGACAGGGTTTGCCAAAGCGGAGGTAATCGTCTCCCAGCAGTGGGAACGTTTGGTCGGTGTGTGCAAGCTGATGTTTACAAACGTTTATAGACGTCACGAGACACACTACCTCAGGGAGGTGAAAACAGGTTAAAAGGCAGAATTCCCCCCCCCCCCCGACACCCCCCCCACCACCACCACCCCCCACACCCCCATCTATCTTCTTTGATGACTGTTGTGTACTTATCAGAACGTTATTGAATTGCCATCTTCATTATCACTGGTCTATCCATCATCCGAGTTTGACGTTTTCGCTTCCATCATCCATCTTCATCCTCCTCCTCCTCCATCTTAACCTGTCATCCACTCACATATCTACAACACAGGCTGTGATAGGCCGCATCCTCTCACATCCCAGGCTGTGATTGGCCGCATCCTCTCACATCCCAGGCTGTGATTGGCCGCATCCTCTCACATCCCAGGCCGTGATTGGCCGCATCCTCTCACATCTCTCCAGCTCAGGCTGTGATTGGCCGCACCGCAGCAGTTTTCCTGACTTGTAAACGTGTGATTGGGCAGTGTTCTCAGGGTCCAGCGTGATTGGATGATTTGGCCGCTCTGCCTCAGACGAAATGTCAAGAGTCTCCTGCAAGTCTCTCGCTGACTCATAACACTCCACTTCAGAATGTTCTGTGATAGGGAACACGGAAACGCGTTCTACATTATGGAACACAGCTTTAAGGACGGCCATTAGTCTTTTGATTATCCGTTGATCTAGAAGAAGGATTTATTTCGGAAGAGTCTGTGTCTGCCCTGTGTGCTCATGTCCTCTCTTATCTTCATACAGGCTTCCCTGGATCTTGTATATTTTATATTTTAGTATATATTTTTTATTGTTCCTCTGTGTGCTGAGTGAGTGCTGTACTGTAACCTTGCTTTGGCAAACTGCAGTTTCCCCACTGCGAGACAAATAAAGAATGATCTTATTATGATTCCTTCAGTAGTTTTTTTTTTTTTACATGGCTCGTGTTTTCGGGCTTCCACGATTCTGCGATCTGAATGTTCAACTGTGAATCCTCGGATCGCTCTCTCTCTCTCTCTCTCTCTCCCTCTCTCTCGCTCTCTCTCTCTGTCTCTATGTCTTTCTCTCTCTGTCTCTCTCTTTCTCTCTCCCTCTCTTTCGCTCTCTCTCTCTGTCTCTCTCTCTCTGTCTCTATGTCTCTCTCTCTCTGTCTCTCCCTCTCTCTCTCTCTCTTTCTATCTCTCGCTCTCTCTCTCTCCCCCTCTTCTTCCCAATTATTATCCTAAAACTGCACCTGCCTGCATTTCTGGTGCATTCCGGTTCCTTCCTCTCCGAGTTCACGGTTCTTCTTCTGTGATCTTCTCTCCTCTTCTCTTTCTGGAATGTTCTGCAGGTGCTGCGTTCTTTTTGCTTCTTCTATTTCCTTTTTCCTTTTTTCTTTTTTTGCGATGGAAGTGTAAAACAATGGAGCCAGTGAATCGTAGCAGGACTAATAGATTCAGCATTTCCCCCCCCCCGGCTCCCCCTCCCCGGCTCCCCCCCTCCCTACTCCACCTCCACCTTTGTGTTTCATGTGCAAAAGTATTCACGGCGAGTTGGCAAGGTCTGGCCAAGCATGACACTGACGCGTCTCGAAACAGCCCCCTGAAATGTAATATTTCATACCTGCGGAGACGGCAAAAAGACAATTTGGAAGCCTTTGTATCAGCGGTTTGCTTTAACTGCTAAATTTCAAGGGGGTTTTAGAGGATCAGGTTTATAGCTAAAGAGGGTTATTTTTTATTTATTTATTTTTTGGGGGGGGGGTGGTCAGTTCTTCAAATGCCAGAACTAACTGTCACTGAAGAACACACATGACATTATGGGATTTACTCATACATTAACTTTGCATTTTAAGTTTGTTTGTTGATTATGAATTTGTCTTTCAACAGTGAACTATTTTTGGTTGGTGTGCAGAATGTGGGTAAAACGGTTTGGATACAGACAAGTCCTAGTTCTCTCTCTCTCCTTCTCTCTCTCTCTCCTCTCTCTCTCTGTCTCCCCCCACCACATTCTTGATGACTGCTGAGATTAAATGGCCACTCCTGGCTGAAAGTCCTGGCTTAGCAGTTTAGAGCTTTATATGACTATAGCTGGGTTAGCCATGAAAAATGGGTTTGGTGAATGCTCAATCTCACTTACTGGCTTTTAGACACACCGTCGCAGGCCTTACTTTGTGTGTGTGTGTTCTATCTGTCTGTGTGTGTTCTGCCTGATTGTGTGTGTGTTCTGCCTGTTTGTGTGTGTTCTGTCTGTGTGTGTGTGTTCTTCCTATGTGTGTGTGCACCAATTGACTGATCATACACTGTAACGTTTTATGTAACTCTTAGCATTAAATAACAAAGTACAAATACTGTTCTCCTCTTCTCCAGTCCTCTCCTTTCACTGTCTGGGAATATCTTTTTTCCGCAAGGTTGTTCCCATAGTTAATGTTAGTCCTGTCCCAGACACCTGTGCCGGTAGCCCTTTAGACTGTAGGCTACTGACATGCCTACACATACCGAAATTCATTACATCATCCCAGCTGAGCAAAACTCATGTCTATGGTGCTTTAAAAGTTACACGGATGGAACAAACTGCACATTTTCCACAATCATTTGGAATTAATGACTCCTCCCTGTGGAGAAATGAGATTTCTTCTCTTTTTTTTTCCAGTGCTGGATCACTTCCTAAGAATAGAAAGAAAAAGAACTGCTCGCTATTTAGCAAGAGGCACAAACGACTTTTTCTCCGGTTCATCGGACTGTGTCGCGTTATAAAGAAAGCCTTATGATGTGTGCTGCTTGTGGAACATTCCAAGGTTCCTCGAATTCCAAGGGAAGTGTTCCACTGGTGAAATCATAGCCTTCCTGTTTGGTGACAGTTCCACACCCCTTCGCAGCAGAGGCCAGACATTCCCATCACACACAAAAGAGTCTACAATACCATCGCTGAACCCCCCCAGACACAAAACACTGCATGCTGCTATTCGTTCAGCGTGTACTTATGTAATCGTAGTAAAGGCAAGCATACAGCATGTTGAGTCTGATTCTAGACCTTTCCGTTGATCTGCGCGCAGTTTTCCCCCCACTCCGCACAACATGCGACACCTTCATATCTACCACGATCTGTTAGCGTGTATTGTTTATAGCAGCGTGTCATCTCAGTGCCTTTGGTTAATACAGTTACAGCTGCGAGTTACTGTCTTCGAGGAAGACTCATTTGTCAGGGAGAAGGTTCCACACATCAGCCAGCGAGTGGGTGTTTGAGAACATGCGGGTGGACTAAATGTAGTACTTAGAACAACACAGCACCCTGTCATCAAGGCACTCTCTGTTCATCCGCCAATATACAACGAGCTCACATGTAATAATAGAACAGCCTGTTTGAATTCACACTAACCCTAATTGATATTACGATGTTGACGGCCTCTAAATGTGGTTTCATCACATTTTAACTGCAAATCAGAACTGAATGTTTTTTGCTGTTTGGGTTTTAATTGCTTGCGATCGTGAACATGTCAGACGATCTCTTATTGCTAATGTCTTCCTCCGTGGAAGTTTATTACTATAACTGCAGTAAAGCTTACTGATACTGCAGCCCATTACAGCACTATTATAGCCCTGTATATAATACTGCATGTAATACGAACTCAGTCATCCCGCTATCACTTCTAAACTGCATTGCAGTCATCACAATATGTGTACGATTCCGAACCGCAGCATTTTGAGTTCTTCAATCCAACAAAGCAACAATAGTTTTCAGATTGTGTTCCACATTCTAGAACTCAGACCTGAGCTTCAGTCATGATGCTGTGTTGCATAGGAGGACTCCCAGCTGTAGAAGCAGAACTGATGTGTGTGTGTGTGGGGGGGGGGGGGGGGGACTGTGTCCTCCTGACTGCCTGGATAATCCCAGTTCTTCAGAGGTTGGCCGGCCTCCAAGCCTGTCCTCATGGTGTTCCCGACAGAGGGGAACAGTGGCGGGTCACAGTAGCGCTGTCTCAGTTGAGAGACAGAGAGAGAGACAGAGACACACACAGAGAGATGGAGAGACAGAGAGAGAGAGCGAGAGATGTAGAGACAGAGAGAGAGAGATGGAGAGACAGAGAGGGAGGGAGAGAGAGAGAGAGAGCGAGAGATGGAGAGACAGAGAGAGAGAGATGGAGAGACAGAGAGGGAGGGAGGGAGAGAGAGAGAGAGGGAGAGAGATGGAGAGACAGAGAGGGAGGGAGGGAGAGAGAGAGAGAGAGAGAGAGATGGAGAGACAGAGAGGGAGGGAGGGAGAGAGAGAGAGAGAGCGAGAGAGAGAGAGAGAGAGAGAGAGATCCATTGTGTTTCGACGGGGCTGCAACACAGGCAGTGGACTGTTCAAAGTCACCTGGTTTGACCCCCTCACCCTCCAGATGCCTCAGCGGGGACGAGATGTTGCAAAGGGGGGGGGGTGAAGGGGGGTGAGGGAAGGTGAGGGAAGGTGAGGGGTTTGGGAAGGTGAGGGGTGAGGGAAGGTGAGGGGTGAGGGTGTGTGCGTGTGTTGAAGGGAGGCGTCGCGGTCGTGGTGTTTGATGGGATCCGTCACGCGTCACCGCTGGAGTCTGTCATGTAATGAACCACCTGTTGTGAATAAACAAGGCTAACCTACAGGGCTGCCACGGCAACGCTCTGTCTATCTCTCTCTCTCTCTCTCTCTCTGCCTGCACAGATTAACCTTGAGCTGCCGTGCCTTGTGGCAAGCACCCCCCCCCCACCACCACCACCACCACCACCACCCCCCCCCGCCACCCCTCCGCACGTCTCCCACCGTTTAAATAATGTTGAACTTGATTCTGAGGGAACTCCCCCCCACCACACACCCCACCCCCCCCCCCCCGGGAGAGCTGCCTAGCCGGCTTGTATCCGAGGTTGCTCCTGCTAAAGCTACACCCTCAGATCATTCTGGCAGAGACGCCTAACACCAGCCCAGGATCTGCTTTCACGGACGCTACGCCCCGCCACCGCAACTGGCCCTGGGCGTGCAGCACATGGGGGATATGGACGGGTCCCTGTAGCCCCTGGGCAACACGGTGGAACTCAGCGACAGAAAGATAGGGTTCTCTCACCCAGTGAGATTAGAACCTTCTTTACACGATGAGAGTGTTGGACACCTCACTGTGATGGGGGAGGAGAGCTGATGTTGACAGTAAAACGGTTGGTTTCCTTCCTGTACCTGTAAACGTCATTTTGTTTTCCTGCTAAGGTCTGTCTTTTTTTCTTCTATTTTTTTTGTTACACTTGTTACTTTCTAAATAGTGACTGCAGGGTTTTAAACTCAGTGACTTTTCTGCTTGTTTTTTACATTCTGCGACTGCAGTTGTGGTTGTGTTTGTGCGGGCGTGTGCATGCGGGGGTGTTCGATAAACATAAGTTGCCAGATGGATTTATGTGTGCGTGTTTGTGTGTTTGTATGAGATGCAGTTCAGTTGGACTAATTCGGAGTGTTTGGCCAGCTTTTCTATTGTAGGGATTATAGAAGATTTACAAACCACAGTAACAGGCAAGTCCCTCACCTAGGGACCTATATTTAATCGTAATTAATTTCTGATAATTCCTCATTAACATTTCTGACACAAGAGTTACAGTTTGTTGCTGAACGTTGACAATATTTGTAAGATATAGAGCCTTAAACGATTCCCCTTGAGAGAAGATTCTGGAAGTAAGACGCTCTACGAGGGTATAGAAAGGTACGCTTCAATGCAAAAAAAGATATAGTTATAAATCATAGTTTGCATCAGATATTCCTTTGTATGACATGTTTCACAGCACCATTTACACCGGAATTCTAAATAGTTTGAACAGAATCTGCCAGCAACGATGATTCACCAGGGTACTTTGGCTAGAGTGTTATTTGACACGACTATTAAAGATAGGATACTTCTCCAAGCAATTTCCTGTCTTGAAATGTGTACAGAAGAACTGCCACTAAACTGCCACATCTCCCTGTCATGTTAACTCTCCTCTCTGGCCACAGCTGTGTTCAGCGGTGATAATCCACCCAGTCTAACTCCCTGTGAGGTCACAGAAAGGTCACAGTGTGTCTCTTCATTAGCA
The DNA here is from genome assembly GCA_030340685.1 of Protosalanx chinensis. Taxonomy (NCBI): domain Eukaryota; kingdom Metazoa; phylum Chordata; class Actinopteri; order Osmeriformes; family Salangidae; genus Protosalanx; species Protosalanx chinensis. The sequence goes on from CM059333.1 coordinate 6,863,600, forward strand.
GGCAGCGTCCACATCGCTTTCCTTGCTTCCTCACCTCCTCACTCCTTACCTTTCCTTGCTTCCTCACCTCCTCATTCCTTACCTTTCCTTGCTTCCTCACCTCCTTACCTTTCCTTGCTTCCTCACCTCCTCAGTTCCTACCCTTGCTTGCTTCCTTGCTTCCAAGAGCGTCTGCTAAATGACTAAATGTAAATGGAACAAGCAGAAGGGTTCGTGTTCTGGGACAGCTGGTTCGATCTGACCCACACCGAGCGTGCTCAGTCCTTATGGGGTGAAATATGTGGCGAGAGAGAAAGTGACAGCCTCACAACCAAGAACTTATGTAACAGGCCAAACACCGTAGCAACGCAGACGTCCAGGAAGCAGATGTCTGCAACACATTTAATTGATGGTAGGCTTCGCATGTTGGCATGGCGATGATGCCCGGTGGCACTGGCTAGCGAATCAGAGTGCTGGATTGTGTTCTGGGATGATGTCGGAAATTTTTGTAAGATTACGAAGATGGAGAGAGAGAGTGTTGGGGTGGGTGGGGGTGGGGGTGAAATATTGCATCACTCAGCGTTGACGTACGAAGGCTTTTTTGCTTGCTAACGATGCCGCACACACACACACACGTCTGTGTGTGTGTGTCTGGGGTGTTTCAGACCACAGGCAGAACCAACAGCAACTCATGAACATCATCAGCCTGGTGTCCAGTTCATAATATCTTAACTAACTTTTAAACAGTGTTTTAGGTTTGTGTTCTGATGACAGGCTGGTGTCCAGTGAGTCATCAATGCTGCGTCACGCCCCAGTTTGACCTTCTGCCCCTGACATCTGCTGGGGTCAGTGGCCCTGGAACACAGGCAGCAGACTGGACACGCTGGGGCTGGACCAGGCGCCCTGTTAAAGGGGGCCCTGTTAGAGGGGGTCCTGTTAGAGGGGGTCCTGTTAGAGGGGGCCCCTGTTAGAGGGGGTCCTGAGGATGGCTCAACATGACTTGTTTCTCCTCTCTTCAGTCTCTCTCTGCTTCTGAGGTCTCTCCCTTTCTTCTGTCTCACTCTGCTCTCAGCTGCACCAGTCCTGTGTGTTCAGTCTAATGGATATACTGGGGCTGTGGTCATTCACATTCATGTCCCCCCCCCTTCTCCCTACACCTCCCCATGATTCCTAGCTTGCCCGCAGGTGTATCAGGGTTGTGACTTACAGAGAGGGACGAACACTTCTGAAAGAAATTGCGAAATTGAACAGAGAATCAAAAGGAGGAGGAGGTGGGGGGGCGGGCAGGCGGGCGGGCGTTGGAGCGATTAATAATTCATACTCTGCAGATGATTTCTGAATAACAGTGGTAAACATGCCTTTATTTCTGTTCAAACTGGGCTCATTAAATGCCCAGTGGAACGGCTCTCCTGTTGGTGGGATTGTGATTCAGTTGCCCCCCCCCGTCAGGAGTGCGGTGGAAATGATTAACCCTCTGGAAAATGAAAAGCTCGCTTTTGTGTCGTACTGTACTCCTATTTAAAAATGTTTCCTTTCATCTCTGCACGGCCGTGTTCAAGGCTAAGTGCTAGGTGTGTCATTAGTGTCTTTTGATACACACTCGTCCGTGGATCGTTCGGTAAGTAAATTCCCCTCCTTTCTAAAGAACAATGGGTTTTTTCTTTATAATAATCAGGACGAACCTCCACCAAGATCAATATAAAACGTAATCATATTGTTTTTCTTGAGGAGAGAAGAAGAAGGAATATTATCCTACGCTCACACTTCCCAGAAGTAATAAAGGAATGACGTTACACTGCTGTGGTACAGAACACATTATTCAGACTGGCTAATGAGAGAAGAAGACAGACTGGAGGATTTCCTGGATGTGTTGAAAGTATTCTCTCCTCCTTGGATCCGATGCAAAGCAGAGACCCTGCTGGTGAAACGACACTGAAAGCCAGATTTGGGCTCAATTCTCTCTCTCCCTCTCTCTCTTTCTCTTTCTCTCTCTCTCCCTCTCCCTCTCTCTCTCGCTCTCTCTCTCTCCAGTTATGTGTATTTAAAGCGACTCTACACCCCACCACCACCCCCTTTAATAAGGACATGTGATGTGTGAATTTTTTATAATGTTATATAAGAATTGCCCCCCCCAGAGACCTGTGGCCTGGTTTGGATTCGTTTTGCTTTAAAAACAAGCACAAGAGGACTGGAGAGTGCTTGAACAAGGGGGGCTCTGTGGAGGGGGAGATCTTCCTATTAAGCAGCGTCCCTCCTCTCTCTCTCTGTCTGTCTCTCTCTGTCTCCCTCTCCTCTCTCTCTGTCTCTCTCTCCTCCCTCTCTCTCTGTCTGTATGTCTCTCTCTCCTGCCTCTCTCTTTCTCCTCCCTCTCTCTGTCTCCCTCTCTCTCTCCCTCTCTCTCTCCTCTCTCTCCTCTCTGATGCCTGATGAGAATACTCTGGGGCGACAACAGCAGCCACCAGAGAAACGACTCATCAGCAACTCATATGTAAATAAAGGGGAGGCGGGGAGGGGAGAAGGTGTAAGGGGAGAGGGGGAGGGTGGGAGGGAGAGGAGAGGAGAGGGGGAGGATCAAGAGGAGATGTATGGAACGTGAAGGGGAAGCTGTGAGCGTTCTTACCAGTCCACAGCAGAGCCTTTAAGGTGTGGAGGTAGTGAGTCAGGAACATAAGATGATCCTTAACTCCAGGAAGGAAATCCCTCCGTGGTTTCACAGTAGCCTGGTATGATAGGAAGATATGTTTTATATACACTCTGTGGGGATTCAGGAACAGCAGGCAGCAGTGTCTTCAGTCCAGGCAGTGATGTTACATGCAGGAACCATCGCATAACGTTTTCAGATTCAGAATACTATTTTGATCCCGGGGGGAAACTCCTTTGCAGAAACGGCACACAGTCTCGCAAAAGCACACAGGGGTAAGGGTGTGAGGTAAAATATTAGATAAGTGCACACAGGGATAGAGGGGTGGGGGCAAAAACGGTAGGTGAATCCGGAACTTATATAAAACGATGATGTTTGTGTCGTTGAGTGATGTTGGCTCAGTTTGCGTTTTTTTAAAGGTGCACACTTTGGGATTTCATGGCCAGATACAAATGTGTTACCCTGTAAGTGAGGGACTTGAGGGATATTTGTGTGACAACATTTATATAGCTGTGAATGGAGAAATATGCTATTCCAGAGGAGGAGGGGAGTGGAATATGACGATTCCTGTTGAAATATGTCCTCCTTGGTGACAGTAAGATGAAGCATCGCTGACAGCAGAACTGCATTACCAGATATTGAGTTTTAGACAAGCAGGTCGGATAGATAACTCATTCAGTGAGGTACAAGATTGAGTCGATTCCATTTTTTTGTTTATCTTTTATCTTTTTATTTATTGGTTGGACCACTTTGATTGTTTGATTGTTAATCTTCACAATTAAAACGTTTATTGAAATATAGAACAATTTTTCACCCCTCCTTTCTGTGGCTTTTATGCTGTTATTGTTCTAGATATTCCTAAATGACGGACGGATGGATAGATGGGTGAATGGATATATGGATGGATGGATGAATGGATGTTCAGAAGGACATGATGAAACCAAGGTGTTTGTTAGACAGGTTAATGATATGTATCTACACAGCAGGGGGTTATCAAGGTAAAATAAAATGTATTATGATCCTTGAATGATCGTCCAATCTGAGCTAATTAAGTACGTTACATAAGCCATGATGTCTGTGGTGGAACCAAACCCAGGACCACATTTTGATTGCTTCTTGTGGTCGTAATTTATGAGTTTATTTTCATTAACTGAAACACTAGGCTCTTTTCATACGGGAAGCCACAAATCTGGTAATGAAATGCCATTTAAAATGAAGATTAAAGTGTCAGTTAATTATCTGTAGGAACACCCTGCGAGGGAGATTAATTCCCATAAAACTACGTCTTCAGATTCGGCTTGTCAAGCACAGATCTGTTGAAGCTGTTTACAAGGTTCACGCAAATAACTAAATAAATTGAAATGCTCTGCAAGATCTCATTTTGAACTGGGTTATTCTATTGGGCGATTCTTCATTTAGCCAATGGGAATAAGGACAGTATCTCAGTAGAACTGCATTTAAAGGATAGAAATGAACCATTTTCTAATGTTAATTTTGGTGTTGGTCTGTGTGTGCAAGGGCTTGTTGTCTGCATTCATTCTTTCGATTTCGCATAGCACCTGGCCAACATTCATTGTGTGTAGGTGTGCGTGTTCATTGAGAGTGTGCAAGGGTATCGTGTGTGTGTGTGTGTCGTCCTCACAGCTGTAAGCTCAGGGGCAGACAGACCAACAGCATCTGCCTCTACCAGCCTCTGTTATCACAGCGCTTTATGGCATCATGCTTTATGACATCACGCTTGATGACATCACGCTTGAGGACATCACACTTGATGACATCCCGCTTGATGACATCACGCTTGATGACATCATGCTTGATGATGTTTGTCTATTATCCTAACCTGCCTGCTGGGATGACCAGGCACACACAGTGCTAATATCCTGTGCCGCCTTAAAATAGGAGAACAACAAGGAAAGAGAGAGGGCAGAATCCTTTCACCAACTAATGACAGTTGGAACTCACCGGACAAATGGAACCCAACTCTGTCCAACTTAGCTTGGCTCCCTGACCTTCTTCGATTCCACCCTGTACTCACACACACACACACACAGTCACACACACACACACGACGACTGCAGGCAAGGGAGGAAGACTGGAGGAAAGAAGAACAGAAGAGAAAATAGAGGAGAGAAAAAGGAGAGGGAGAGAGAGAGACAGGGAGACTGAGAGCCCAAGAGAAAGAGAGAGAGAGAGAAAGAGAGAGAGAGAGACTGAGAGAAAGAGAGAGAGAAAAAAAAGTCCTAGAATAGCTATGTCATCGAAAGCTGGCGTTTTCTGCAGCCAATTGTTATTCATGTATGCAGTAGCCTCCCACTCTGTCTCTCATAGAACCAATAGACAGAGGAATGGGGGGCGTGGATATGTGTGTGTGTGTCTGTGTGTGTGTGTGTGTGTGTGTGTGTGGGTGGGTGTGTGTGTGTGTGTGTGGTTTATTCGGGATCTCCTTCACTATGCGGCCGGGATGGAGGGAAGGATGGAGAGATGGAGACAGTCTTTAGTCTCTTGGGATGGAGGGAAGGATGGAGGGAAGGATGGAGGGAAGGATGGAGGGAAGGATGGAGGGAAGGATGGAGGGAAGGATGGAGGGATGGATGGAGGGAAGGATGGAGGGAAGGATGGAGGGAAGGATGGAGACAGTCTTCAGTATTCGGCCACCCAAGCTGTTTAGTCATGGTTTCTTCTTCTGTGGTTAATCCCAAGTGACCTTGTCTGTCTGCAGCATAGGGCCACCACAGATAGGCTCTCTCTCTCTCTCTCTCTCTCTCCCCCCCCTCTCTCTCTCTCTCCCCCCTCTCTCTCTCTCTTTCTCTCTTTCAGTTAAGTAGCTCCATCTATTGAATTTTGTCGAAATAGGGCATAGTTTGTGTATGTATGTCATTCAACAATGTAGAACTGTCGCAAATGTAACTACAAAAGTGCCTTAGGAGATAGTTTAATTTCTTTCATAGCCAATGTTTGTCTTTTTAACCATATTCCTGTTCAAAAGACGGGTTTTAAATTAAACAAAAATTCACTTCATTTGCAGGATGAACTTGAGAAGAATGTGAAATAGATCTGAGTGGCATAATATCATTCAAATTCAAGCAGGGGAATGTGATTCTATAACTGTTATCTAAATTCCAAAGTAATTTAAAGTAATTAAAATAATCAATTTTTCTACTTATGTTAAGGACATAGGCTCCTTGATATATATATATGCTGTATATTTAAAACATTTAGTGAAGGATTACACTTTTTACCTTTAATCAACTGTTAGACTTAAATATATAATTATTTTAGGACATTGTAGCCTGATGGTTTATTGTGTTCTGTAGTGTTTTCAGTTTGTTATCAACAAGAAAACCTGCAGTCCTGTGTGACCTCTGACCTCTCTAGGTGTCAGGGTAGCAGAGTTCAGCAAGAATAAGTGCCTGTGTTACTTTGAAAAACAAGTCCAAAACTTTTCCACTTTCTCCCAGCAACATGATCAATGAGTACTAGACTGCTAGTTTACTAAGTATTCGTCCTCCGATATGAATCGAGAGAATTTACTATACAGAAGCTCGGACAGCCATTATTTCAGCAGCTTTCCATTCCTCTCCTGCTCATGGTCTGGTTTAAGTAGTAAGCTCAGTAAATGAATTATGGATATGCAAATGGAAGCGACTGTTGCCAGCATCTCCATTTTCATTTTCCAGACTTTTTTCCCCTCCCTCCTCTCCCATTTCTTTTTTTTTCTCTGCCTCAAGGTGGATTTATTGTAAATTCAATTTGCATTATTGCTCTTATTTGCTGACATGGTTCATGCACAATATTTTATTATTATTTCTTAAACATCAATGAGTGCTAAACCCAGGGTACCGCCTACATTAGCTCTGTCTTAATGTCTCCTCACCCTTTCCTTCTCTCCTCTCTCGCCCTCTTTCTGTCTCCTCTCTCTCCCTTGCTCCCTCTCTCCCTCTCCTCTCTCCTCTCTCTCTCTCTCTCCCTCTTCTGTCTCCTCTCTCTCCCTCTCTCTCTTCACTCCTTCTCTCCTCTCTCCCTCTCTCTCCTCTCTCTTCCTAGCTTCCTCTCTCTCTCTCTCTCCTCTCTCTTCTCTCTCTCCTCTCTCTCTCCTCTCTCTCTCTCTCTCTCTCTCTCTCTCTCTTTCTGAGTCTCGGGGGTGAGTTATGATGTTCTCACAGAGTGTCTGGGTTCTTATTCCAAAGGATAAGACTGCTTGTTTTAAATCAAAGAAATGAGAGCCTCGTTAGAACCAGTCTGTTAGGGGAGGAAGAGGAATATATGGATATAGGGGTGTGTGTTCATGTGTGTGCGTGTGTGTGTGCGAGCGAGCGAGCGTGAGTGTGAATTCATTACAGGTTGCATGACTGTATATATTTCCAGCTTGTGAATCCGTTAATGTAGATAGTGTGGTTGTGACATGCGTCAGATGTAATTGCCCAGAAGGTCAAAGAATCCGACCCGAATGGAGATTTCGTCTGGATAAATCATTTTTAATAACTGAAGCTGTTGTTGATGCAGCGGCAGTGGCGGCAGAAACGTCCAGAATAAGCAGAAAGGTCGGTGAGAGTGTGATCAGAAAGTGTCTCCTGCTCTCTAACGAGCGTCCCGTCCGTCCCGATTGGTCCACGCATCGTGATGCGTGCGGACTCGTGTTCGTGTAAGGTCACGGTATGAAAAGGAGCGTTCAGCGGTCGCCCCTCTGACAGCAGATCAAGAGATGGCAGGTTCGAATCCCCCCCCTCTCCCCTTCTGCCCGCTGTGTACGTGTTTGTGGATTCAGATTCAGATAGAAGCATCAGATGAGAGCGTCAGTCTAATAAACATGTGATTCTTGTTGTCAGCCGGCCTCCTCCCAGCAGTCCTATTGTCCGCCGCTCCTCTGGAGATGTTAGTCAAGCGCAAAGTTACGCTTGTTTCATTAATTCAGTTGTTGTAGTAATCATAGTGCAGCAGGTAGTCCCGGCCGTCAGATGGTAATGTCCTCTAATGGCAGCGTCTGCTTCGGTCAAGGTTCCACACCACTGGGTTTCCCAGAATGCCGAGCGGCATGGACTCAGCGTGCGGTCGGGGGGGGGGGGGTCTCTGCCCACCAAACGTTACAATCAGTTCTGTCTGTTAATTTGTTGGTTTTATGTTTCGATATTAAACCAGAGCCATTGCCCTTCTAAGATGGAGGATGTCATAATTGTGTGATGATGTGAAACCTTTCTATCTCCCTGACGATCTTCTTTTACATTCCTCCACTCAATCCACTCCTCGTCCCTCCCCGCTTATTATCTCTCCCCCTCTCTTTCACCCCCTCTCTCCCCCTCTCTCAACCCCTTCTTTCTTTATCCCTCTCCCTCTTTCCCTCTCTCTCTCTCTCTCTCCTTCCCTCCCTCTCCCCCTCTCTCTCCCTCTCTCCCCAAGAGAGAGATGGAGAGGGAGGTGATTTAGTGCTGATGCAGTCCAGGCTTCATCATGAATAAGGGTTCTAGTGGCAGTGGACTTCACAGCGAACGGCATCTCTTGAGAACGTGAAATGTTTGGTTTACACATTACTGCTGCCGTGTCTTATCACAACGTGAGGGCAGGGCGATGGGAGGACTCATTCTCTCTCTCTCTCTGTCTTTCCTCTAAATACCTAGGTCTCTCCCTCGCTCTCTCTCGTTCCTCTCTCTCCATATAGTCCCTCCCTCCGCTCTGGGGCCCTCGTGTTTCAGGGGCCATCCCAAGGCCCTTGGTGAAATGCTGTCTGAAGTGGCCTGAAGTGGGTTACATCAGAAACCTCTTGTTCTCTTAACACAATGATAGAGGGAACGGTGGGATGGGGTCAACGATGGAGGCCGCTCTGCCTGCAGCCTCTCTCCCTGCAGCCTCTCTCCCTGCAGCCTCTCTCCCTGTAGCCTCTCTTCCTGCAGCCTCTCTTCCTGCAGCCTCTCTCCCTGCAGCCTCTCTGCCTGCAGCCTCTCTCCCTGCAGCCTCTCTCCCTGCAGCCTCTCTCCCTGCAGCCTCTCTCCCTGCAGCCTTTCTGCCTGCAGCCTCTCTGCCTGCAGCCTCTCTCCCTGCAGCCTCTCTCCCTGCAGCCTCACAGCATGGAGGATAACGCTTGCATCAGAAGAGGGCCGACATATAATGTTATTATTCATATGTAGGGGGCTCTCATTTGGTTACATGCTACCGTATGTTATGACCTTTCTGATGTGCTGATGTGGTCTTTGTGGCCTTGACCAGGTATGAAAGGTCTCAGAGATGGTTAGCGAAACGATGCAATTGATTATAAGGAAATAAACGGAGCGTGGAGCGGCCAATCACAACAGCCGTATGTTTGTGCTTATCTGTTGGTTTTCAGGCTGGTCTCGATATGAACTTGAAAGCAGGGAAACTGCCGGAGCGTTTTAAGCTATCGAGTCTTGTCCTTCAGATATCCCGGGGAGCTGGTTTGACAGGCTCATGCAGATACAGTAAGCAGCTGTTTACGAGCTTTGCCCGTCGACTCATAAACATGTTGACATGGAGTCTAACTTTACACCATTCTGACTGCAGGCGAGGAATGGATGCTGTTGCTAAGCCTCACTAGTTCACGGTGGGGTTAGCGAGTTACGTGACGCTGTATCTTAATGCTGATGACTAATAATGGACATTGAACTGGACAGTATGACATACTTTTTTTTTATCTCTGAAGATTCAATATATACCTCTATATATTATTAATTACGTTTCCTGAAAACTCTCACGCTACACTTACACTCCCCCTCCCCCCCACACACACACATACATGCGCCCACACACAAACCAACACATGCTGACACACACGAACTGACACAAGCACACACACAAACGCTGAAACGAGACCTGGCCCTTTTCCCATCAGCCGCCATTCCATCCTCCCGGTCTCGCCGATTAACCGGCAGCGCAGCCCGGCTAGGTAGCAGCTGCCTCTCTCAAGATGCCACGGCCAATCAGAGCTGGAATCTGATACGTAGGCAGAGGCCAATAAGATCGGCGGCAAATGTTTATTTTTGATAGGAAAATAACTATCTTCTTCTCTTTTTTTTCCTTCTTTTTTTTTCTGGTTCCATTTGCATATAAATGACAGTGGTGGAACTATGGGGGGAGACAGAGACAAGAGGGGAATGAAGATGGACTATCATCGGAGTAGAGTGCAAGGGAGGACAGCGAGAGATATAGATGGTTTCTGTGTGCAGGGGAGGAGGGGGGAGGAGGGGGGAGGAAGGGAGGAAGGTAGATGTAAATGTCAGTGTTTCCATGAGTCGTAGTCAGCTCAAATCGGACGGAGGAATTAAGTGGTTTATTTTCAAGCGTTGATGAAAAGACCCCCTTTAAAAGACCTCCATTTCCTATTAAGATGCTCTATGAAGCATCTTGACAGCTTGTTTCTGTAAAACGCTCTGAGTGTTTATTGGAAATGGGGTTCATTGGGGTTCAGATAAGGGCACCCGAACATGAACGATGCATTTGTTAAAAAATAAATTACAAAACGGTTGGTTGTGAGAAGTAACGACGATAAATTTCCATCCGCACAATTGGACAGACGGTTTATAAGGAATTGGATCGTTCGACGCTGGATAGCCGACACCCTCGAATGTCTCCCAGACGATGCGATTCACGTGTGGTTGTTGTGAAGGAAGATCTGCCTCACACCACCCCCCCCGCCCCGCCCCTCCTGCTCCTTCCCAGCCAGTCCTGAACGGCCCCAGTAACATTTTAGTTGGCCAACCAGTTCCATCTGACTAGCTGAATGGGGGAAGTGAGTATTGTTTATTGCTGGTCACCAAAGGCAGCTCCATTGTGTGGTAATCCTCCCTTCACACCTACAAGCACAATGTTTCTTTCCTCACACACACAGAGTTATCTTCCTCTTAACTGAGACACAATGCTATGACAGCTTTCCCTCAAGGCAGAAAATAGCCGGACAGATTTTAGACTAAATCTGTCTCTTTATCTCTCTCTTTCACTCCCTTTCTCTCGATCTGTTTCTTTATCCCCCTCTCTTTGCCTCTCTTAGTTTCTCTCAGGGGAGTATGGACTTACTAATATTGGATCTTTGCCAGCAATTACAAAATAATCTGAGATAGACATGATCTTTAGTGATTTCAAACTTATTTTTTCCCCGAAGATCTTAGGGATTTCGGTGCCTTACAAGCTGTGTTGTATGGCTGAACCCTGTAGTAAATATTATAAGTAATCTATACAGACCTCAAGTACCTCATATGGGCCTTTCGTTTACGACCCAAGCATCTCTGACCGTATGGAGGGCAGTGTGCTCGGGGACAGCCATAAAGCTGCCACGCCTGGCAGCCACAAATGACACAACATTCGCCTGACTTTATTGACTGGCTGCCCTTTTAAACTCTCGACAAGTCCTCCACGTAAAATTTTACGGTTAACACGTTAATAATACCTGCAAACCCCCTATTTATCCTCCATGTTTGTTGATTAAGTAGACTTTTCCCAACAAAAATGTCAGTCTCGTTGGAGAAAACCCGAATGAGCTGTTCGGACGGAGTTGATTGACGTGTTGAACGTCATTGGTTGATATCTATCATTTAGTTGACATGGGTGTACCCGTTTTCAACTTTTACCAATCACCCAAAACACGCCAGGCAATCAAAAATACTTTGTGGTGAAAAATGTTATTTATATATACGTTACAAATAAATATGTTTGGCCGTTTCCAGCAATACTCAAGACTGCCAGTCATCGGTTGTTAGCGTCGGTGAACATCCGCCTGTTGACTCAGGCTTGATACCGGACGATCCCATCATCCAGCCAGCAGCAATCTGGGGAAAGGTGCTAGACTGGATGTCACCCCCCTGTCGGTCACAGGATCCAAATTGCTTTGGCAGTTAGCTGCATAATGCCAGTTCCTGCATCCACACGGAGCCATGTTTGGCCCTCATTCTGCAGATTGAACAGCGTTCTCTCCCAGGATGATGTAACCGAGCCAAACCTGCCAGTTTCTCATCATACAGATGCCACTTCATTCATTCCCAGGCTACGCAAACACACAGTCTTCATCGTATGGGTTTTTATCCACCTTTTGAAAAGCTGTTGCTATAGTTATCATTCTGAAAATCTGTCCTACATCTTCCCCATGGATTCTTGGAAGACTCCTTAGCGAGGAAGCCGTTTTAATTGAGTTAAATCAATCAGTACTCTGCTGCCAGCAGGCAATTCAGATGATTCTTGGCTAAGGGATATCAACTATAACTTGCCAGTGTCTGAAATTTGGGGAGCAGCTTTGTTGGAAAAACAGAAGACACATGATGTGTTCTCTGTATGTGAATAGACTTGGGGATAAACTATCTAGTCACACACTTCTGATGCACTTCATTAACTGTTGACATTTTCAGTAAGCTTTACTTAACACTATAGTAAAAAAAAAGAAGACAACTAATCATTTACTGTCTTCCTCTTAAATTTTTCTTAAGCTTTGCTGGTTCTTATCTGAATTTTTGGGGGGAATGAACACTCAATTTGTGACCTTGAACAAGTTGGTGATAATCCAGCAATTTCAAGTAAAGAAAATATTTTTGTTCTACTTTTTTGCTTTCTCCGCATCAAACACGCCACAAATAACACCCTATGAACACCATTCCATATATGAAAAAAGCTCCTTGTCCAAGTCTAAAATATCATCCACGGTTTTTTCCCCATTTAATCACGGAGACAACCTTTTAGAATGATAAATACCCCAGAACACGGCAAGTACACCGCTCGCACTCTGTCTCCATGGTAACATCTAAAGACGGGACATCACTCACGCGGATTTTTATCTAACTGTAGGGAAAGGCGCGAGCGAAAGGCAGCCCTGTAAAAATGAGCGGGAGAAAACGTCCCGCGCTTAATCTTGGCTGTGATAGGCGGCGGCAGTGATGGAGAAAGACCATCAGATGCTCCGTGTCACAAGGTTCTCTCTGTTCCTCCATCACAGATGGCTCTGCAGAGTCGGAGCACTCTAGCGCAAACAGCAGAGGCTCTGTGTTCGTACTGACAGCACAGTAATCTTTGGTTGGGGAGGGAATTTTGTATGTGTTTTTTTATTTTTAAGTTTTTATTTTTATTTTTACTCTTCTGAAACTCTTTTTTTTTTTTTACCGGCCATTAACTCCTCGTATTTTACTATTTGATTTCTGTCACTTTCTTCTTCATTAAAATGACTAAATCTAGGGGATTTGCCTAGTTAATTATCAATCAATTAAAAAAAGAGAATCCAAAAACCATCTTGACCTTTTCCTGCAGCGTTTTAATTGCGGATGGACTTTCATCTAATTGCACAGAAACCAAGCTTAATTAGTCAGTCCTTGATTGGTCCACAGCTGTACCCCCTGGTTGCTATGTCAACAAGGAAAGTACCTTGAGAACTTAACAGTGTTGTCTGACCCACACATTAGCATCAGACATTGTAAGTGTCGCAGTTAAGAATAAAAGTTAAGATTCAGAAACTGAACTGCAGCTACTTACACCTGAAATCCTCAGGGGGAGAATAACCTTATTTTAATGACATTGAATTACACTGAAAATCAGAGTTTGTCTAGACAGTCTTCCAAACTAGACTTTCTGTATATTTTAGGAGTATATAAGCTATTTATGGTGGCGCTGTGCAGCGTTAGCAGCGTGGGTCAGAGAGCCTGAGGACAAACAAGACGTTCCTCAAACTCTCGTTTGCCATCATGGCTGCCGCTATAGCACCCCACCGAGCCAAGGATCGCTCGCGATGAGCACCGCGACGACAGCAGAGAAAAATGTCACTATGGAATTATCCGAAATGGCAATGGATTAATCATGTGACACAGCGCTACCCACATGCGTACCCTGCCTGCCACCCTTTGCTAATTAGCTGCTGAGTTGTTTCTTTTGTAAATAAAACATTTATGGAGATACAATTAGCTGAGCCTGTTGAGTGCTCGACAGCTGTGCTCGCCAGCTGTTTTAATGGGTGGAGGGGAGGATGGTGGAGGGGAGGGTGGGGGAGGGGAGGGTGGAGGGGGGAGGGTGGAGGAGGAGGAGGGTGGATGAGGGGAGGAGGAGGGGAGAGTGGAGGAGGAGGGGAGGGTGGATGGATGGAGGAGTAGGGGAGGGTGGAGGAGGAGGGGAGGGTGGAGGAGGAAGGGAGGGTGGGTGGAGGAGGAGGAGGGGAGGGTGGAGGAGGAAGGGAGGGTGGAGGAGGAGGGGAGGGTGGAGGAGGAAGGGAGGGTGGGTGGGTGGAGGGGAGGGTGGAGGAGGAGGGGAGGGTGGTTGTTGAAGCAGGAGAAAAAGTAATGGCAAAAGAATTGGGATAGAAGGTGGCCTGACTGAAACACTGAGAGAGGAAAATAGTTTTATTTTGCTGACATTAGCAGATTGGGTTTCTCTGGCGATATTAGCTTCTGCGTCGATTCATTCCATTCCATTCTGTTTTTTTGTTTATTTTTTTTTTACCTTGGAGGCTTTACAATGCTGTGTGACCAGATTGAGAAAAACATCTGATCCCTGGCTGGTGTGAGGTGAAGCCATGGGAGGTACAGAGTGTTTAGAACTGAGGGAAACACTGCACACTTCCTGTTCAGGCCAGGCTGGACTTAGATGGACCAAGACAGACCTTAACAGTTGACAGTCGTCCCTGCGTTCGTTTAGGACATGGATGTCCAATCCTGGTCCTGGAGGGTCCACTGTCCTGACAGTTTTAGATCCATCCATTAGAATCAGGAGTTCTAGAGCAGGGAAACATCTAACACCTTCAGGACAGTGGTGGCTCCTGAGGACCAGGATTGGAGACCCCTGGTATAAGAGGTCAATTTCCATCTGAATTCCATCACAATAACTCATCCTTTTGGCATCTAGATAGTCTGTCTATCCACGATTGGATCTGCAATTTGGATCCTCCATTCATATCAGTCACTCAGACGAGGTGAAGGGAACTCATTGGCAGAATCAATCAAGTTGTTCTTTGGTTTTGGTGGAGGTCAGGAAGGAAAGGGGTCATTGTGGGATTCCTTCTCCATTAAGATTGATTGACAAGCTGCATTACAGACCGGAAATACACCCATATAATTTAAGCCAAATGTCAACCAACTACTCATGAATAACTTAGGGGTTTCTTAACAGGTAATGGGATTATGATTGACTGATGGACGGTGGATGATATTAGACATCTTAATGGATGGACCCTTACTGAGTGACCTGCTGGACATTGTCAGAGATGAGCATTATCCCCCCAAAAAAGAAGAAAAAAAACTAACGATCTTTTTTTATTTTTAACTGGCCGATTTGTATTCCGTGGAGGATGAGAAGCAAGGCTGTTCGTAAACAATGTCACAAATCAGACAGTGCTTAAAGTGGGAGAGACTTAAAAACGTTTGTGGGGTGAAAGATGTACTCAACTGAACCCTTCTAATTCAGAGGATTATTAATTCAAATACTGCAGGAAATATGTGAAACAGAAAATAGCCTGAGGGACAGGTTGAGGGGGAGGGAAAGGCCAGTATTAACACACCACCTAAAGATACTAAACTGTTTTCATGTTGAATATAAAAATGATGACATGATGAAGTGTTGGTTTAAAGGAGGTAAGGGGCGGTGGTTGCAGTTACTCTACTAAAAAGCGGCAGAGATGGATGTTCAGTCAATTCTTTTAAGCAGCTTCACTCCTGGGAGAAACTTTCTTGTGCTGAATCGCCCCAGTTTCCTTCTGTCACGCTATGGTGACAGTTGAGCCACATTTGGATCCTCTATGTCCTCTGTCTGTCTGTCTTTGTCTCTGTCTGTCTCTCTGTCTGTCTCTCTGTCTGTCTCTCTGTCTGTCTCTCTGTCTGTCTCTCTGTCTGTCTCTCTGTCTGTCTCTCTGTCTGTCTGTCTGTCCTCTCTCTGTCTCCCTCCCTCCCTCTCTCTCCCTCTCTCTCTCTCTCTCCCTCCCTCCCTCTCTCTCTCTCTCTGTGTGTCTCTCCCTCCCTCTCTCTCTTCCTCCCTCTCTCTCTGTGTCTTTCCCTCCCTCCCTCTCTCTCCCACTCCCTCCCTCCCTCCCTCTCTCTGTGTCTCTCGGCTCCATGCCCTCACTGACTGTCTGCTGTGCCTGCCTCTGCCTGCCACAGGCTTGCGTCTCCCTGCTGCTTACTAGGTCACAGCTGGTGCCCCTGCGCTAGACGCTGGCACGCTTGGCTTGCCGCTCAGCCATCATTGTCCATCCGTGAGTCCTCTGCTGGGCCAAGCGCCGGAGCTTGCACCATCTCCTCCTAAACGCACTAATCCCACTGTTGGCAAGGCGGGGTGAGGGCGATACGCTCCTGCTTGTCTGAGGTGTTTCTGCAGCACGTGGGGTTGCCAGATCAGGAATGGGGGATATGTTTGGATCAACACAGTGTCGCCAAAATCCCAGTGTTGTGGTTTATTAAGCTACAAGGGTTGTTGGCCGAGCTGCCGCTTCGCCGGCAGGGCTAAATGCCTAACGATTCGTTTGATTGTTTACGTCCCTGCGGTCAACACTGGTGCTGTTTGCCCGGGTAGATGTCAGAGAAACAGAGGACGCTACCTTTTATTCTGTGTTGATGTCAGTATAAATGATTGAGCTCGGAGTTCAGACTTCAGACAACACTGTACAACCATGACGACTTGTCTGTTTGCTTCATGTGCTGAGTAATAAACTTCCTTGAGATCCATCTATTCTGTGCGTACTTAATGGTGGGAATCTTTCCCACAGTAGATACTCGTGTTTTGTATCAAATCTCCATTTTGTGTCTCTTGCTGAAGGAGAATCCTGCTAACCGTGGTTTCCTCTGTCTTCCTGTTTTTTTTATCTTTTTAGTGGACGGCTGCACTGATTGGTCGGTGGATCTCCTGAAATACAAAGTGCTTTTAGGGGAACCGGTAAGGATTAGGTGTGCTTTGTTCTATGGATATATCCGAGCGAACTACAGCCATGCCCAGAGTGTGGGCCTCAGCCTCATGTGGTATAAGAGTACGGGACACGGCGACTTCGAGGAACCAATCAGCTTCGACGGCGCGCGGATGAGCAAAGAGGAAGACGCCATATGGTTCAGACCGACGGAGATCCAAGATGGAGGGCACTACTCCTGCGTGCTGAGGTACGATAAGATGACAGACCCTCTCCTGGCACTGCCCCGAGACATGCTACACACACACGGGCTACACACACACATGCCACACACACGTGGTACACACCCAGAGACACCCCACACACACGCTACACCCAGACACGCTACACACACATGCTACACACCCACACACGCTACACGCAATTTAGCTGTGTTCCCTCCAATCTTATTTTCTTAGCGTTCCATAGCAGTGTACCCTCAGACTGAGGTTCATTAGGACGTCATTATTTTGGACTTCAGGTCTTATCAGTGATTTTCCCTGCAGTCCTGGTGAAACAGTAGGGAGGACAGGAGGCTGGGGTGCCCAGTGCACATTAATCATGGGGCTTTAAAGTCCTCCCCTGTTAGATTTCTAATGAATTCTCTAATCTCAAGCCAAACGAGCATCGGACGATGGTCTGCACAGCCTCGGCCCGCCGTAAGAAACCCCCCGGCTTCACTTAACATGCTAAATTATTTCTTTATTTTCCTCTGGGGGACAATAAGGTATTAAGTGCCATTGGCAGAGCCATAATTCTTCCTCCTTCACAACAGTTTTTATTTATTTATTTTTTATATTTTTTAAGCGGCCGTCTAGAAGTGAGAGGAGACGTACAGTAATTCAAAGGTCTGGAAAGGTTAGGAGGAAAGAGAGGAGAGGGGGGAGATAAAGGGAGAGAGGAGGGGAGAGGGTGGAGAGATAAAGGAAGAGAGGAGGGGAGAGGAGAGGAAGAGAGAGAAAGAGGGAGACGAACCTTCAGATACCCCTCTCTACCTTCTCCACTTGTCAAATAAAAAGAGGCCCGACAATCGCATGATTTATGATTTCTATAACGTGGAGGTCTTGGTCTGCCCAGCACATATGGAGAGATGATTTCATTCATTTAAAGGTCGTTTATGCTCAGGTGAGTGGAAGGTCACACTGGGAGTCTTCAGAGGTCGGTACTAACCTCGCGTGTCTGACTTAAGAGAGCAAACTACCAAACATATTAAACATTCTCCCTGTCCGGAAAAGAAACTTGAATGACTAAAACTCATTACTGGGAACTGTTGGGAAATGTTCCTTTTAGAGTAAAGTATTTAATGTATATATACAGAGAGAGAGAGAGAGCCAGAGAGAGAGCCAGAGAAAGAGTGCTTCTGTGTGCGTGCAAGTGTGTGCGTGCAAGTGCGTGCGTGTCCCCTCACGCCCCCATTGTCATGCAGTCACTGAGAGGTGATCGGGTTTGTTCTTGAAGGCGCAGTACCACAGGCAGTTTGACCTCCCTCCATCTGAGAGACTTTACCCTGCCATTCAGAGCTAACATTTGCATTCCCTCTGCCCTTCGCGCCCCCCCTTCCCCTCCTCCCCTCCCCTCCCTACCTCTCTCTCTCTCTGAACCGGAGAAGCGAGACCATGCACCAGAGAATGAGGACGTGCCTATCCCACAATCCTCGTCTTGCCATCCCGCCTGCATCGCCTGTGGAACACAATCACTCAGCTCTGCGTTTATTGTGTAATCATGCTGAACGTGGAGCCTGGAGATTTGATTTGAACAAGTGTGTTGCTTTTGTATCGCCTCACAACCATTAAGGCCAATTAGGGTCCGACTCTCAAACCGTATAGCGCGCGGCGGAAGGAAGTCGACCCGCACGCCGCTTTGGGAGACTGATAGACCTGCGTTAGAGCGCGAGCCTGTAGCGCGTTAGGAAACTGTCTTCTGAATTCAACATGATTGAAGCAGGAAAACTGAGAGGATTTCAGTTTTTTTTTCCTTCAGATTTCTCGATATACTGTTGAATCTAGAATGTGTTTGTTATATATGTGCGTTCAGCCACCTTAAGAAAGACCGAAAGTTGGCAAATATATATTTTTAAGGTCTCTTTAAGGCCACATGGCCTCTCTAACCTTTTCTTTTACCGTGCATCAGCTGCTCCTCATATCAGAGAAGTTATTCAGAAAGCGTGTAATCCAGTGTAATTATGTTTAAAGGAGCCACTGAGCATCAGTTTATTATTAATTACACGAGTACACAAAGCGGTTGATGAATAACCAAAGGTTTTCAGACACCGATGCTCTTATTCCTGAATGTCAAACTTCCTTTCTAAAACACTAACATCATCGCAGAGAATCAAACGTGAACTTATTTAAATCCCTTTCCTTTGACCCACACCAGACAGGCGTTAATACTGCGATCCTTTCAAGTCAGTAAACTCTATTCCAGCTTGTCACTAAGCATCACTTCTGCATGGCTGTGCAGCTCCTAACCCAGGAAAATGAGGAAAAACTTTCAATATTGTGTATGGATAATTATATAGTCATAACTTATTAACCTGGTAGGTGTAGGTCGTCTAATCTTGCACGGCTCATTACTTGCAGATCGCAGCATTGCCTTGCTGGTTTTTACACAAATGAATGTTGTTACAAGCTAATGCCCACTTTTGTCTATACGCACTACTAAGCTTGGAACAATATATAGTGGAACAATATATCGCAATACTAAATTTTTACGTTATGTATCGCAGAGTTATGGCAATAAACGATACAATATTGTGATACGTATCGTATCGTACACCCAGTATTGTGACTTATTGTATCGTGAGTTGAGTGTATCGTTAGATTAAGAACACAGTACAAATCTATGGGAGCCAACGGGAGATCCCAAGATAATTAGATGAATAGAATCTCAATAGATATGTCGTTGTGTTTCTCCTCTATTTTGGTGTCCTCCCAATGGGGCTCTTTCTGTATATGGGGTTTGCTTATGTTAACACATCAAATTTGTATTTGCAGGTTGGTACAATGGGGAAGGGGGAGGAAGGGGGTGAGGATGGGGGGATGGGGGGGAGAGAATGGGAGTGTTCTTTTAGAAGCGTGAGGATTAGAATCTTCAGCTGGGGAAATGAAAAATGAATCATTGTCTCTTTTTTCCGCTCTCTAGCAGACGCATGTCTGTCAGAATTAGAGAGTTGCAGTCGCTCCTCAGTCAGTGGCTTTTTGGAGGGCTGTGCTGTGCTGTGCTGAGCTGTCCTGGGCTGTGCTGGGCTGTGCTGGGCTGTGCTGGGTTCTGCTATGCTATGCAGTACAGACCCCCTTCCACACTGGACCTGACCCAGCCCTACCAGGCTCTCTGTCTCAGGGACTCCCTGTTGTGTCAGGGGGGAACCAGCACAACACTGTCAGCACTCTGGGTCCCTGGAGAGGCTGACAGCAGCTTCACAGGCCTCTAGTCTGGGAGGAACAAGATCCAGGCTACACACACACACACACACGCGTACACAACACACACACGTATACACACACACACAGGAGCAGACAGGAGAGCTGCACATGAGCAGTGCTCAGTGTCAAATTAAGGTCAGCGCTCAGATGCTTAGCCTCAAGGGGCTGGGATGTGTACAGAGGAGCTGAACATCTGGGAGGGGACAAGAGAACTGTGTGTGTGTGTGTGCGCGTGCACGCGTGTTTGATCTTGGTGTGCGTTAAAACATACTGTAGAATCCTTTGTAATTTTTTGGGTGTATTGATCCATTGTTTTGTTTTTTTTAAGCGAGAGTCTTCACATGCATATCTTGACACACACACACACCTCGACACACACAGACACACACACACACCATCTGTCAGCCTGATCACATCCCTGTTGATGGATGATGGCTGTTTCCTTGTTAGGAATGGTTAAAAACAGAGGATTATGCTGTCAGCAAACTGACAGATGTGGCAGAGGCAGAGGGCCATTTAGAGGCAGAGGGCCATTTAGAGGCAGAGGGACATTTAGAGGCAGAAGGACATTTAGAGGCAGAGGGACATTTAGAGGCAGAAGGACATTTAGGGGCAGAGGGGCCATCCAGAGGTAGCATTAGGTGGCAGAGGACCATTTAGAGGCAGAGGGCCATTTAGAGGCAGAGGGCCATTTAGAGGCAGAGGGCCCATCCAGAGGCAGAGGGCCATTTAGAGGCAGAGAGCCCATCCAGAGGCAGAGGGCCCCAGCGAGCTTGCTCCTGGTTAAGGCTTTTTACAGCTGGATGTGGCTCTGGGTGTAGGTATGTGTGTATGTGTGTGTGTGTGTGTAGGTGTGTGTGTGTGTGTGGGGGGTGTTTGTATGTGTAGGTGTGTGTGTGTAGGTGTGTGTGTGTATGTGTGTGTGTATGTGTGGGTGTTTGTATGTGTAGGTGTGTGTGTGTAGGGGTGTGTGTGTGTGGGGGGGTGTTTGTATGTGTAGGTGTGTGTGTGTAGGTGTGTGTGTGTAGGTGTGTGTGTATGTGTGGGTGTTTGTATGTGTAGGTGTGTGTGTGTAGGGGTGTGTGTGTGTGGGGGGGTGTTTGTATGTGTGGGTGTGTGTGTGTAGGTGTGTGTGTGTAGGTGTGTGTGTATGTGTGGGTGTTTGTATGTGTAGGTGTGTGTGTGTAGGGGTGTGTGTGTGTGGGGGGGTGTTTGTATGTGTAGGTGTGTGTGTGTAGGTGTGTGTGTGTAGGTGTGTGTGTATGTGTGGGTGTTTGTATGTGTAGGTGTGTGTGTGTAGGGGTGTGTGTGTGTGAATGTGTGTGTGAATGTTTGTCTGTGTGAATGTGTGTATGTGTGTGTGTTTGTGAATGTTTTTCTGTGTGAATGTGTGTGTCTGTGTGCGTGTGTGTGTGTGAGTAGGTGTGTGTGTGTGTGTGTGTGAAGGTGTTTCCCCTCAGTCCCAGGCCCAGCCTGCATTAGTATTGGTCTGCAGGTCCCAGTAGTGATCCCTCAGTGAATTGTCAGTCAAGATGGGTCTTCCAAAACACTCTGTCACTCCCAGCCAATCAGGACCCGTCTCACCCTGTCCCACTGATCCAACCCTCCTGTCACAGCCAATCAGACGCTAGAACTAAGGAGGATGAAGTGATGAATGCTGGGCCTGTTTCTTTGGGTGTGTGTCTGTGTGTTAAGCACCGGTGAGGCTGTCTAGCATGGGACCTGGCTGTCAGAATGGATGATGATGATGATGATGATGATGATGATGATGATGATGATCAGGATGATGATTCATATATTTGCATCATTAAGAAATATCCACTCGGGGAAGCTAGCAGTTTTCTTTAATCAGGCCTTGTAATTTATGTGATTTTTAAAAAAGATTTCCACCTCGGTATGTGGGACAACATAAACACAGATATAGTTGGAACAGCAGCGTGTCAACTGTGTCTCTGTGTGTGTGTGTGTGTGTCTCTCTCTCTCTCTCTCTCTCTGGTCATACTGTACCGTACTCCAGAAGCCAGGGGTACACGGACGTTGTCAGGGTGACAGGGTTCTTACTCAGACTCTATAGAAATGATTCGTATACATGGACTATGTCCTTGACGTTAACTAATGTTCTTTTCCTCGGAGCGTTCGTTGGATTGCAGTGTAGGTGTTTGGCCTTACAGATTGGATCACTGTGTTTATAGTTGTCTGTATAGATGGCTGCAGTTTTCTCTTACTCTTCCGCTCCCTCTATAGCTCTATATCCCCCTTCATCTCTCCTCCTCTCTTTTTTCTTCTTCTTTTTATACCTCGCTGTCCCTTTACTTCTTCTCTTCTCTCTCTCCCACCCTCTCTCTCTCGCCTACCCTTTCTCTCTCTCTCTCCCACCCTCTCACTCTCCCACCCTCTATTTCTCTCTCTCTCTCCCTCCCACCCTCTCTCTCTCCCACCCTCTCTTCCCCTCTACATTTTCATGTCCCTTTCCCTCTTCATATCTCTCTATCCTCCTCCCCCTCTCCCTCCCTCTCCATCTCCCTCCCTCTCCATCTCCCTCCCTCTCCATCTCTCCCCCTCTCCCTCCCTCTCCCCCTCTCATCGTAAACAGCTCTCTGGGTGTGTGATTGCTTCCTGTCTCCCTCCCCGAGCGTCAGCGGCGGCCCGCCTCCCCAGCGGGTCCTCAGCACGCCACGCAGACCTCAAACACGATGGCGAGCAGCGTTATCTGATAGCAGGGAGAGGATGACCTTCTTCTGCCTCCGATCTGATAGGCGTTTTATCTGCCTGACAAAATGTCAGAGCCATGCTCCCCCAAGCAAAATCACTTTAGCATCACAACCACCATCACTATACCACCACCACTAAACCCCCACTAAACCCCCACCACTAAAGCACCATCACTATACCACCACCACTAAACCCCCACTAAACCCCACCACTAAACCACCATCACTAAACCACCACCACTAAACCCCCACTACTAAACCACCACCACCACCACCACAACAAACACATAACAACAACAAAATCAAAATAACAGCTCTGTGATTTTTCATGTAACAGATACAGGGGATGTTTGAATAACTGGTAACATAATAGCGTTGTAAGTAGCGTGCTTGTCTGTAATCAATCATCCCTCATCTTCGGTGAGTTCCTTAACAGCAGCCCGACGCGGGAGGTAGTAACAAAGTGTGTGTGTGTGTGTGTGTGGGTGTGTGTGTGTGTGTGAGCGTGAGCGTGCTACCTGTCATGGAGAGAGAGAGAGGGGATGAGAGTGAGGGAGGGAGTGAGGGAAAGGGAGAGAGACGGGATGAGGGAGGGAGGAAGGGAGAAAGGGAGAGCAAGAGAGGGAGAGAGAAAGAGACACAGTACAGATCAGAAGCAGTAGGCAGTATTTGTAGACAGGGGCTAAGTGGGGGTGTGTTGGCCTACAGTCAGATTTGGGAAGGGTGCCGTTAATCAGCCGGCCTCGCGTGTTGACAGGTGAGTTATGGTCCGGGGCCACAGGTAGGGCCCCCAGTCCTCCCCCACCCCTTCACACACTCTGACCTTCTTCTGGGTCATAAATAATGCACCAGCCATAAAACACTGATTTAGGATGATCTGCTACCCTGGTTCGGATGCGCCGCCTGGTGTGTTCAAGAGACATAGGCCATGTTACCGCAAGGAAGATCTTCCAGCCCCCCCGTCGCCTCCCACACAGCGTCCTCCACATACATCTTTTGTCTCACCCTTGGAAAGGCTTGGCAGATGTTAGCAGTGTCTAGCTGTGGATGTCTGCATGTTTGTCTTCCCAGGAGCCAGGAGAGGGCTGGGGGTGATGGGGAGAGTGTTGAGGGAGGAGAGAGGAATGGGGGGGGAGTAAGGAGGGAGGAGTGGGGAGAGGGATGAGGGGGTTGAGTGAGGATAGGGGAGTGGATTGGGTTGGAACAGGAGAGGGGAGTAGAGGCGAGGGAGGAGAGGGGCGTGGGTTGGGGGAGGGTGGGGTGTTCAGGTCAAGCTAAGGGCTGCTGTTTACCAGCCTCTGACAGGTGCCTCTAGTATTGACCATCGTAGTTTCTCTCAGAAACCACCAGAGACACAACAGGGAGGCTTCAGTAAATGAAGCTTTGCGTTGTTGTTAGTTGAGCACAAGCTCTAATGAAAAGTCTGTAATCATTCACTATCCACTTCTATTAGAGAGGATCTTTTAATTAAGACATTCATTAATTTTCCTTATTAATTTTCCCACCGGTACCCCTTAGAATCTCATGAGAATCCCAAATCAATTATTATTTAATATTGTAGTTAACAGTCACTGAGTAAAAGGGCACATCTTTATAACCAACCGGTAAAAAATTATGTCATGCAAAGGGTGAGACAGATAGACTTAATTAAAGAATGGAATTAAATTATGACATTATATCCTTGGCGCAAAGGGCATCATATACTAATATGCCATTCATTAGAACATCATATAGGATTTGAAATTGACAGTGATAGCCCTCTTGTACGACACCGTAGTACTCTTATAAGTATTGATCCAACACATATACTTTTCATTACAGTACATATTAGACGAGTTTGTAACTTCGTGAGACAAGATGCCGTTCTGCTGTTATTTCCCAGCTCAGGGGTTTTGAGGGGTTCTGAGGGGTTCTCCGGTTCCACACCGAGGCCACGTTCCGCCTCAGGCACTTAGCGCTAAGTGTCAGCTAGTATTTCCTCTGCTTTGATATGCGCAGCGTGTTTAGCTGTCATTGCCGTGACATTGAACATCCACACTTCAGTTTTGACAGTTGGACTGACGTTTGTCATTATAATCCTTCCATTTGCCTTATTATATTATATATATTATTATTATAACCGTGTTTCTTCAAAGACACGCTAGCTAACCTGACCCGCTAACACAGCTGCTAGCTACGGAATCCTGAGGAGGCTACATGTGTGTCCGCTCCTTCTTTCCCCAAAGACAAGCTTCTTTTTGTATATATTTTTTTATGAATATACAGTAGAACTGAAATAATCGAAATGAAAACCCGGCGGGTCTAGTTGAAAAGGCAGCGTGACACATTCAAAACATTGGAAAGACACTGTAGGACAAAGAGTTGGCCCGGAACATCGATCACTCACAGACCAGATGACACAATTCCTGTCTCCCTGCGGGCAAGTTTATCAGCTCTGCCCAGAATATTTAACAGGGAAAAAAGACCCTGGGGATCTCATTTGCACAGGTGTCCATCTGGTCTAAGTTGTCTCGGATAATCTCCACATCATGTCACATTTGCATCCGCGCTTCATAAAATGGGCACATTTAATCGGACAGTCTGTGCTGCCCATTGGAGGGTGAGGGGGGTGGGATGTTTGCCCATATAGCAGGACCGCTGTGTGTTAATCCACTAGGCGCACTAATGCCGCACAATTATGTAAGGATTTAACATGTTTATAATTGTTTGTTGGTTTAGCTCGATTTGTGTAACCAGCTTTAGCCGGAAATTAACACTGAGACTTCCCGAATGCTGCCAGTATTCAGGATCTGCTGACCCAGAGCTATAGGGAGGATCTGTTTGCCAGCTGAACTACCGTTCTATAACGTTCCCTCTCACCTTTAACCTTCTGGATGGGAACCGCCTTACTCAAAATCATACCACCAGGGGAGCAAAGTACGCTCGCTGAGTTGAAAGGGAACATTCACCCCTGCCCCCCCCCCCCACCCCCCTCCGAACCGAACTTTGCCACGGCAACCCCAAACGAACTCGATACTCGTCGGGCCAATCGATTCAAGAAGCCTATGGATTTTTGGCTTAAGAATTTCTCGACCAGAACAAGTCCTCTCTCTCTCAAACGTGAACCCCCCCACCCCCACCCCCCCCCCCACACCCACACCCCTCCCCCCACGTCCAATTCTGTCACCCTGATCCCTACCAGGTGTGATGGATGACTTTGAGAACAGCTACACGGGAGGCTGAGCTTGCAGGTTGCTCTCTATGCACACATCTCAAACACACGGTGCTCTGTTTCTGCTACAAGGCCAATACGTATCGATGTGTCTCAGGGAGACAATGCAGAGAGCGATAATGAGACCTGGTGTGGCATTTGTATCATACAGTAGTAACTTCATCCATCTCAGAGTGGAGAGTTTCACAAAGGGTCACTTCTCAAGAGGCCTTTGGAAATAGCACAACCTGGGCCTCTGGCCAGCAGGAATAACAGCAATGCCCCCCCCCCCTCCCTTAATTCCATTGTAGCTATCCTTCTCTCGTTCTTCCTCTTTGTGGGTTTGACCATTTACAGGACATCAATCCTGGCATGTAATTTTCTGCTAGCTTGCGCTGTATCTGCATAACTCGTGGAACACAAAAGGGGGGTTCAATCAATCTTCGCCGGCTGCTGCCTGTTGACTTCAAAACGTGGTTTTTCTGCATTAGGAACCTGCTTTTCCCTCATCTCTCCATGCTTTCCTGCACATTGCCTTTGTCTTTGGCACTGATAATGTGTGATGTTCAGGTTCATCTCCTCCCCATCATTGGTATTCATGGGCAAACACAATGGAGATCTGTCTGTGGGGTTTGGAATGGTTTGGACAACGAGCTAGCTCATGTCTGAACGCAGTCTAATCAATGTTGTTGTTATTTTGATCTTGACTAGAATGTCAAAGTGGTTTTACCCCAGTCGTCATCACAACAGTGTTTCTAGGAATCTGAATGTGACATGTCTTTTTAATACAACTCTGCTGTTGAGGTTGTGATCATGTTTGAGACAGAGAGTTGATCTATAGCAGGGGTGTCAAACTCCAGTCCTGGACGGCCGCTGTCCTGAAGGCTTTAGATGTTTCCCTGCTCCAGCACACCTGATTCTAATGAAGGGTTGTTATCAAGCTCTGTTGAGGTGCGCTGGAGCAGTGAAACATCTAAAACCTTCAGGACAGCGGCCCTCGACGACTGGAGTTGGACACCCCTGGTCTATAGTGACGCAGCATGACTTTATGAAAGAAAAGTATTCGTTTGAAAAGTATTCATTTGAAAAGTATTCATTTGAAAAGTATTCATTAGAAAATATTCATTAGAAAATATTCATTTGAAAAGTATTCATTTGAAAAGTATTCATTTGAAAAGTATTCATTTGAAAAGTATTCATTTGAAAAGTATTCATTTGAAAAGTATTCATTTGTTGGTTTGTGTTTTTGTTGTTGCAGGAATTCCACATATTGCATGAAGGTGTCCATGTCGTTGACAGTGGCAGAGAATGACACAGACCTCTGCTACAACTCCAAAATGCGGTACTTTGAAAAGGCGGAGCTAAGCAAAAGCAAAGAGATTACCTGCCCAGACATTGGGGATTATATGCAACCAGGAAAGGAACTGGACATTTTGTGGTACAAGGTAAAAAAAACAATCTTCCCTCCTCCTGTTTATAAAAAAAACTATGATTTTCAGATGTCTCCGATTGGTCACGGATAAATCACGTTGCGTTCCGTATCGAAAAATAAATAAAAATACAAACCATGTCTTTCTTTCGAGGAGGTATAACTATATTATCATCTGCAATCACTCTGTAAGTGGGCCCACCCTGTGTGAAGTCTAGTTCACTGTCTTAGTCATTCCGGCTCGACGTGTTGTTCAGAGATAGTCAGGTCGACCCAGCTATGATTCACAAACCCACATGAAAAACAACCACTTCTGATCAGCTATGCCGAGAGCTTTGATTTAGCTAATCCATTTTTCATGTCTCTTGAGACCTGGACTGGGAGAGGAGAGAAGAGGAGCTTAACACGTGACAAAGTATCCAAGGAGGAAACCTCCTCAACTCCTCCAGTCTTAAATCCCACCCCCACTCCTCTTCTGAGTAATCAAGGAGGGCCCCTCCGAACCTCCAAAAGCTTCATTCTGACTCAAACCCGGTAGAGGCGGGCCCCTCGCCCACGTCGTTCAGAGACGTCACTTGACAGGGTAGCCGTGAGAGGCTGGGGCCCAATTCATCAAAAAGCTAGGAGAGAGTGTCGGATTAGATAGCCACAGCGCCTTCTCTGTATCCTGGTGAATCAAATTAAAAGATGGATAATGACTCTGGCTACCAGAAGACCTCTCGTTATTGGCTCTGTAGCCCTAGAAGTAGGGATGATTGAATTCTGGGGGAGAGGGGGTTTGGCCTGAAAGAGGCGCAGGTGGAAACGGAATCTCACCGTGCTCCAGTTTTCCCGGTCTTGGGGGAGGGGCACGTGGGTACCCCAAGGCCCCAGATTCGGAAGTGTCTTCCCTGCTGTGTCCACCCCTCCGGCCTCCTCCTCCGCTCACACGCTTGGGGGTGATTCATTCATGTGAGATCATGCCATGCGTTCAATCGAGCTTCCTAAAGAGAGGAAAGCCACTGTAGCAGTACAACACCGAATGCTCGATAAAATAAGATTTTATTACAACTATATTCTGAAAAAGCCCTTAAGTTAATTAGTTGTTAGGTGCATGACTTCAAGGGTTTGAGTCGAACTTGCTTACGTTTTGATGAATTATTTCACCGAATATGTTAACACGTTATAGGGTTTTCCTGTTAATAATGTTTCATCCCATAGTGTTCACAATGTTTGTCAAGGCCATTAGATGCTCAGCTAGAAAAGCATTACTTGTTCATGGCTTATTAAAATGGTGGGTTTAGAAGTATTAGTGGGATCGATTTACAAGAAAATGCTCTCATTTTCCAATAGGTCTGCATTGGACATTGCTGTGGGTCTTGATAGTCTAGGGGCGACATCTGGTCTCTACTCCCATTAACTTGTATCATCTTCTTCTTTTATTTTTTTTTACCTTTAAAGGAATGTAAGCCAAAGCAGTGGAGACAGAGCATCGTAAGAAGGAGAGATACTCTGTCGATAAAGGAGGTGCGAGAAGATGACATTGGAAATTACACGTGTGAAATACAGTTTGGAAGTTTTCTAGTGAGAAGGACGACGGAACTATCAGTCACCGGTAAGAACCTCACAAGGTTGTCTGCACTATGAGCATCAACACAACAATGACACTTTCATAGTTTTCTTATTGACTTTGATGAATGCCGCTACGCTGGGGTCCCACACCCCATTTTATAGTAGACCGAAAAAGAATGGCGATGCTCATTCTGTACCGGCGCTTTGTGCTTTGTCATCGTGGGCGGTCCACACAACTGAAGAGAAGTTATGACATACGTAAGCCACGAAACCACAAAGGGTTTATCATTACGGTTTCAGTTCAGTTATTCTGTCGCAAGATCCCATTCTTTTTAACTGGATTCTTGTTATTAGAGAACCCTCGTCGGAATAACCAGTCATTGGTGGTCGACCAGGGAAGGTGGGGTTCGATCCGTAAAGGCAGCGAGGCATTCACAGAAGGCAACACTAAGCGATAATCCGTGTTACTCTTTTAAAGCCGTCCATGAACTCTTTCGCCAGGGCCACTCAGTCGATACTTCGCTGTCGCTGAAGCTTCGTCCTGCTTTAATTGCTAAGTAGCTCGAATTTGCACAACGCCATTTCAGCACCTTTTTTTTCTTCTTTTTTTTTTTTTCTTCCTCATGACGAAGACTGTTGAAATATTAAAGCTTCTGAACTTAAAGGTCCTTATCTTGGGAGGAGAAACCCTGACAGAGAGTAGATTGCGCTTCACCGGCGCTGCCACAGTCAAGGTTGATGTCGTAAAGGCTTGCTCTGTTTAGAAAGAAATCCTATACTAGTATTCAATCAATGTCATGAGCGTTATAGTCGATCCATTTCAGGCTTTTGCCAATTTCCCCCCCCCAAATGCTGTTCTTCACCTCGAAACAGCCTAAGACTCCAGTCTAGTTTCTTGGTCAGTTCTTTAAAAGTATAAACATCACTTTTTTTTATCATTCATCACACGTTTGTTGCTACGTTTTACAGCACATGGATTTTGAGTTTGAAACAGAAACATTTGGACTCACTTTATCTTCCTCTGCTCGTTGATCCGTAGAGATTCACACAGTGAGAGAAGCTGCAACTGGTAGAGATTTGTGGGTATAAAATGTGGGTGTAAGTGGGGAGTAGGTGGTTAAGGTGTGTGCTGATAGATGGGCTAAGATTATGTTTGTTGATCAGTTATGATGCTGTATAACTCCAAACAGGAAAATAAAACTCTGAGAAGATCAATTCAGCACTTGGACATTCCTCTACCTTCACACACAGAGGACTTGAGGTCAGACAAACTAGTGAAGGAAAGCAGCAATCTGATTACAGTTTATTGTCTCCCACGGAAACAGAAACAGGCTCCATTTAAAGCCAATTTTGGTAATCAGTCTCGTCCCGAGTTTTCTCAAATGTCATCCTGAGGGACTATTTTCTCTCTCGCTCCGGGATACATTTAGCATTTAGGGACGGCTGGTAGTAGATGATGGATGATAATACTAAACACAGAACATCACTATTTGTGCATTCTGATCGCTCTTTAATCCCAAACCTATACAGAAGTCCCCCCCCCTTCCCCCCTTTTGGTTTCGATTTGTTTTCAAATGAACCTGTCAATATTCAAGACAGGAACCGATTGCTTGCAGATTTCAGAAATGTCCTGGGTGTTAAGCAGGCGTTGAGCAAGAATTGACAATTACAGGTTGTGATCGGATCTATCAGGTTGTCATCTTCTTAGACGATGCCGTCTGTTGTGAAATATAATTGAAGTCAAAGTGAAATGTCAGCACATAGGTGTACGAGTCTTTCCCAGAACACACACACACAAACTGTGTGTGCTTGACAGCGATATGATTACAGTGGCGAGTGTGTAAAGGTTGAGTCCAGAGTTAGTTTTTTATCTCGGTTCTGTTGCTGTTCTTTCCTACAATAGCCTACATTAACTGATCCATTGATTTTTTTATTCTTTATTTAATTAAATGTATTTTTGTATTATAACGTCATGTGTTTGACATGTTTGAAATTATCACTAATCTGCACATGAAGCTTGTTAAAACATGTCTTTAATTCATACATCTACGTACACAATAAGCACCTAGCATTAAGCTTTAAACAGCTTGACCTTTCTGCCTCGTAACGTAAAGTTGCACATTGTGGTCACATCTGATAAGAACGTCATCGGCGATGACGGATGATGCGACACACTAAAACGGCTTGTGTTTGCTAACAACCAGATACTCCTGGTTACGATTTAGCTGCAACTGTCATTATTCATTCATAAACCTCAGTGTGACATGACACCCCTGACGAGCACTCCAAACCACTCTGTCTCCCTCGTTCTATAACATCGGGAAAACCATCTCATAATCGCCTAGATGGAGAACTGTGATTGGACAGTTCGGCAGCTGTAGCCGTAATGCGTATGGACTCACCCAAATATAGAAAACCCATTCATCCACCCGCTGTGTGTGATTACCTCTCATTTGCATTGAATATATCCCCTCTCATCTCATCAACTTCATATCCTCTCCCCCTCCCTCCTCTTCATCGTTTATCTACTCTATCTTAATGTCCATCTGCGGAGGAAGGGCACGAAAAGGGCGGAGGCCAGATGATTAGCTCAGAAGACTTCTAATCTGTAATGGCCGCCCCCCCCCCCCACCCTCCACCCTCACCCCTCCACACACACACAATTGTGGACAATTAAAATGAGACATTATTCCTAAATGAAATTTTGGATTTTACGACTTGTTTTATAGTGTGTGCAGTTTGATGTCTTGGATTAAACCAACTACACAGTGAAGGGGGTGTGATTAAACGCCTACAGGAAGGTGGGTGGGGGGGGGCCTGCTGTGAGGATGAAATGGGCCTGTGTGTAGCTCAGGTGCCTGCAGGGCCAAAGGGCAGGTGTTTGTTTTTTATTTTCTACCAAGACACGATTAGGTGAACTCCAGGGAGCCATGGAGATGAAACAGCCTAGGAACCAAAGAATAGAGAATCCGATTTCAGATACTGCTATTATTATTGTTACGCGATTACCTTTATAACATCAGGGGACCTTTCTTCACAGGAAACGCATGTAACAAAGGTCTTTTACACAGGAAGTTGATAAATAGTGTGAATAGCAGAAAAGGTTTCAGAGGTAGTCATCTAGAGGCTGTTTTCAAAATCAAGCCATTTCAACTTCCATCCAGAAGTCATTCTCAATCAGAGAACATTGTTTGAGAACTGGAAACTAGTGTGAAGGAGCACCAAAGCCTGGCAAATCTTCTCCTGCTTCCTGAATGTGTGAATTAAAAAGGCAGCAGTGATAGAGGGTCTTTTCCAGTTCTTCTGAAGTATAAGGTCATTAGCATATGAAGAAGGTAGAGCCATAATTGCTCTTTTAATTGATAGAGTATAATTTGGCGTGGCAAGCAGCAGCATAGAGAGCAACCTGAAGACTTTAACTGCAGGTTAAATGGTTTTCTTTGTCAGCCTTTTTTTCTTTTTTTTTTTTACTTTTTCTTTTCTTTCAAAAGGTGTTTAATGATGCTCCTTTGTGAATGATATTCTGATAAAGTACTCACTAGTCTGTAAAAAATGATCTTTAATAACTCATCATCGGAAGAGTATTGGAGCCATTTGACCACTTTTATAATTTAATGAGCTTCACAGAGAGACAGGTCATAGTTTTATTTTTGCTTTAGTGGATGTTGTGTGTGTGTGCGTGCAGTTGTGCTTGTGTGCATGCAGTTGTGTGTGTGTGTGTGTCATGATCAAGGCTCTTATTATCTCAACAGCTTTAGCGATGTGTCAACCACTAATCATGTCCATCAAAGGAACAGCGTTTCCAGAGCTGGTGATGCTGGAAAATCCATCTCAAACAATCCCAATTAGCAGAGTGAAGAGGTGGCGATGCACCCATCTGCGCCCTCTCGCACCTTCGATCACACGCCACACTCACTGGAAAATTCTCAACTGCCACTCAACCCCTGGTTGCCATATCAACGGAGTAAAAACAAAAACAAAAAAACATTCAAGGAGACAGGCCTCCCCCCAAAATTGTGCGTTTGGGCGGCTATTTGACAGCTTGAGACTCCTTTGGGTTGTCATACGATCTTGGACGTTTGTTGATCTTGGAGCGAGGAAGAACGGAGGGGTAGAAAGAGCCTGTCTAGAGCACCCTCTCTTTTCAAGAGCACTTATTCAACAGATAAGAGCTCTTACGCCACGATGGATGGCCGTGCGACCAATTACAGTGATTTGTCAAGCATCCTGCTGCTCATTTTCATAAACGTGTTACGGAGCGAGACCTGCTGGGGGGGCAGGGGGGGTAAGTGGCGCAGCATCCAAACCTCCTCAAGATGGAGACGCACAGTTGACAAAAAGCTGTTTCACAGATATTTGTTTGAAATAGCCATCTTGTTAGTTAAGGGTTTTGTTGGAATATTTGTTCCAGCCTTCAGTTCCAGCCCCCTCACCCCTCCTTCTCCTCCACCCCTTTTCCTCCTCCTCCTCCTCCACCCCTCCTCCTCCACCCCTCCTCCTCCACCACCCCTCCTCCTC
Source organism: Protosalanx chinensis (assembly GCA_030340685.1). Taxonomy (NCBI): domain Eukaryota; kingdom Metazoa; phylum Chordata; class Actinopteri; order Osmeriformes; family Salangidae; genus Protosalanx; species Protosalanx chinensis. The sequence goes on from CM059333.1 coordinate 6,896,878, forward strand.
CCCCTCCACCCCTCCTCCATCACCCCTCCTCCTCCACCCCTCCTCCTCCACCCCTCCTCCTCCTCTCCTCCTCCTCCTCCACCCCTCCTCCTCCACCCCTCCTCCTCCACCACCCCTCTTCCTCCTCCTCCACCCCTCCTCCACCACCCCTCCTCCTCCTCCTCCACCCCTCCTCCTCCACCCCTCCTCCTCCTCTCCTCCTCCTCCTCCTCCACCCCTCCTCCTCCACCACCCCTCCTCCTCCACCCCTCCTCCACCACCCCTCCTCCTCCTCCACCACCCCTCCTCCTCCTCCACCACCCCTCCTTCTCCTTCAGCCCTCCTCCTCCACCACCCCCCCTCTTCCTCCACCACCCCTCCTCCTCCACCACCCCCCCTCCTCCTCCACCACCCCCCCTCCTCCTCCACCACCCCCTCCTCCTCCACCACCCCTCCTCCACCACCCCCCCCTCCTCCTCCACCACCCCTCCTCCTCCACCCCTCCTCCCTCCAAAACACAGTCCACCCCCGTGTATTTCTTCTTACAAGCTGTTAGCAGCGTATCCACCTACCATCAGTCAACTCAGCAGGCCGGCGCTACGCGGCTTTGATCAAATCCAGGCAGGCATTAGCAACATGTCGGACAGCCTGGTGGTTCTTCATGACGGGAGCGTGTGTGTAGGCAAAGGGATGCGTTTAGGAAACGTTTTTTTTCCAACCGATGCTCCTCTTGGGTGTTGAGGGTGGTTTAATATAATCTGACAAAGACGTACGCGAACACATCCGCTTATAAACAACAGATTGTTTCCTCGTCATAAACGTAAGCATTGATTAGCCAGAAGGCTAGTGAACAGTAGCTCCCATGTGAGGGAAATGGTGTCAATTATGAGCAGTCTTCTCACTTCAGAGCAATTAAAATCTATCAGGCTATTAGACCACAGTGCTGCATGCTGCACAGACCTGCAGTGGATGGGACTAGTTTAGTTTCTGTTTTTGATGGCTGATGGTTCAGATCTGTGTCACTGCTGTGATGATGAGGTGGCATTTTCTAGGCCCTGGTGCTGTTTTAAATAATTGAGGCTCGCCTTATCTCCCAAGGTTTCTTTTATTTATTTTTTTCCCCCCAAAGATTTAAGAGGCTATCTGTAGTTAGTGGATGGAGATGGGAGCACGTAATGCATCCGCATCGCTAAGGATTGGGATTTGCGTATAGCTTAATTTCGTTTGCTAAACATCGTTTGCCCAGCATAGCAAAATTATTGGGGTTTAAAAAAAATGACTCCCTCGTTAATAACGCTATCGAATGTGTCGAGAGTTGAGAGCTGACATCTTTATTTGTCGAGCTGTTAACGTAGGTGTTTTGCAGTCACCGTCAGCAAGTTATTTAATTAAACAACCATAAACTGACTGTGTAAACAGACTCATTTAATGATGTCAGGTTATTTGCTTTTATTTGTTCTCGGTATGCCCTCAATACTCTTAAGAGTGTGAGCTTCGTAAAGTCCATAACTATTCCTCGTAACCATGGAAACCTCCTTCATTGCCGTAGGTGATCTGGGATGTTCCAATAGTTCATGACTGTAGACAGATTCAAGTCAAGATCCACACTTGGACGACCCTTTCTCTGTAATCAGTGATCAAGTACTAAGGATCTTCTTAAAGTTACCTCATATGTTGACCAGAAGGTCTAGTTACAAATAAGAAACTCCTTGAATTGGATTTTCTCAACAAGGCCACTTGCATAACATAAACCGTCAAGTGGCTTGAATGAAGGGTTGCCGAT
>CM059333.1:6899139-6974139 GCA_030340685.1 Protosalanx chinensis
GGATCTGATGTCTGTTTGCAGCTCCGACCTGTTCTGAGACAGACTTTTCAAAAGGTCCTGGAGGGCTTTTGGTGAGAGGTGTTTAAGCTCCGCGCTCTCTGAGTCTCCCCTGGGAGCAGAGATGCTTCTTGCTGTTGGGCAGCGGAGAGCGAATGAGAGGAGATAATAGAAAGTCTGAGAATGGAGAAGAGAGGCGTGAGAAAGGGCCTGGGAGGAATGGGTGCTATTCAGAAAGACCTGGAAATCCACTCCCCTCCTCACCCACCCACAACTTCCTCTTCTTCCTCCTCCTCCTCTTCTTCCTCCTCCTCTCTCCGTTGTACAGAAGTTCACTCCCCCCTCCCTCCCTCTCCACTCCCCTCTCCTCCCACGAGTATCCTGCCACCCCCCCTCTCTCTTCCTCTCTCCTCTTCTCCTCTCTCCTTTTTCTGTCCTTCTCTCTCTTCCTCTCTCCTCCTCTCTACTCCTCCTGTCCTCCTCTCTCTCCTTCTCTGTCTCCTCTCTCTCCTCTCTCCTCCTCTCTCCTCCCCTCTCCTCCTCCTCTCCTCCCCTCTCCTCCTCTCTCCTCCTTTGTCCTCCTCTATCTTCCCCTCTCCTCTCCTCCTTTCTCCTCCTCTCCAGTAGGTGGATGAGAGCTTGTGACAGAGGAGGGGTTTCTTCTTGATCCCTCGGCCCTGGGAGGAGGAGGAACAGTGAGGCTTAGTCAGGCTGCTGTGTCTGCTAATGAGTTTACCTGGGAGACAGACACTACCCCTGGGAGACAGCCATGTTCCTGGGAGACAGACACACCCCTTGGGAGACAGCCATGTTCCTGGGGGACAGACACACCCTGGGGGTCAGACCTGTTCCTTTGAGACAGACACACCCCTGGGAGACAGCCATGTTCCTGGGGGACAGACACACCCCTGGGAGACAGCCATGTTCCTGGGAGACAGACACACCCCTGGGAGACAGCCATGTTCCTGGGGGACAGACACACCCCTGGGAGACAGCCATGTTCCTGGGAGACAGACACACCCCTGGGAGACAGCCATGTTCCTGGGAGACAGACACACCCCTGGGAGACAGACCTGTTCCTGGGAGACAGACACATGACAGAGACAGACACATGTCATGTTGGACATCTTGTCTGTGTGTTTCTGTAACCAGGGACCCTCTCAGTTCCTCTCCAGATGGACACTCAAGATGTGGGTGTGTGTTGTGTGTGTGTGTGCAGAGAACAAAGACTACGATGCGTACCTGTCCTACACCAAGGTGGACCCAGACCAGTGGAGTCAGGAGACAGGAGAAGAAGAACGCTTCGCTCTAGAGTTCCTGCCCGACGTCCTGGAGAAGCACTATGGGTATAAACTCTTCATTCCAGACAGGGACTTAATCCCCTACAGGAAGTAAGTCATCTCTCTTGTTTCCTAGTTCCTTGTATGTGTGTGTGTGTGTGTGAGGTGTGTGTGTGTGTGGGTGTGTGTGTGTGTGGTTTGTTGTCATGTGTAGCTTCTGTAGGCTGCTTGAATCCCCCATCCCAGACCTCACCTCATCATATCATCATCGCACTGCGTTACACTGTCAGAGATCAGGTGATCAGCTGATGACCTCATCAACATGACACCCATGTTCATGAGGTGGCTGTGTGTTAGCAGAGAGTTGGGACGACGCATTATCGTTTCAGATGAGATCCATTTGTATTTCCCCCCCCCTTTCATGTTTTAACTTGCAATGTTTATTTTCTACCTTGTGTTGTGACATTCCAGCTGAAACCCTCTGCTAATCTTCATGACCGCCATCTTTGTGTCCTGAAGCCTGTGATTGGCTCCTGGGTGTGTGTATTATAAAAGGGGACTGTTGTAATATGGACATGGGGCAGAGGAGGACAAGACTGTGCTGTCCAATCACAGGTTTGCCTTGTTTTTGATTGATTGGAGGTAGATCCAATGGCGATTTGGCTTCCATTTTGGCTCCAAGGCTCAAACAGTTTTCAATTGACGAGAACTGGAAAGTGAAATGGAAACGTGCGACTGGTTTTGGTGGTCTGTGAACCCCACCCACCCCCTTCCCAACCCCAGATCGACCGAGCTAATGCTGAATGTTTAATAGATTAGATGGAGCCTTTCCTGAAGTCCTGATGCCTCTGGTCCCATATTAAACTGGAATAAACTGCTTTCATCGTCATGGGAACAGCACAGGGAGAGAGAGAAAGAGAGAAACTCAGTTAATCCCAGTCATTTGTTCTAGTCCCATGACTCACAATTTTTGTTTTTATTTCATGCATTTTTCTTCTTCTTCTGAATCTTACCGATCATACTTTGAATGTTGAAATATTTATGTTTAGGTTTCACCAATGATCATTTCCAGGATGACACAAGACTTCTTAGAGGGTACAAGTTCCCCCTCAGCCTTTCAACACTCCTGCCAGCCTCCAACACAACCACAGTACAGAAACCTGCCTAGTTTTTGCACACGCTGGCATTTAACTTCTATTACAGCATAACGATTTAAACTCTTCGTTATTCACTAATAAAACCTTTTACAAGTTTAAAGATTAGAAGTACAGGTTAAGTGTTATCATAATCGTACTCTAACCTAACAAACAGGCCATTTAAATGTTAATGGGGTTAATGTGGTATTGCTGTCACCCTGTTATTGTCAATATAGTCAAATAGAGTGCTACCAGGTTATGCTGAGAGGAAAAAAATCATATAAAATAAAATAATAATAGTAAATAAGCAAAAAATTTACTGTCTTGAGAATCATTGTTGCAGCCCATTTTGCGTCATCTCATCAACACTAGAGAGGAAACCCAGAATAAGATTTTATAAACGCACTTTTCCCTCCCCGGCAGTGTAGAACCACACTTATGTTTAATTTTTGAGAACAGAGACGTTGTTCTCTGTAGAGTAAAACCAGCCAAGTAGAGAGTCTTTAAGGGTGAGGAGGAGGAAGCGGAGGAGGAGGGAGGAAGAGGGAGGAGGAGGAGGAAGGTGGAGGAGGATGGAGGTGGAGGAAGAGAGAGAGGAGGGGGGAGGAAGAGGGAGGTGAAGGAAGAGGGAGGAGGAGGGAGGAAGAGGTATAACAGGAGGTGGATGAGGAGGGAGGAGAGGGGAGGAGGAAGGTGGGGGAGGGTGGAGGAAGAGGGAGAAGGAGGTGTAACAGGGAGGTGGATGAGGAGGGAGGAGAGGGAGGAGGTGGAGGAGGGGTGTTGGTATCTGCCCTAATCAGCTTGCTCCTTGCGAGCCCGCAGGCTCTCCCAGCCTGGAGGCATGAAAGCGAGAGGCCGTTGTGTGTGTTCTTGTAGGAGAGAGATTTGGAGAGAAAACAGACGGATAGGTGGGGGGGGGGGGGGGGGGGGGGTGCTGTGTGGTTAGCCTTAGAATGCAAGCACACACGCGTACAACAGAAAGTACACACACAACACACAACACACAGGAGGTGCTCATGCATGGATTGGAAGGAGGGAGCCTCGTTAATTTGTTCTACCTGTGGTGGAGATACCCCCCCCCCCTCCGTGTCTCACCCCCCAGTCTCTCTCTCACCTAGTCTCTCTCCCCCTGTCTCTCTCTCCCTCCGATTCTTTCTCTCTCTCCTCCGAGTCTCTCTCTCTCCCCCAGTCTCTCTCTCTCTTCGAGTCTCTCTCTCTCACCCTGTTCTCTCCTCCCTCCGAGTCTCTCTCTCTCTCCTCCGAGTCTCTCTTCTCTCCCCCCTAGTCTCTCTCTCTTCCCTAGTCTTTCTCTCCCCCCTAGTCTGTCTCTCTTTCTTCCCTAGTCTCTCTCTCTCCTCCCTCCTAGTCTCTCTCTCTCCCCCTAGTCTCTCTCCCTCCTCCCTAGTCTTGTCTCTCTCCTCCCTAGTCTCTCTCTCCTCCTCCCTAGTCTCTCTCTGTCCCCCTAGTCTCTCTCTCTCCCCTCTGATATTGTGGTCCAGGACCACAGACAGTATGTACCAGACAGGCCGCACTGACACAGGCAGCCTCCAGAGCCAGACGGAAAAATCCTTCACATCTTCATCTGTCTCCTTTCATGACGTTTCAAACACACAACACACAGCAGATGAAGTATAGATGAGTTTGTGTTCAATAGCCTCGTCCTTCACACTCCCTGATGAGAAGTAGCCTAAACGTCTAAGGGGGTTGGACGTGTGTCAATACATTCCACTGATGTGTGTGTGTGTGTGTCCAGTTGATCTTGTTATTCTTTCATGGTCTGTCTCATCTCAACACATTTACCTTGAAATCATCTGTTAACCCTTACTCTTACCTATGTTCTCCCCTGTCCCTCTCTCCTCCCTCCTCTCTCTCCCTCCTCTCTCTTCCTCCCTCCCTCCCTCCCTCTCTCCAGCTACTCGAGGACGTCGCTCGCTGCGTGGACCAGAGCAAGCGTCTCATCATCGTCATGACGCCCAACTATGTGGTGCGTCGTGGCTGGAGCATCTTCGAGCTGGAGACCCGCCTCCGGAACATGCTGGTCACCGGGAGATCAAGGTCATCCTGATCGAGTGCGCCGAGCTGCGCGGCATCATGAACTACCAGGAGGTGGAGGCTCTCAAACACACCATCAAGACCCTGACCGTCATCAAGTGGCGCGGGCCCAAGTCCAACAAGCTCAGCTCCAAGTTCTGGAAGCAGCTCCGTACGAGATGCCTTTCAAACGCATGGAGCCCATCATCTCCCACGAGCAGGTCCTGGACGCCAGCGAGCAGGGCCCCTTCGGAGAGCTCCAGACCGTCTCCGCTATCTCCATGGCGGCCGCCACTTCCACCGCCATGGCGACAGCGCACCCGGATCTCCGCTCCACCTTCCACAACTCGTACCACACCCAGATGAGGCAGAAACATTACTATCGGAGCTACGAGTACGACATCCCAGCCTCCAACACTCTGCCCCCGCTGGCGTCGCTCGGCAACCAGCACACTACTGCACATCCCAATGACGCTCATCAACGGGCAGAGGCCGCAGCCGGGCGCCAAATCGCCACGGGAACAGAGCATCGAGGAGGCCCACGCCAACAACGCCATGCTGCCCTGTTGCCAGGGAGACCAGCATATCAGCGTTATCTGGTGACAAATCCGGAGCTGGATAGGCTCAGTCTGATGCTGAGGCTCCTCCCCCTCCAGGGGCGGAGCTCTGCCAGGCGTGGCAGTCGAACCCTGATGCCACTAAACGCTGCTGCTAATTTTTTGCACCAGGACATGACAGGGGTTGAGAAACAACAGGACTCATGGGTGGACGTGTGTTTTTGGGGGGGGGTTTGAAGGAGAACTGTTGTTAAAAACAGGAGAGCGGCGAGGAACTTCATAGGCCTCGGTGAAACATGCCTGTATAAACATTCACTGAAACACGTGCGTTCAGAAGCTGGAGGTAAACAGGGTCTTGTATATATGGCTTTCTATTTCTTGTAGCATTATATTTGTTTTGGGTTTTCTTTTCCGATTCGATTGACAATGTTTTCAGTCATCCGATCTTCGGAGTCGGTTTTGACTTCCTGATTGTTCGTTTTTTTTGTCAGCTGGTTTGTTTGTACTCAAGTTTGAAAGTGATTCTCTGAAGGGATTTCGCTGAAGTGATTCGCTGGTCTGTGAGGTTTTATTGGCTGAAATATAGTAACTTTTCTCCCGACTTGTCGACAGATGTACTTTTAACACGCTTTTTTACAAATTTGTCGGGACGTTCAGTGTTGTGGGTTTTTGCGGCATTAGAGGAGGAGGGATGAGGGGAGGACCAGTACGATGTCATGTGTGTCTGACCTTCGGAAAGGTCATCTTGATGGGAACTTCTAGGGGCACTTCAAACACAACTAGATTATGCAAACAGAAGGTCAAAGGTCAGCTGTAGAAGGAAGATGACTACACTCAAGGCTGGTGCTAGATGTCACATTCCATCCAGGTTTCCATTGGGTTTCGTCAGTTTTGTTTTTAGATCTTCTTCTTTATAGCTTAACAAATCGAGATATATCAGCTATTAAAAAAAAAAAAAAAAAAATCAACGACATGTATTATTTTATGAGGAGGTATATTTTTGTAAACGGAAAGATATTTGCTTGGAAATACGTATGTTTCACGTTTCATTCCACTATGAACTTCACTGTTTTTGCTACATCGTTCTATATAGAGTTACTATGTGGAATTGCAACACATTTCACCCATGTCTTATCTGAGTCTAAAGATAAAAAAAAAATATATATATAAACGATGTGATATCTTTATCTGAGTTCTAATCATTGCCAAGTTGTTGTTTGTTTATTTTTTATTTTTAAGATGTTACGCCACAAACAAAAGTGTGCATAGTGACTTTTCTATGACGCCAATGATATTAATGTATTTCACTCACCGGAAATGTCATTGTAGTGCCTCACTGTTTCAAAGGAACACGCTCTTTTCAGTTTACTGTTTTAAAAGGGGTCAAGTGGACAGAGCAAAGAGATTTAAAAAACTATATAAATCACTCAATAGAATATAATCAACCTTAGATACACACATATGTGTGTATATATTTATATATGTGTATGACTCCATACACAACAGGGGTAGTTTACAAGGTATATTTCTTTGTCAAATATTTAATTAAAAACCTTGCAAGTAGGGTTAGTCCCGGGTGCATTAAGAAAGATAATCCAAGGTAATTTTAATTTCATTTTCACGCCACTGAGACCAAAGCTGATGTCTTTAAAAAGAAGACACACGTTGTGTGTGTTTCTGAGACAGGTTAAGATGTGTTCTGTGTGTTTCTGAGACAGGTTAAGACATGTTCTGTGTGTTTCTGAGACAGGTTAAGACGTGTTCTATGTGTTTCTGAGACAGGTTAAGACGTGTTCTGTGTGTTTCTGAGACAGGTTAAGACGTGTTCTGTGTGTTTCTGAGACAGGTTAAGACGTGTTTCTGAGACAGGTTAAGACGTGTTCTGTGTGTTTCTGAGACAGGTTAAGACGTGTTCTGTGTGTTTCTGAGACAGGTTAAGACGTGTTCTGTGTGTTTCTGAGACAGGTTAAGACGTGTTCTGTGTGTTTCTGAGAATTCACCTGAGTGAACAAGCATCATGTGGTTTACACAGGAAGTGGACACATGCAAGGAGATCCAAGTCATCCAGCACATGGTCACCTCATCCTGAAGCATCCTGCTCTGTGCTGCCAACATCTTAAGAGGAAAACGTGCGGAAACTCTTGTTTTTGTTGGGTTTTGATTTGTTGGGTTTTGATTTGTTTTTTTCATTCTTTGTAGTGCCACGAATTATGCAAAAATGATTAACTCTAAACACAATAATAACACATTCAAGTTTTTTTTTTGCTGTATATTACCCCCCCCCCCCCCCTTGTCTCCCCCTGCCCCGCCCCTCTCAAAAAAAGAAGATTTGGTTTTAAATGTTTTAAAGGTTTTACATTTCTACGTAAGTTGGTCTTTTTCTTGGGTCTTGACAGGGTGGTTGGCGGGTCAACATCCCCCTGGACCCCACGGCAACAACAACAAAGACAACAACAAACAAACAAAAAAAAGAGTTTGATACATTTAAAAAAACGACAGACTTGGGTGTCAATTTGAAAGATTTTATTGTAATCTACGACATTGTGTATATAGAATCAAAACGGTAATAAAATGAAGACAATCTAGCCACATTCATAAAAAAAACACAAAAAAAAACAATGTTTGCAATTTCTGAGTGGGTGAATCTTTTTGTTTTTAATGAACATTTCTGACAATGACGATAATGCTATTAATGATGAGGATGATAATGACAATAATAACAGTAATAATAATATATAGCACAGAATTATTCCAGGCACTTTCACTCTACTGAGACGAGATTATGGTTCAGATGTCTCTTCAGTTTCTGATTCTTTTTTTTTATTATTATGTACTTGCGATGTTAATTAAAGAGATACTATTATTATTAATAATAAAAAAAACATTTAATAATTGTTACTTTGTCGTCTTCCTCGGTTGCCTAGTGACTGTAGTGACCACAGGTCATGTGATACATCATCTTGGCAGGTTTGGAGCAGCTAGAGACAGAAACCAGTGAATAACACCTGACCTTTCACCCCCATCTGTGTCGAGCACACGCACACGCACACACACACATACACACACACACTTTCTACAAATGTTGTAGAAACCCAACCTCAGTATCTTTGCTTTGCGATTTAAAGATAAATGCCCCCCCCCCCCCCCTCCCCCCCACCCTCCAGTTTTACAGCATTCCTTATTGGAGCCTCATTAAGCTAATTGCTCAGTGGCTTGACGCCCATCACAGCAGAACAAATGGAGTATTTGGCCTGTTGGCTTCTGGGAACTGATTGTCCTGCTGGTCTGGCTGAAGAGGAGCAGCCACACTGAGACTGTAACATCAGTCACACTGGTCCTTTACCTCCGATGGGCGGGGCTACATACACCAGCTTCAGGGTCTCCCTGTCCTAATTTAGCTTTTAAACACCTAAAACCATTCATAAAAATTGTTTAAAGTATGGTTTAAGTTTAAAGTAGTGTTGAGTTACTTTGTGTGTGTGTTTTTGTGTATTAAATATATGTGTATTTGTATTTGTGTGCTTGTGAGTGTGTGGTTCTGAGAGGTCATGGTGGAGCTGTTTCAGGCTGCCGACTGAACAGCTGATTGAACCTTGCAGGCGCCTTTCTAGAGAAGCAACACCGCTGGAACCTCAAGTCCAAACCGTGAGTCCTGCTGTTCAGAAGAAAACAATCAATACAAACCCACTGGTTCTGCCCGGAGACTGGATCAGGCCAGGCGCCCTCAGAATCCGGACTAAATCAGGTGTGTCGATGCGGCGTAAAAAGCCTTGAGGAAGTTGCTTTTTTGTGGGGTGGGTAGGGGGGGTGGGGGGGATGGCCTTCCGACTCCGTGTGTACAACTAACACCCTTGAAAGGAAGAAGTCCTTGAAGAAGAGATCTGGTCTGGTTCTGTTTCTCTACCCGCCGTTTTTTCTTTCTCTCTCAGAAGCCTGAGATTAAAGTAACCAGCCGTTTGGTGTCTGTCCAAACTACCAGCTGTTTTCTGTTAAGATGAAGAGTCGCCATATGCTGATGTGTTCTTCCAGCTCCTGTGCACCACCCCCCCTCTCTCTCTCTCTCTCTCTTTCCTCCTCTCCTGAATGAAATCATCTTCACTTCATTAAGGTGTCAGGTCTTAATGAGTTCCCCAAACTAAGGCTCGCTGCAGGAAACTGAGTTTCATGTCAGGTCACACTGCCATATAAGAGCAGGCAACAAATATGATAACAGTAACACAGCCATACACTGTTTGTTCAAACACACACACACACACACTCTCCCTCCGGACCTTGTTAAGCTCAGCTTTGTGTTCTGTACCGTGAGTATCCCACCTGATGAACCAAGGCGCATGTGTGTGTTCAAGTACTTGTGTGTATAAGTCTGTCTGTGTGTGTGTGTGTGTCTGTCTGTGTGTGTGGACACTTAATTGCTGCAATGCAGACTGAGGAAGGAAAATACATTCATGTTGCTGACCTCTTTCCACCTGCTCAACCGTGTCATCGATCAGTGCTCCCCCTTTCAGCTTAACCTTAACCAAGCCCTTTATACTGATGTACACTAATCACAGATCCTCAATAATCAATGTGACTAACATCAATGTCTGTGAAACACAGTTGTAGGTTTACATTTGAGTTCAAACGTAGGGTACATCGAAAGGCGAGCACATTTAAATGCATGGTGTGGTCAAGTTATCTCACTTGTTTACACGTGTTTAAACAATCATATTAATTGTGCGTGAATATTTCACGTGTGAATGTTAATGTGTTTCAAATGCACATGTGAGCATTTCACATCAAACAGATGTGAGTTTACAGTAGTGCTGTAGGCATGTGAATGTTGATTTTATTGTCTGTCAAATGACTTTAAGTACCTTGAAAAGTGCTATATAGATAAAATGTATTATTATTATTATTAATGTTTCCTATGTGGATTTGTTCCAGCGACTGTTCTTTCTACAGTAGCAGAAAACAGGTTTCACTCCTAATGTAACACTGCAATCTACTGGTGCTGAGCTGTACTGAACATTTTTTATTTTTTATTATTAATGTCAGAATAAACATTAAAATCTGCAGACAGTAGTAAAACCTCAATTAATTAGAAATTTCTTAGTATTTATGTTGTAACTTTTTTTTTCTCAGACCAAAAGTTGAGTGGTGAAGATTGACCAATATTGATTTGATTTTATACGCGTGTCTGATATGATTGTCAAATAAAACACTGTACGAGCCCGTGAAAAAAACGTATTCAATGAAATTCATTACAGATTCCACATTTGTCTAGATGAATAATGAAGTCTCAACAAAGAAAATTCTTCGCCACTACTCCTACAACTGTCCAATCTTCCCCAGGATTGGCAGTTATCATCGTCAGAGAAACCCTTACAAAAGTTATCAATAGGATTTTTGATGTTCAAAATTCTTCTATCCGTTACAGCACAGGGGGATGTACATCTTGGATGTATTCACACCAAACTTGCAGATTGCATTTTTAATTACATATCAATTTCATAAATTGTTATAAGAGGAATCCACCATCGCTGCTTGCAGCTATATTTATATTTTAATATTGACACTTTCCCCCAGTTTTACTCGATTTTACCATGAAGCTGTCCCTCAAACGGAGCTCGTGACAGCAGCCGAGCTCGTGCAGTGACGAGGTGGTCTCAAGCTCGTGGAGAGCTCGCGCAGAGGTCGCGCGGCGACAGGTGTGTGTTTATTAGCACGCGGGCGAACAATTAACGCATATCATCCTTGGTCATTAAGAGTTTAATTGAGAGGAAAATTATGGAATAACCTTGAGAGATTAAACTGAGAAATAAACTCGATATATTGCGAGCTGGGTTGCCCTATTGGGTCAACCATACGACCTTAATGTGGATAGATATAACCACCTTATTCCGTGGAGCGGTGAGAAACGTGCTCATTTCAAATTACGGCTATTCCGATTAAACATCCCCCTGATTTCAAAAACTTTTAAAATGAATTAATATGTCAGTTTCAAAGAGGTGACTTCAAAACCAATACATTTGGTTCAAGAGTGTAACTCATTTGACGTGATCATGATATGGCCAGTAGTTTTAGTGATAATTTCATGGGTTTGACTCCCTCTAGAGGTCAAACGTGGTAACGTTCCTCAAATCATGAACTATTTTCCTTAATCAAATAATCTTTTAAATAAAACGTAATCTATAAAAAGTTGTTGTTACCTAGTGGCTTGTTTTAATTCACACATCACACATTCAGTCGGCAAAGATATTACTATAGTTATGATATTGCACAAGTCTAAATACACTGTTGAGACATGAATGGTGTCAGATGGTATTGATTTGTTAATCTGGGATGTGCTTGTACAGTACATTTACAGGCTCCTAACATTAATTTAGTTAATAATGTTTACATTAATTGTGAAGCTTCTGCCATCTGGTGGCTTTTGATAAAACTGCACTTTGAAAAGGTTGGTTTAAATAAAATAAAAACCTAAATGTTTTTTTTACAAGCACAACTCACACACTCACACACTCAGGAGTCAACATAATCTCCAGGAGACAGAATCAAGAGGCAGTTTACTTTGTCAACACTTAAAAGGAAATATATTTAAAAAAAATGAGAACAAAAGAACAACATTTCATACCGAAGAGCTGCTTTTGTCATTTGCAGAGGAAATGTACACAGGACTTTTTAAATGGTAACACTCTACTCAAGGCATCATGACAACAAACCACATTTTAGCCGCTCTAGTCGAGACAGAGAGGTACTATTGTCATGTCCGTCCTCCTCAGGTAAAGTATCTTGAGTATTTCATGTCACATTATGAGCTCTTTTTTTTTCTTTTCTTTTTTTAAAGGATTATTTATACACATACTGGCTCTTCATAATCACTCGTATGACGTACGCACCATTGAAACATTTACACACAATAAAAATCTGCATGGAACCCAAACTTTCAACTCCTCGGCTGAAACTGAAAACAAAGTGAATACTCTGGTAGGACGCTGGTCTGGGACGCTTGGAGCCAGAACGGGATTGTCCCACGTCACTTCCACCCCCTTCCACGCCTGTCCCCCACCACCTGCAACCTCATAACCAATCAAATGAGGACGATTCACAGACATCTTACTATTAAGGTGTTTGGAGGAGAAAGGAGGCGAGGCTTGACAGAAATGATCCAATGAGGAGATCTGTTGTCGTCGGCAGGGGGAGGGGTGTTGTGGGTGTGCATAGCTGGTACAGTCTTCTACCCCTCCCCCCCACCCACACCCCCCCCCAGCATGCTGTCCATCAAGTCTTTCTTAGCTGTTTTCTTTTCACGTATTATTATTATTTTTTTAATCATTATTATTTTTTATTATTTTCCGGATATATTCCAGTCCTAAGACCCAGGTTACCTCCTATCAGTGCTTTAGTCATCGATGAACATGCACTTGACCTCCCAGTCTGGGACTCAGAGCACCTCAGACCCAGGGACAGATCTTAGCTGAGGTACGGTGGTGGAGGTGATGATGATGGGGGGGATTAAACAGAGAGAAAGACACAGAAATGAAAGGCAGAAGGGAGAAACGTAAGAGCAACAAGGGAGAGAGAGAGACAAACGCTGGAGGAGAGAGAGAGAAGAGAGAGATACAGATAACCTGTCTACTACATAGACCTTTGTGCAAACTGATATGTAAACAAATGGAGCGGAAGCAGGAAAGCAGAGAGGGGAGCCAGGATGGTACCGGAGGAACCTGGGGGCCAAAAAGATGGTTCCACAGAGGCTTTTCTAGAGGAACCTGGGGGCCAGGTTTGTCTCACAGGATTCTCCGCTAGAGTACATGTCTGCTCCTTCAACAGCAACTGATTAACAGGTATTAATGAGGGTGCTGTAATAAATATGGAGGTGGGGGGGGGGAGGAGGGGGTCCCTGTCGAGGTTTCTGTGCTTATCCATCAACTTGTGCATTTTTTTGCCACTACGATAAACGACAGGAGTCACACTGTCTCTGGAGTTACGCTGCTGCTCTGACTGATTCTCTCTGAGGCTCAGACAGTTTGAGAGCAAGAGAGGGAGGGAGAGAGAGAGAGAGGATAGAGAGAGTAAGAGAGAGAGAGAGAGAGAGAGAGAGAGAGAGAGAGAAGGCTGGGGGGATTAAGGGGTCAAAGGGCATGGGGACCACAGGAAACGCAGAAGGTAAAGACACACACACACACACACACACACAGACACCCAAACGAACCCCACTGTCTCAACACCCATGCTCACTCATTGCAGCTACGAGACTCGCCCTCTCCAACGATTACAAAAACCAAAAAGTATAAAATGTCTACAATATCACCCCCCTCCTCTCTTCGACTATAAGGACATGACCATATTCATTATTTTCTAATATATATATATGTATATATATATATACACACACACACACACACTATGATGTGCCGTGGAGGCAGTTGGAGGGGGGAGGAATGGGGGAGGAATGTTTGAAGTCTCGATGGAGGAATCAGGTTTGCAGATGCGGTTTCTTCATCTAGTTCTTCTTATTTTTCCGAGACACAAAGAAGGTTTCACAGGAATGGAGTTTCCCCCTCCTTCCCCCGAAAACAAAGAATAACGATGACTGAAGTTCAGAAGTGGTTTGGGGTAGGGGGGGGGGGGGGCAGGGGGGCGGCCAGGGGGGCCTCAGTAGACCCAGGACACGGGGACCCACTGGGCGGTGGTGCAGACCAGGTCAACTGCCTCCTCCAGGTGATGGATGGTGTCGTCGATCTCGTTGTTGATGATGGTCTGGTCAAAGTAGTGAGCGTACGTCTTCTGAAGAGTCTCTGACTCCTTCTGCAGTCTCTGGAGGGAATCATCCTGGAGGGAGGGAGAGGAGGGAGAGGGAGGGAGAAAACGGGGCATGGTCGAAGAGCGGGGGTGAGAGAATAAAACAAGAACCAAAGTGAGGATGTTGTCCAGTCCAAGGTTGTGAGACTGCAGGGGGGGGGGGGGGGGGGGGACCCACTACACACACACACACACACACACTGCTACACACCTGTGTACACCTGTAACACACAGACACACACACACACACACAGCTACACACCTGTGCACGCATGTGTAACACAAACACATAACATTACTGCCACAACACTGCCTACATGGACCTAACTAGGGGACTCGTTCACAAAAACACTGAACACAATTCTAGAAACACACACAGACAGGAGCTCCTCTACAGGTGCTGTACAGGAGGGTCCAGTACTTACTGGGAGTTTCCTGCACCACTTTGGAAGCTTGATAGCAATGAGAGAGGGCATGCCAGAAGATCAACATGCAAGCACACACAGAGCCACATGCAGTGGAATACACAGCCAATCAGCAGCAAGCACACAGAGAGCCACATGCAGTGGAATACACAGCCAATCAGCAGCAAGCACACAGAGAGCCACATGCAGTGGAATACACAGCCAATCAGCAGCAAGCAACAACACTGACAGCTCAAACAGTGGATGAGTGAAGAATGTTTGTGACAGTGAGAGAGAGGGGAGACAGGAAGAGGGAGGAGGAGGAGAGAGGGGAGGAGGAGGGAGGAGGAGGAGAGAGGGGAGGAGGAGGGAGGGGAGTGCTGGGTTAACCCCTGACCTCGTTCATCCCGGGGGTGATGGTTGGCGCGGCGATGAACACCACATACGGCGCGAACTCTGCCGTCCTCAAGATCTTCAGAGCCTGGAGGAGAGGAGAGAGGAGGAGGAGGAGGAGGAGGAGAGAGGAGGAGGAGAGGAAGAGAGGAGGAGGAGAGGAAGAGAGGAGGAGGAGAGGAAGAGAGGAGGAGGAGAGGAAGAGAGGAGGAGGAGGAGAGGAAGAGAGGAGGAAGAGCGTGTGAGCTGAGCCGGGATACACACCTAACACACCCTCCACACCCCAGCAGGGAGCCTGTCCCCCTCCCTCAGCCCCCCCAGCCCCCCCACCCACCTGGGGCTCCACATCCAGGATGGAGATCATCCCCTGGGCGTGGATCTGCCGGATGGTCTCCAGCCGGGTCCCGTACATGGCGTCCTCATGGCTGCCGTACTCCAGGTAGTCGTTGTTGCTGATGTCCTGCATCATCTGGTCATGTGACACAAAGTAGTAATTCTTGCCGTTCTCCTCGTCTTTCTTGGGGGGCCGGGTGGTGTCTGAGGGTGGGGAACATTGAAGAGGGGGGGGGGGTTGAAAAACGCCTGTGATCTCTGGGACAGGTAGTGGAGAGGGTGTGTGTGTGTGTGTGTCTTACGAGGGATGGGGTAGGCAAATCGGTCTGGGTGCTTAGTGATGAGCGTGTTCTTAATGTGCCTCCTGCCAACTCCATGAGCTCCTGGAGGGAAAAAGAGGGAGGGAGGTGCAGGGAGGGAGGAGGGGAGAAGGGGGGAGAAAAAGAGAGACAGAGAGAGACAGAGAGAAAGACAGAGAGACCAAGAGAGATAGAAAGAGAGATGGAGGGAGAGATAGAGAGATAGAGGTCATTTGTGAGCGTTGATGCAACGTGTCTGTGCTACAAGCAAGAGTGTACAGATAACAGCACATGTGACCACCCCCTCCCCTCCCCCCAGAGACCAGGGGAGAGACCAGGGGGGAGACCAGGGGAGAGAACAGGGGAGAGAACAGGGGGGAGACCAGGGGGGAGACCAGGAGGGAGACCAGGGGAGAGACCAGGGGAGAGACCGGGGGGCCACATTGCTGTTTCTGCGGCAGGGCAGGGCAGGTGAGGGGGTGGGGGGGAGCTACATACCCAGCAGTACCAGGGTTTTCCTCTTGAACGCCGGCAGCTTCACCACCTCCTCGTATGTGACCAGGTCTAGTTGGTCGAAAACTGGAGAGAACAGGAGAGGAAACGGGAGAGAGACGTTGGAGATTGGGTCGGAGTACAACAGACGCGATGGATGGTGGGAGTGACGCGACACTCCCCCTGCTTCCCCCCCGCCCCTGGCCCCCCGCCCCCCGCCCCACCCGCACGATCCCATAACGGAGTCGTTTCTACAGAATACCCGTCTACAAAAACCAACTGCAGCATCGTACATCAGCAGAAAACCTGAGAGACACACAGGCACAGGAGAGCAACGTGTGGAGTTACTTACATGCAGCCAAGCCATTTGGGTAAGAGACAGCATGAGAGATGGACAGAGGGAGGGGAGGGGTTAATATAGGACACTGTCACACCAACTGAGAAGAAATATATACAAATTAAATCATAATAATAAAAAAAAAAGAAATCTTTTCATCGCTTGTTTTAGGCAGGATTGGGAGCGTAAGAGTTTCAGACAGGTTAGGGTTTAGTGAGCATCCAGGAGGAGGTGTGTTAGAGAGGAGCTGGATCAGCCATGTGTTAGAAACACCAGCACACGCACACACGCTTAACACGCTGTCCAACACGGGGTCTTAACACGCTGTCGAACACGGGGTCTTAACACGCTGTCCAACACAGGGTCTTTAGCAGTTTGGTCAGGAGAAACGTGAGGAGAGATCGTTCCAACAGAACGCACAACAAGTACACAGTTACCTCACAAGCACCTTTCTGCTGGAGGCAAGACGACTGTCTCGGTTTGTCAGAGTGTGGCGAGTGTAGCATCTGTGTGTGTGTGTGTGTGTGAGTGTGTGTGTATGAGTGTGTGTGTGTGTGAGTATATGTGTGTGAGTGTATGACTGTGCATGAGTGAGTGTGTGTGAGTGCATGAGTGTGTGTGTGTGTGTGTGTGTGTGAGTGTGTGTGTGTGTGTGAGTGGGTGTGAGTGTGTGTGTGTGAGTGTGTGTGTACCTGCGTTGTGCTTGGCCAGGTACTTGTCTTTGTGCTGTTTCTTCTTCTTGCCAAACCAGGTGCAGCTGGCTTGTTGCTCCTGTTTGGTCTTCTCCATAGCTATACAGGCCACCCTCCTGCAGAGCACACACACACACAGCAGTGTTAACACACACACACACACACACACACACACACAACAGCATCAACACACACAGCAGTGTTAACACACACACACACACACACACACACACAGCAGGGGGTGGGTGGGTGATGACATCACAGATCACAGGGCTACATTGGTTGAGGGACGAGAAACAGGCAGGGTTGTTGTGTGTGTGTGTGGTAGCATGGTGTGTGTGTGTGTGTGGTAGCATGCTGTGTCTGTGGTAGCATGCTGTGTGTGTGTGTGTGTGTGGTAGCATGGTGTGTGTGTTTGGTAGCCTGCAGTGTGTGTGTGTGTGTGTGTGTGTGGTAGCATGGTGTGTGAGTGTGTGTGTGTGTGTGTGTGTGGTAGCCTGCAGGCCCCCTCACCACTCCTGCAGCTCAGGTGAAGGGATGAGTCCGGCCGTGCCGTTCTTGGTGTTCTCCAGCTTCCCCTGCCACCAGTTGTGGTCGTCCTTGGAAATGATCTGGATGATGTCGCCCACCCGGAAACGGATGCCCGCCTCCTTGCAGGGGATGAGGTCGTCCTTGGCGGGGTCGTACTCAAACTGGGCACGCACGTAGATCTGGGAAGGGAGGGAGGGGCGGGGGGGGGGGAGGGGGGGGGGGGGAGAGAAGAAAGGTTTGTTAATTCAGGTTTTGAAGAGAGATCAGAGGGGGTACAGGGATTGTGATTGGTCGAACTGTTGGGGGGAGGGTGCAATGATTGGTTCGAGGAGCTATCATGAGGAGACGGTGACAGCTGTGGTTGGTCAGGTGGCTGATGAAAGATACTTGAAGCGCTGGAACGGGTCAAAATGGCTGAACATGGACCGCTGCCATCAGCAAACAGGAAGCACAGATGCAAAGGAAATGGAAGAAGACAGCGAGAGAGAGAGAGAGAGAGAGAGAGAAAGGGAGGGAGAGGGCGAGGGGGGAGGAACAGGGAGAGAGAGAGAGAGAGAGGGAGGGAGAGATAGAGAGAGCAAGAGAAGCGAAGAGAAAGACAGAGACAGAAATAGAAAGACAGATAAAGAGAGAGAGTGCCACCATTTCAAACACGGTGGGCGGGGGGGGGGGGATTCGGGTGGTCGTCCCGGCAACCCACGACATAACGAGACTCGTCACAAACGAGTGTGTGATGCATCACGTAGCTGGAGGAGCGTTTGGAGGGTGGAGGTGGGGGGGGTCTACTTCTACTGGGGGAGGGGGGGGGGTGGCGCGGGGGTCTATTTTGGGGGGGTCTTACCTTGATGGACATTTTGTCCTTGATAGGAGGAGGTCTGGAGATCTAAAGGGTTGAAAGCATCACACACACACACACACACATCATGCAGTAGATAACAGACCGGACATTGACAGAGGAGAGGGACAGAGAGACAGGGAGGGAGTGGGGGAGTGGGGGAGGGATGGAGGGATGGAGAAGGCAGCCAGAGCTGGGATACTGCGTGTGTGTGTGTGTGTGTGGCTGTATGTGTGTGTGTGTTTGTGTGAGAGGGAGGTAGGGGGTGGGTGGGGGATGACATCACAGATCACAGGGCAGAGGTCATAGGTTGAGGGAAGAGGAACAGGCGGGGCTGGTGTGTGTGTGTGTGTGTGTGTGTGTGTTTGTGTGTGGGTGTGTGTGAGGTGTACAGGTAGGGCTGGTGCCACAGGAGGAGAGTAGGAGGAAGAGGAGAGGAGAAGGAAGCAGAGGAGGAGGGGAGGAGGAGGAGGAAGAGGGGAGGAGGCAGCAGAGGAGGAAGAGGAAGAGGGGAGGAGGCAGCAGAGGAGGAGGAGGAAGAGGGGAGGAGGCAGCAGAGGAGGAGGAGGAAGAGGGGAGGAGGCAGCAGAGGAGGAGGAGGAAGAGGGGAGGAGGCAGCAGAGGAGGAGGAGGAAGAGGGGAGGAGGCAGCAGAGGAGGAGGAGGAAGAGGGGAGGAGGCAGCAGAGGAGGAGGAGGAAGAGGGGAGGAGGAAGAGGGGAGGAGGCAGCAGAGGAGGAGGAGGAAGAGGGGAGGAGGCAGCAGGGGAAGAGGCAGCAGAGGAGGACGAGGAAGAGGGGAGGAGGCAGCAGGGGAGGAGGCAGCAGAGGAAGAGGCAGCAGAGGAAGAGGCAGCAGGTCCTCACCTGTCGTCCTTTGGGCTGGATGGTGGATGGAAGATCCTGAGGAACAACAAGACTGGTTCAAAACCAGTTCAATCTGACAAACTAGGGTTAGCTTCCTGTTAGCATACAGCTTCCTGTTAGCATACAGCTTCCCTATGGAGCATGGAATGGAAAACTGACCATCTCCTGGTCTGACCAATGGGAGAGCTGCACAGACTGACTGAAGCCCCCTTACCAGGATGGAGCTTGTGACGCTGGTGTGGCCGTTAGCTGGCGACACTCTGGGTAAGTCAGGTGACTCTTTCTGAAACCAAGACAAACAAACCCAGCTTAACAGACCTGGTGGTGTGTGTGTGTGTGCGAGTGTGTGCGTGCGAGTGTGTGTGTTTCTCACCTCACAGGACGTGGACTGGGACCTGTAACTCGGTACGATCTTGAAAGTGATGCTTCCCCTCATCTCTCTCTGTAGAGCAGAAAATGTCACATGATACAGGATGCACACCAGGAAGGTACAAAAAGGAGGAAACAAATAATCGGACAACTTCTGGAAACCAACAAAAAAGGGATCTAGGATCAGGCGCTCTCATTGGACAGCAACAGACGTGAGAGAATGTGATTGGCCGACGCACCAGCATCTTCTGAAGCTGCTCCACCGTCTGATTGGCTACGCTGATGCCGTTGATCTCCCGGATCTCATCTCCCACATGCAGCGTTCCTGAGGGAGAGGAGGGAGGGGGGGAGGGGGGGGGGGTGAGGAACTCTTTATCTTTCTCTCTCCCTCTCTGTCTCTTTCTCTATACACTTGGACAGATACACGTGTGTGTGTGTGTGTGTGTGTGTGTGTGTGAGAGTTTGCGAGACAGAAACTCCAATCTTTGGGGTGTGTGTGTATCTGTGTGTGTGTGCGAGTTTGTATACCTGTGTGTGTATATCTGTGTGTGTGTGAGCACCTTGTCTATGGATCATGCCTCCATGCATGATGCGAGCCACGATGCAGTGGTTGAGCTCGTTCATCTTGAGCGTGATGCCCATCGGTTCATCTGTGTTCTTCTGGAACTGGACCAGCCGGACGCGGGTCACGTTCTCCAGGTCCATGTCCCCGCTGGTGCTCTCCGGGGAGTCCCCGTTCAGGTAGGGCGAGGTGGGGGGCGGGGTCACTCGCAGCGCCTCATCACTGTACACCTCATGGGCCACAACATCGTGGGTCTGCAGCAAGGCCTGGGACACACACACACAGAGAGACACACACAGAGACACGCACACAGACACACACAGAGACACACACACACACACACACACAGAAACACACAGACACACACAGAATATATATACAAATGTGTTCAGAGCACAGTACAGTTGAAGGACACTTGATCAATTAGCGGGTTGCGTGAGCGTGTGGGTGATCGTGTGAGAGAGAAAGTGTGTGTGTGTGGTGGTGTGTGTGTGTGTGTGTGGTGGTGTGTGTGTGTGTGTGTGAGCCTGACTGACTTACACTAATCCTCTTTCTATCAGCGCTGACTGTGACGGCAGCACAGCCGCTCTCGTCAGCCCAGCCGACACTTCCTGACTGATCCAACTGGGTCAAACACACGGTTTAAGCTGCGCTAAAACACCTCACCACGTTTAAAACAGACAATACGTCCTCCTAAAGACCACAGGGTTGAAAAGGTTTGGGACCAGATTGGCCCGTCTGGACAGGAAGGGGTGAGAGGGTGTCCTGCCTCTCTGGGCAGAGCTAGCCAGGACGAGAAGCCATTTTGGTGGTCGCAGGATCCAGCGTTCAAAAATCCCTTCGCGGAAACAATGTCACGGAAGCGTCAACATGAGACCTCCTCCTCCCACACGCTCTCTCTCTCTCTCTCTCTCACTTTACCTCTCTCTCTCGCCTTCTCTTACTAATTATTTCCTACGAGCGTCTTCGCACCGCTCCCAGAGAAGCGTGTGATGTTTATGTTCACAAGCCGCAGGCGGAAAAACAAGACGTCTGAAGTCAGTCAGAAGAAGAAATAGGATTGATCGGAGTTCAGTATCTCTCTCCTGATCTTCAGGTCAGCCCGTCTCTCAGCAGGAATCCTTCATTCCTTCCCTCCCGTCTTCCTCTCCTGCTTGTTCCTGTAAGACCTGGACACTGTCTCCTCCTCTGACCTCAATTCCCTCCCTCTCTCCCTCCCTCTCTCTCTCTCTCACTCTGCAAGGTGGTAAGTTCTGGACATGTTAAGATGCTAAGAAGCACCCCCCCTCTCTCTCCCTCCCTCTCTCGCTCTCTCGCTCTCTCTCTCTCTCTCTCACTCTGCAAGGTGGTAAGTTCTGGACATGTTAAGATGCTAAGAAGCACCCGCCCCCTCTCTCTCTCTCTCTGCAAGGTGGTAAGTTCTGGACATGTTAAGATGCTAAGAAGCACCCCCCCCTCTCTCTCCCTACCTCCCTCTCTCTCTTTCACTATGTCCCTCCCTCCCTCCCTCTCTCCCACATGTTAAGATGCTAAGCAGCTTTGTTAAGGTAGAGGAAGCTTTGCCGTAAAAGGACTGAACATGTCTGCAGGTGTGTGTGTGTGGGAGGGAGGTGTGTGTGTGATGTGTGTGTGTGTGGGAGGGAGGGAGGTGTGTGTGTGATGTGTGTGGGTGTGATGTGTGCGTGTGTACCATGAAGTGGGGTTGTGTCAAGATCCTCCTGAGCTCCTTTGCCTCCATGTTCTCTGGGTAACATGAGATGGTCTCCAGTACCTGGGGGGGGGGGGGGGGGGGGGGGGGGGGGGGGAGAGACAGTGTGAAGACAAGCACAGAGACACAGAGAGACGCATAGAGAGACACAGAGAGAGAGAGAGAGAGAGAGAGAGAGAGACACATAGAGAGACAGAGACACAGAGAGAGACAGAGAGAGAGGCAGACCCTCTCCCCACTCAGCTCTCACCTCTTTGGCTCTCTGGACTCCATCACTAGGAGGGTTCCTGATCTGTGGGGACGACCTGGTGTTGATCTTATCATAGAGCTGAAACACACACACACACAAAGAGACACACAGTCACACACACACAGACACATACACAGAGGCACGCAGTCACACACACACACACACACACAGTAACATCAGTCTCAAGGCTGTTCTGTTCTCCCGGTTGTTCTGCTCTAACAGCACTGTCAGTCCAGGACCTCCTCTCCTGTCTGCTGTAGGTATCAGACACCACCCAGTGGAGGATCTGTGTAACTGCAGCTGGACTGTGTGTGTATGTGTGTGTGTGTGTGTGTGTGTGTCACTCACGTCCAGCAGCGTGTGCAGGTGCTGGTCCTGGAAGACACTGTGGAGGAAATCCAGATCTTTCTCACTACAGTCGGTCAGAGCATGGATCTCCTCTAGACTGTCCAGCACCTGAGACACTGCCCCTGTGGAGAGAGAGAGAGACACACACACACACAGGTTATGTCCACAATCACTGTGACACTTTATACATACTGACACTTAAATATAAACAGACACAACACACATTCAGACTGTTTATAGTCTTAATTAGCATAGAACCTTAACTAATAACTTGGTTCATAGTAACCTTCATAGGACACATACACATGTACACCGAAAGAGTTACGCATACAATGCAAAAGATAGACAGTCACTGTCACATGCACACACACAGACACACAGTAAATGCAAATACAACCACACATACTGAAAATGCACACACATTCACGCACAAACACACTAGATGCACATACATGTATGCATGTATAAAAACACACACAGAAATACAAACTTACATCCACACGCACCCATGTAAACACGCACACACACACAGTCGCACACACACGCACACGGTCAAACAGAACACACAGTATCATCCCAGTGTCGGAGTACCTGCTGCATCGCCAACACATGCAGCAAAAAACCACCGGAGAGACAACAAGAGCACAGCCCATCAATAGAGATTAGACAGAGTCGCATTAAAGCACCACATCAAAAGCGCGCGGATGGGATATGACACACAAACGATGGGTTAGTCACCCCCCTCCTCCCTCCCCACCCCAAATGTTCTTGATGGAGTCAAGCAGGGGCTCTGGGTTGTGTATAAAATGCTTTGAACGAGTGTCGCACTTTCTCTCTCTCTCTCTCTCTTTCTCTCTCCTGCTATCTTTGGAGGGATCGTGTCGCCGGAAGGAAGGATTTGTAAAGGGAGCGAAGCCCCTAAAGCCCTTCAACGCTTCTATCCTAAAAATTTTTTTTACTAGTAAATCAAAGCGGGGCTTTACGTTAAGCCGCCCCTTAGACGATTCAGCCCCGGAGAAAAAAATTACTGATCTCCCCCCTGAAGTTCTGACAGAGAGAGAAACAGACTTTGGGTTTAGGCGATAATCAAAATGTTTGAGAAATATACCACCACAAGTTGTCCTGTATCTAAGATGCATTACATATGCTGAAGGTCTATGAAAGACCAAACATGCCGGATGTATAAATACATCAATTCATGCACACATTCAAGGTTAACGAAACACAGACGAATGAGTGATGAATTACAAAATGTCTGGAGGAACTTGACGTAGTTAGGCATCCACTAATTCATAGCAAGTTGCGTTGGTGTACAAAAATTATTAAGGACAAGCAAAAAAATAACTAAATAACGTTTTAATTGTGACTATTTATGACCCTATTTATAATCTAATAGGAAAGAAAATTGAAGGCGAGTCGACATGGACGTTCCGTGGCTCGTCTATGCTTCATGGTTGCTGGCGGCTATGGAGCACTGTGTTGGGGGGGCAGTCGGCGCTAATTTACGGTGATTTCACCGTTTAAAACTTTAACTTGAACATTTGCCATGTTCAATTGATCAACCATCCACAGTTTAGAACATGTTCCGTGTTTAACCTTGCGGCTAATAAACGTATATCGTTTATGCATGATTCCACGCGTAACAGAAAGCTTGACGTAAGCAAGCCTGGCATGTCAACCGCTATTGTTCAGCTGATTACATCAGCTATTAAAGTCTGACGTGCAATTTGTTCAACGTATTTTTTTTCTTCCGTTCCATCGATAACTTGCAAACACATAGGAAAACATTTTGTTTTCATCTAGTAGAATCATTGAATATATTAAATGCCAAATAAGAAAAAGCATTCTCTTTTCATTTTATTTAGAGCTAACCTTTTCACGTATTAACTATTTTTCAACATCCAGTCGCCCCAAAAAGCACATCTTAAAATCCCATCTGTGACCATGCTGCGTTCAGGATCAAACAGCGGTGATGGTTTACCGCGATGGGACTTAAACGCACCGTGAGCACGAGAGAGCTGAACGCACTGAAGGGAAGGCACGTGGCGATCAGTTCAGTTCGTCATCTTTGGGAGGGGGGGGGGGGGTGGGTACATAACATGACAGATCCGGTGACAATGGGGGGGGGGGGGGGGGGGGGGGGGGATGTGAGGTTGGAGGTGATGAGGAGAGGAATCTGTTAAGAGGTTCCATGAGCAGGCTTGGGGGAGGAGGGTAATGGGTAGGGATGACGTCATGATGATGTCACACTGGCCAGGTGCCAGCGAGGGGGATACCTACTTTCAGCAGCTAGCAGTCCTAGATAGGCCCAGCAATAGAACAGAACCAGAGAGACAGACATTAGGTAGGAGACCCAGAGAGAGACAGAGAGAGCGAGAGAGAAAAACAGAGACATTAGGAAGGACTCCTGAGAGAAATAAACAGAAAAGGAGATTAGGTATGGGGAACCAGAGAGAGAGAGAGAGAGAGAAAGAGAGAGAAATGATGTAGGTAAACCAAGACAGAGAGGAAGAGGAAGAAGAGAAGTGAGAAAATGCAACCAGAAGCCCCTCAGTAGAAGCATCACAAGGAGCGAGGAGAGGAAGAGAAAAGAGAGGAAGAGAGAAGCAGGCAGCGCTGACGAGGGGAGATGATCTGCAGCTGCAAGCTGGCAGCTTTATTACATGGCTGAGTGCTGAACAGGAAATGAGGTCTACGAGCCCCCAGACCCACTTACTCTCCTCTCTCTCTCTCTCTCTCTCTCTCTCTCTCTCTCTCTCTCACTCTCTTTCTTCTAATCTTTTATTTCTGTTTCCTCTCTTCAGTCTCTCTGTCCATCTCACTTCACCCACATGCGCACACATACGCACACGCGCGCACTTCAGATTGAGACAAGGAAGTGGAGCCATTGCAAAACATCTGTTTCCTTTTCACCAACCTGGCAGTGTTCAAAATAGCCAGCATGTGACCCTCAGACGGCAGTTAGCCAGACAGACACAGCAGAGGGAACTGAGCTGCTCCACATCACACTGCTGCTAAAGCCTTTTCCCTGACCAGGGAGCTCACTCAGAAATATGACCATTCTGCTTCTGTGTAAAACCCAAAGGAGGGGGGAGGTTACCTGAGGAGAGGGGAGGTTACCACCTGAGGAGAGGGGAGGAGGGGGGAGGTTACCTGAGGAGAGGGGAGGAGGTTACCTGAGGAGGGGGGGGGGGGTTACCTGAGGACAGGGGAGGAGGGGGGAGGTTACCTGAGGAAAGGGGAGGTTACCTGAGGAGAGGGGAGGAGGTTACCTGAGGAGGGGGGAGGTTACCTGAGGAGAGGGGAGGAGGTTACCTGAGGAGAGGGGAGGAGGGGGGAGGTTACCTGAGGAGGGGGGAGGTTACCTGAGGAAAGGGGAGGTTGCCTGAGGAGAGGGGAGGAGGTTACCTGAGGAGGGAGGAGGTTACCTGAGGAGGGGGGAGGTTACCTGAGGATGTAGGATCATCTGAGAAGTCGTGCATCTCCTCTGGTGGGTCTCCATAGAAGGAGTTGAACTTGTGGCTGGAAACAGCAGCCAGCACAGCACCCTGACAACACAAGCAGGAGAGCTGGGAGGACGCGGCTGTGTGTGTGTGTGTCAGCAGGTGTGTGTGTGTGTGTCAGCAGGTGTGTGTGTGTGTCAGCAGGTGTGAGTGTGTGTGTGTCAGCAGGTGTGAGTGTGTGTCAGCAGGTGTGTGTGTGTGTGTGTCAGCAGGTGTGTGTGTGTGTGTGTGTCAGCAGGTGTGTGTGTGTGTGTCAGCAGGTGTGTGTGTGTCAGCAGGTGTGTTTGTGTAGCAGGTGTGTGTATGTGTCAGCAGGTGTGTGTGTGTGGGTCAGCAGGTGTGTGTGTGTGTGTCAGCAGGTGTGTGTGTGTCACCTTCAGCTTCCTCCTGGCGTTGAACTTCCTCAGCTGTTCCACCGTCTCAGGCAGGTGGATCTTATAGGCGTACCTGTCCCTCTCCTACACACACACACACACACGCACACAGAGACAGACCAACACACACACGCACACAGAGACAGACCAACACACACACGCACACAAAGACAGACACACACACACACATATGAGTCAGAAGTTTTTCAGCAGAAAAACATCACAGGAAGTGATGGTTATATCAATAATGTGGTTTCCTGTCCTGCTGGTTTAAGGTACATATCACTGATCTGCAGAGCATCATGCTAAGTGTGTAAAGAGCAGGCTGGGGTACACTGTGATGAGTCGTGTGCACCTTCACCTAAAGAGTGTGTGTGTGAATGGGTGCATGCATGTGTGTGTGTGTGTGTGTGTGTGTGTGCGTGCGTCACCTTGAGCCAGGGGTGGTTCAGAGCCTCGTACACAGTGATCCTCTCTGCAGGATCCAGCATCAACATGCGTCTCACCAGATCTTTAGCACTTTCTGAGATGTGACTCCACTGACGAGGGTTCATCTACACACACACACACACACACACACACACAAACACACACACACACACACACACACACACACACACACACACAGGGCAAAGAGGAAACGTGCAGACGCTTTCAGATGGGTGTTGCAGCGTGGAAACCAGGGTCAAAGAAATTATTTCGCTGGCTGGCTGCTCTTATGGACTCACTGCAGAGGATCATGAACCCATCCTCCCCCTCCTCCCCCTCCTCCCCCTCACCCTTCCCCTCCTCCTGCAGTGACTCAACAGACCCCCCCATGAGAGAGAGCCAGTTTTGGAAAATCAACTACTACCTTGTATTTCCCCTTGATGATGGCCTCAAACAGACGCTCCTTGGTGCCGTAGAAAGGCAGGCAGCCGGACAGCAGGATGAACAGGATCACCCCGCAGCCCCACACATCCACCGGCTTCCCATAAGGCTCCCTCTTCACCACCTCTGGAGCCATGAAGTGAGGGGTGCCCACACGACCTGCAGGGGCGGCGGGGAGGAGAGGGGGGGAGACGGAGAGAGAGAGAGGATTGCACAGGGTAAAGCCACAACCCGATACTTCCACACACACACACACACACAGCTGAATCTGTGCAGCCTACCTCCAGCTACCAGGCCAGACTCTCCCAGCTGAATGGCAACACCAAAGCCTCCCAGCTTGACAGGTGCAGAATTCTCCTTGGAGGCTAGCAACACACAATGTGGCTGGAGAGAGAGAGAGAGAGAGAGAGAGAGAGAGAGAGAGAGAGA
The DNA here is from genome assembly GCA_030340685.1 of Protosalanx chinensis. Taxonomy (NCBI): domain Eukaryota; kingdom Metazoa; phylum Chordata; class Actinopteri; order Osmeriformes; family Salangidae; genus Protosalanx; species Protosalanx chinensis. The sequence continues at coordinate 6,926,517 of CM059333.1, forward strand.
GACACACACACACACACAGAGGAGAGAAGCAGACACAGATAAGACATCTTATTTGAACATGTATCGCAACTTATCAGTAAACTCTCGTTGTCAAACTAACGGGAAACAACTCGAAGATATTGACTCTGTACATTTTATTTAAAGCCGTGTTTGAGGGACGGTATCAATATGCCTCATCACACAGGAAAGGGGAACGCGGCGACACAGTGAAAGCTCGTCTCAGCACGAAGCCTTTCCGAGTGCAGAAACGGCGGCTGGCCACAGAGCCAGAGAGGTAAAAGAGGAAGGAAGAGCCGTTTCCCCGGGACAGAAAGTAGCTGTGCTGGGCGACAGCCTGTCAGGTAGCTGTCACACCAGCATGGGGCTGTGTTCCTTCCCTTTGCAGGCCCTGCACTTTAGCACAGCAGAGAGGGGCGGATGTTCAGCTGTGGTGAGAGGGGGGGGGGGAGGAGGCATGAGAGAGAAGACAGAAGCGAGAGACAGAGGCAGAGAGAGAGAGAGAAAGAGAAGAGACAGAGAGGAAACTCAGGAGTGACAGTAACATCTGAACAGGAGGGAAAGAGATGGGATCCTAAGGAAAGAAGACATAAATAACAGGAAAGAGAGAGAGAGAGGGAGAGAGAGAGAGAGAGAGGGAGAGAGAGAGAGAGAGAGAGAGAGAGAGAAAGAGAAGAGAGAGAAAGAGAGAAATTAGATGGGCTGGGACTGATGCTTTGACAAGAGAAGAATAATGATCTACATGAAGAAAGAATTAAAAAAAGGAAAATAGACAACTGGACGAGATCGTCGCATGAGGAATAGATCGGGTTACGAGGGAAAGAGAAGTGAGAAGTTCATCGTTCGAATGAAACGAGTCTGTTTTTGCTGGTTGCTGTGAAAAGGACAGTGGGAAGGAACACTTAGACAGTCGACTCCAAACTCTCTCTCACACAACTCCAGCTGGACAGAACCACAAATGGAAAGAATTTGGATGGTGAGTAGCCCCTCTTAATCCAAACATCTGCGAGTGTGTGTGTGTGTGTGGATGTGTGTAGCTGTGATCGTGTGTGTGTGTGTGTGTGTGTGTAGCTGTGCATGATTTGGGATTTAAACGCCTCTTGACACCCAGTATATGTGACTTTATGAAAGTCAGACATTGATCTGAATCAGAAGGATCTTTTTGATTGGACAGCAGCCGTGATCTGACTGATGCTGAGTTAGTCACTAGTTTCCACTGCAAAACGATTCTGGAGGAAACTACTGGATGTTTGGTTGTTTTATATACATTTATATTCAAGTTTTTTTTATTCAACGTGTTCTAATGATTGGGACATTATTGGGATGGTTTAGCCAAAATAACAATAATAATAATAATACAACTATTATTTCTTCTTCCTCAGAACTGAAAAGGCTTTTGGTCTGACAACACAACACCAGTTTAGCAGCATGGACACATTTTTCTTCACCCTCCCCCCCTCTTCCTCCTCCTCCTCCCCACTCCCCCCTCTCCCAAACGCCTCTTTCTCAGCCTTCTCCACTACCTCATCTCTCCCTCCCCAGTCCTCCCCCTCCTCTCCCCCCTGCACCCTGGATGACTGGGCTCTCCGCCTCCCCCTGGCCTTCCTCTACAGCCTCTTCTTTCTGATTGGTCTGCTGGGGAACCTGCTGGCTCTCTGGGTGTTCCTGTTCCTCCACGGCAGGAGGAACTCCGTACGCGTGTTCCTGATCAACGTGGCGGTGGCCGACCTGGTCCTGCTGGCCTGCCTGCCCTTCAGGGTGGTCTACCACGCCATGGGGAACCGCTGGGTCCTAAGCTCCCTCGCCTGCAAGGTGGTGGGAAACCTCTTCTACATGAACATGTACGTCAGCATCACACTGCTGGGCTTCATCAGCCTGGACCGCTACGTACGGCTGAAGGGGCGGGGCAGGGGGCGGGCCGGGGCTCTGGGGCGGAGGCTGTGCCGGGGGCGGAGCTGCGGCTGGAGCTGGGCGCTGTGCGGGGCGCTGTGGCTCGTGTCGCTGGCCGGGCTGGTTCCCATGGCGATGACGGGGGAGGGGAACGAGGAGGAGGGGAAGTGTTTCCAGTACAAGCAGAGGCTCGGCGCCAGAGCCAAGGCCTACTTCAACATGGCTCTGGTGGGGCTGTTCTGGGCCGTGTTCCTCCTCCTGGTCGTCTCCTACGGGAAGATCGCCGCCAGGCTGCTCCGAGTCTCGGGGGCGCGGCCCGACATGCCCAACGCCCAGCGCTACGGCCGCACGGCCAGGAAGTCCTTCTTCGTCCTCTTCCTGTTCACCGTCTGCTTCGGGCCATACCACGCCTTCCGCCCCGTCTACGTCCTGTCCCAGCTCAGCCGATCCCTGACCTGCGACTACATGCGACTGATGGACCGGACCAACGAGGTGATGCTGCTGTTCTCCGCCTTCAACAGCTGTCTGGATCCGGTGATGTACTTCCTGTTGTCAGGGTCGGTCAGGAAGGCGGTGGTGAGGGCGCTGGGCGATCGCTTCTCCAACCGTCTGACCTTCCTGAAGGACGGGACTTCCAACAGCTCCACCACGGAGTTCAGGAGGGCGTCCGTGGGCCCGCCCACGTCCCACGCCGCCCTGTACCCCTCCCTCAGGACCAGCCTCAGCCTCCTGAACCCCCCGCCCCACCCAGGGGGAGCCTCCCCCTCAGCCTCAGCCCCCCCCGGCACTAACGACCACATCGACTGACTGACAGAGCGTTCCGGCATTCGGCAGCTTAAACAGCTGTTTCCATTACCGCCCATTTTCACGCCTGTTGGTTGTAACAGGCTGCAAGTTAAGCGATTGTGTAAGCAGGCAGCCAGCGTGTCAGCCTGCGAGTGTGCGAGCGCACGTTGCACTGGCGCATGTGATGTGTTCTGAGAGCAGTGCGATGACTGGTGTGATTAAACACTGATTAAAAAAAAAATAGAAAAAAGGAAAAACAAGATTGCTCCCTCTTCTGTTGAAAAATAAGTACTACCACAGAGATCTGTGTCTTGCGGTCTTGCAAAGAGGTCATCAGGCAATCACACACACACACACACACACACACACACAGAGACACACACAGACACACGCTGTTCAATAGTACGCAAAAATCTCTCTTCATCCCCCCAGGGAACTCTAAATGTGCCTGTGTGTTAATCACCCTACAGTCAAGGAGTGGTGTTGGTAGTGTGTGTGTGTGTGTGTGTGTGTGTGTGTGGGGTGGGGGGTGGGGGGCTCTGGACCTTTCCATCTGGCCTGCTTGTGTCTGTGCTCTGTTAGATGGCTAATCCTGTGGTGATCAAGGAGTCCAGCCTCTGGGTCTATCATGGCGCACACACACACACACACACACAAACACACTAATCCAGTGCAGGCTTAATTGACACACCCCACTGTCATATGGTCTCTGGATGAGCGATCTGTCTCAGGTCATGACCCCAGCGCTCTCACCTTAACGTCACGATGGATCACGTTGTTGTCGTGGCAATACCGCAGGGCTTCCAGAATCTGGCGCATGTAATGGCTGAGGAGAAAGAGGGAGAGGGGCGGGGCTTTTAGCTCGGTGGTTAGAGGATCTGAACCACAGACCCAAGAGATGGCAGGTTCAGATATTATGGACTTTTGCCTATTTATGAAATGCTTTGGATGAACGAATACACTGCTTATCGAGTATCGATGCGGGGGGGGGGGGTTAGTGTCTGTACCTGGCAACCGCTTCGCTGTAGACGAAGCCGGCGTCAGCCCTCTTTACGATCTCAAAACAGAGGTCAGCTCCGTCCATGCTGAAACAGACAGGGCGACCGATCAGCTAACACAAACCAGCACTGCCCCTGAACACAGAGACACTACAGGGAGCAGCCACAAGGGGGCGTCTGCTGTTCTGATGAAACAGGTGAGCAGACTCAGGTGTGCAGGTGTACAGTGTGCAGGTGTACAGTGTGCAGGTGAGCAGGTGTACAGTGTGCAGGTGTACAGTGTGCAGGTGAGCAGGTGTACAGTGTGCAGGTGTACACTGTGCAGGTGAGCAGGTGTACAGTGTGCAGGTGAGCAGGTGTACAGTGTGCAGGTGTACAGTGTGCAGCTGAGCAGACTCAGGTGAGCAGGTGTGCAGTGTGCAGGTGAGCTGACTCAGGTGAGCAGGTGAGCAGGTGTACAGTGTGCAGGTGAGCAGGTGTACAGTGTGCAGGTGAGCAGGTGTACAGTGTGCAGGTGAGCAGGTGTGCAGGTGTACAGTGTGCAGGTGAGCAGGTGTACAGTGTGCAGGTGTACAGTGTGCAGGTGAGCAGGTGCACAGTGTGCAGGTGAGCAGGTGCACAGTGTGCAGGTGAGCAGGTGTACAGTGTGCAGGTGAGCAGGTGCACAGTGTGCAGGTGAGCAGGTGCACAGTGTGCAGGTGAGCAGGTGTACAGTGTGCAGGTGAGCCAGGTGAGGGTAGTTACTCACAACTCAAACACCATGTAGAGCATGCCATCCGAACTGTAGGTCTCCAGAAGCTCTACGATGTGAGGGTGTTTCAGCATGTGGCATATACTGGCCTCTCTCTTCAGGTCTGGGGGAGGGAGGGAGGGAAAGATTCTGATATTAATAATCATACTTATCATGTGTTTTATTATTTCATGTGAATTCCTTTGAATCAACTGACATTGTGGTTAAAGGTGTTATTTAAATAAAATAGAATTGAACTGAATACACAGCTAGGAGGACACACGTTCAGGACAAAGATTAAACACTGAGGTGGCCTTCATCATCAACATCATCATCATCATTATTACTACTGACTCTGTATTATTCTACTTATTATTCTGTGGTCCCAGACCAATCATGTTGTTTTAAAATAAGATGATTGTCTGGGATAACGTTCCACCCAGTGTAATCAGAGAAATGACAGCTCTGCAGCTTTCCAGAAGAAGATATGTGTGTGTGTGTGTGTGTGTGTGTAAGACAGTGGGAGAGATAAATGAAATAATTAGTCCATCTCCCTGCACTACCTTAATCTGCCACCGGAGGGGGCAACGTAATTGTGGACAGGCCACCCACCAAACCCCAGAAGAAAAGCAGGTTAAGGCCAGGTGTGGCTTGAGTGGAATAGTGACCAGATAAATAAGATGTTAAAAACTACCACTGGTCCTCCCTCCCTCCTTCCTCCTCTCCCTCCTTCTCTCTCATTTCTCCCTCCTTTTCCAGGGTTTATCTGTCTCTGGTGTTGTGAAGCGAAGCTAATTCAACCTTTCCCTCGCTCCTTCCTCTCCCTCTCCCTCTGTCTCTCTCTCTCTCCCTCTCTGTGTGTGTGTGTCTCTCTCTCTCTCTCTCTCTCTCTCTCTCTCACTCTCTGTGTGTCTCTCTCTCACGAGCATCAAACCATGATTTAAGGCGGGAGCAATATGAGTGTGAGGAGTTCAACTGTGACAAAGAAGGCGCAGTGCGCGCGCACACACACGCACACACACACACACACACAGCGGGAGTGTACATGAGCTAAGAGACAGAACTGGAATGATCTTGGTTCTGGCAGCTTCTGAAGATCCAGGAGATCCAGTCAGACACAAAGACCCTGTTCAACACTGCACTCTATAAAGAGCTCATTTAGCAAGGCACCAATGGACCATGTTACATAACATCCGAAGAAGTCCTACTACACAGTGCTCATTCTTTGTGGTGTGTGTGAACCACCTCTCCCCCTCTCCCTGTCTTTCTCCCTCTCACCCTCTCTCCCTCCCTCTCCCTCTCACCCTCTCTCCCTCCCTCTCCCTCTCATCCTCTCTCCCTTCCTCTCCCTCTCACCCTCTCTCCACTTCCTCATTCATGAATTCCATCACTGTCTTTTGGGCATCTCAAAGAGAATCTGAAAGTGAGGGGAGAGCAAGAGAGAGATTTAGAGAGAGGAGAAGGAGGAGAGGAAAGAGAGTGAGGAGAGAGGAGAGAGAGAGGAGAGGAGAGAGAGAGAGAAAGGGAGGAGGGAGAGAGAGAGAGAGAGAGAGAGGAAAGGGAGGAGAGAGAGAGAGAGAGAGAGAGAGAGAGAGGAAAGGGAGTAGCAAATATTGATGTGGACAGACAGTATTGTCCACATGGGGCTCAATGAAGCCCACAGCCTTATCAGAAACGTCAGTGCACATAACTGGACACACACACACACACACACACACGCACACGCACACACACTTCAACCCTCCATCAAGGGCTGGACGGAGGATTTCTACCCCCCAGAGAGGCCGTCTGTCTCTGCAGCTTCCAGATCTTTCCTTCCCTCGTCTCTCAGCCCTGTCAGGAACTAAAGCAAGCCCATACATCACATGACATCAGGCTGCAGATCAGCGAAGGAAACCACGATCCGGGGAGAGGGGGTGTTAGGAGTGTATTGAGATGCCCCCCCCCCACCCCCACCAGCTGGCCCTGTCGCAATACTGAAGGCTTCAGCTTGCTACCAGATGGAGTTTAATGAAAGTGACATTTAGAAGTTCCGTCGGACACAGAAACAACCAGTCAGCTGCAACGCTCAGCTGGTACTGTGCATCCCACCCTCCCCCACCCTCCCCCACCCTCCCCCACCCTCCCCCTCTGGCACTCTGTTCTCCCTCCCTCCATCTTTATTAGCTTCTCTCAAAGTCTCTCCGTTCAGATTCCCCACTACCTCTTTATTACACTATCAATCTTCTGTTCCTGTTCCGCTCTCTCCCTCCCCCCTCTCTCACACACACACACTCTCTCTCACACACACACACTCTCAGAGCCTGTTAGTCCTCCACTCAGGGACCTGTGCAGACTTGTCCATTCCCATGAACAATGATCAAGTGTGGGAACCAGAGAGGGAGGTCACCCTAGACACGGGCGTCAGCCAATCACCAGCCGTACACTGCCCGAGGGTGGAGCTCTAACCAATCAGCTACCGGTTCTTCTCTTTCGCTTTCATTGTTCTTTCTCAGACTATCTCTACTCATCACCCCGCCCCGCCCCTCCCCTCCCCCCCGCTCTGCCCGGCTCTCAACCTCATCAACCTTCCTTGGCGTCTAGCCTTCACTCCCTCCCCTCCCTCCCTCTCTCCCTCCCTCCCTCACTCTCTCTCTCTCTCTCTCTCTCCCTTCCTCCTTCCTGTCTCTCTACCACTTCCCCCCTTCACCTCTCTCTCCCCTTCCCCCCCCCCCCCCCCTTCTTGTATCAGTCTCCTCAGCTCGGACCCTCACAGATGGCACACCAGCATTGCCAAAACCCAGGACCTGGCCATCGCAGTGACACACACACACATACACACACACACACACACACACATACATACATACATACATACATACAAACAGCATGACAGCACAAAACCACATGGCAAGACAAGCCATGCATCAGTGCGTTATTACACACCCACATACACACACACACACACTTACACACACAGCAGGAGTCACGTAGTTGGCAGTGTGTGTGTGTGCGTGTCCAGTGTTATGTCTCCCTCAGCTGGCAGGGTGGTTTTCTGTGTGCGTGTGGTGTGGTGTGTGTGTGTGTGTGTGTGGTGTGTGGTGTGTGTGTGTGTGTCTTACCCTCAGTACTGAGGCCTGGGCTGGAGGTGAAACTGGCCACATCCACAATCTTCACTGCAAACTGTTGACCTGTGTCTCTGTTGATACAGCGACGCACCACGCTGAAGGGACCCCTGCAGGAACAACACACTGTTAACACACACGCTACACACTCACACACACTCACACAATGCACGCTCAACAGCCAGCTCCATAAATCACAGCCGTTTAAACAAGAGTGTGTGTGTGTGAGACCTGTGCACACACACACCATGTTGTCAGAACAGCCTCTGTAGCTGCTCTGCCACCACATGGCAACAAACCCACTCCCACCACAGGCTATACCCTGGACCGGATACACTCCTATTTAAAGGGTGTGTGTGAGAGAGAAAGTGTGTGTGTGAGTGAGTGTGTGTGTGTGTGTGAGTGTGTGTGTGTGAGTGTGTGTGTTAGTGTGTGAGTGTGTGAGTTTGTGTGTGTGTGTGTAGCCTAACCTCCCCAGCATGCCTACAGGAATTACAGAGCAGTGGTGAGCAGGCCAGCTGTAAAGGCTAAAATAAAAAAGGGCTGTAACACAGAACTGAGGTGGTGAGGAACACTGTGGAGCTAGAGGGAGAAGAGAGGGGGGAGGAGAGGAGAGGGAGGGAGGGAGGAGGGGAGAGGAGGAGAGGGAAAGAGAGTTCTGTTCCAGGTAGTGAAGAGGCACATGAGGTCAGAGAGGAGGCTGTCACAGTGAGACTGAGGTTGGAGCGCTGGAAAAACACACACACACACACACACACACATACAAACAAACAAACAAACAGACACACACAAACAAACAGACACAAAAACAAACAGACATACACACAAACAAACAAACAAACAAACACACGCATGTTCCTACAGCCTCCCTGCTCACACGAATATGTGTGTGTGTGTGCGCGGTTCTTTGGCCTGGAGGCCGCTCCTGTGCCTTAATGATTAACCCACGGTTGATGAACTCTTTGGGGAGGTCCTGTCTGTGAGCCCCCCCACACACAGCCAGCCTCCCCCTCACCTTCAGAGGCCCTGGAGGCCGGGGTTAACATGAGGGGGGACTGCTGCTGTTTTCCTCATCAAAACAGGGACAGTGGGGGGGAGGGGGGGAGAGCATAGGGGGAGGGGGTGTAAGAGACAGACTGGCCTCTGTGCATTTCTCCCTCCCTCACCCAGACGACGAAAAATGCAGAGAATGGGGTGATCTTCTAATCTGCCCTGAACTCCCCCAGCCTCAGGTCCCTGCCTGGTGAGGACCAGACTAATACCTGGACCCATAAACCTCCCATTATCTCTCTGACACCGTGACTCTGAGGAGGGGGGAGGGGGGGGGTTGTGGGTCAACTCCATTTCAGTCCTCTTTCGTCGCTATGGGAGACCCCATCAACGTGTGCACTGGCCTGCTCTCTCTCTCTGTCTCTCAGGAATGATTGTCAATTTTCAATTTCAGGAAAATTCAATTGCTATTCAGCTGCCTCAGTTCGGAAGGGAATTCACCATGGCCAAACCTCCAGGAAGAAGACTATTGGGGGGTATGTGTGTGTGTGTTTGTGTGGAGAGAAGAGGAGAGGGGGAGGATGGCATGCTTTGATGACATAGAACTAGAACAGGCACAGCTGTGCTCATACACCCCCCCCCCCCCTAAAAAACCCTCCCAAGACATTAAATCCCCCTCCCCCCTGCTGTGCTAGCATTAGCCGTTAGCACCCCATCATCACCAGCACCCTCTCATGTTACCGCAGCGACCCCAACAGACAGGATGAAGGGATGATTGGGGGGGAAGAAAACTTCCATCTTTAACTCCAAGAAGGCATCTAAAAAATAAAAACCCCAGCAAAGAATACAGTGACAGCGGCGTGGTGTTTTCTATGAAGCTTTCTCCAGACATCGGACCGGCACAGCCTCTCATCCTCCTGAGCTGTCCCACTAACAGAGCACGCTACTCCGGCCGGAGGGGGGGCGCAGTCACGGCCTGAATCTTACCATAACCCAGAGAAGTAAGACCTCCTTGAAAAAAAGACAGGGTTAGATCGGAGCAACGCTCTCTACCCTTCGGGCCCTTTGGCCCTGAACGTCTTGCTGTGTTTGGACAGCCTAATTGCGCACAATGATGCTAAAATGCCGACAGTGTTCTGCTAGTCTGCGCTAAGTGTTAAAACAAACAGCGACTCCTCAGCCTGGCGCAGTATTTGCATATTGCGGAGCTAATTTACTGGTTATTTGAAAAGGATCAACCCTTAGTGTATCCATGGACCAATTAGGATGCCGACTGTTTCCAACATGGAGACACATCTCCACAGTGGCAGCGGTGTAAAAGACGAAAAGCTTCGTTTAAAGATTTAAAGTGAAGATTTAAAAAGGGGGCAGAGCTGGAGGAACATGAAGACGCTAATTAAAACACGTGATTCAAACTCCCCCCGGGGGGGCTTCTGGGATTTGTTGTTTCCGTCTCCTCTCCGAGAGCCTCGGGCCGGAAGCAGAGGAGGAAATAGAATTTGTGAGGTAAAAATGAAATAAAACTATGAGAATAAAGAGAAAAGGGACGTAACAAAAAAAAGAGGAAGCAGGAGAAGAGGATGAATGATAAAAAAAGATGAGGGAGAAAAGGTTAGGGTTAGAGACAGGAGGAGACAGGAGGAGAGAGGAGGGAGGAGAGGGGAGGGAGGAGAGGGGAGGGAGGAGAGGGGAGGTAAGGTCGGTGCTCTGGGTGAAACCTGAGTGTGGAGGACAGCCCAGGAGACCTGAGCCAAGCAAACACAACTGAACTGAATCTGAATACCCTCTGAAGCAGCCCAGCCTAGTACAGTACAGACCAGCCCAGTACAGACCAGCCCAGCCCAGTACAGACCAGCCCAGCCCAGTACAGACCAGCCTTGTATAGTACAGTACAGACCAGCCCAGACCAATACAGACCAGCCCAGCCTTGTATAGTATAGTACAGACCAGCCCAGACCAATACAGTACAGACCAGCCCAGCCTTGTATAGTACAGTACAGACCAGCCCAGACCAGCCCAGACCAACACAGACCAGCCCAGTACAGTACAGACCAGCCCAGCCTTGTATAGTACAGTACAGCCCAACCTAGTAAAGTCCAGCCCGGTACAGCCTAATACAGAACAGCCCAGCCCTCACTGTTGGAGAAACATAAATCGTAGACGCTCTCCAGAGTCTCCTCTGTGTTCAGCTGACCAACACACTTTACCAACCCCCATATGTGGATGCACTGAGAGAAAGACAGGGAGGGGGGGAGAGAGAGGGGGAGGGAAGGGGAGAGGGGCAGGGGAGGAGAGAGATAGAAGAAAGAGGGAGGGAGAAAGGGGGAGCGAGGGAGAAAGATACAGAGATGGAAAAGAGAGAGAGGGGGAAAGAGAGAGAGAGAGAGGACAGAGCAAGAGAGACTGCAAAGCAGGGCCTTTACAGAAGGTTCTAGAAAAACTCTTGTCATGTCACTGGTAATTGGATTACATCGCACACTGACCAGGCACCGGCGTACCAAAAAAACACTTTGTCGTGTTCTGGCATCTGAGAATAGTCAGTGTTCCAGCACACTCAGGCCTGGACGAACCCCGATCACCCAGCCTCCACCTCGGACGTGGATCAGGGGAGGAGGACCGTACAGTGGTGCATCCATTTGGATGAGATCAATGAGATTCCTGCGTCGTCTCAAGCCTGACGTTTAATTAGCAGATCCCCTTGGCAAAGCCAGAGAGGAGATCTCTACTCTGGACCAGAACAGCTCCCACCGCATCCCAGAATCCTCTCTCCCCCGCTCTAATGAGCACCCCAGAGCCGGAATGGAGAGCGCGTGTGACTCCAGTTGCACTCTAGCGCATAACAACTCCCATGCAGGGAGAGTCATTAATGGACTGAGAGGGCTCAAATTACCGCTGCTTCCATATCCCTTCGACTGGAGTGTAAATGCCTAGCGTGATCATGTCTTCATAAAAAGACAGATTCACAACAAACGGGCTGGGAATGTGCGATTGCGCAACCTCGGTTTGGACTCTGTGTGAGTGTGTGTGTGAGTGTGTGTGTGTGTGTGTGTGAAGCGGGGACAGGGAAAGGCGTGTGTGTCAACACCGCTCGCCACAGTCCCGGCTGAGCCGGTTGAAGAGTTTGTTCTGCGATGACAAACACGATCAGGAACGCAGGGGAGAGAGCGGGCGAGAGAGCGGGCGAGAGAGAAGGTTCCTCTCGGTTTCCCTCCAAGACGCTCGTTCGTCTTGACGAGGGTGAATGACGGAGCCTCGATCTGGACCGTGCTGCAGATGCGTGACGGAAGGAGGGAAGGATCTAACTGCTCCCTACACGTCCCACGTTACTACGTTTCCTGAACACGCAGCCTGAACACGGCTGTGGAGGATGCTGGGACAGGCTGGAGCTACTAGCTTACATGTTGCAGAACAAAAGATTCTCAATAGCCTAAATCACTTCAGATTAGGCCTCTAGCTAGACAGGCTTGACCCCGCCCCCCTCCCTCCCCCAGGTTCTCCACAAGCTGCCTCAGACAAACGGCATATTGTCGAACAACAACAGACTGGGCGGGGGGGCTTAGACAAGTGTGGGGGGGGGGGGAGATAACTGTTCTAACGAACATGTTCACAGAGAAGGTCAAGGGTCAATCTGCAACGTGTGTCCGCAAACAAAAGGTTTAAGTATTCGTCGCCCCTTGAAGGACTGACGGTGATAGCAAGTTCCCTGTTGGGTAAATCTCCTCCTGCACGAATGTGACCCGGGACGCCGTAAGAATGGAAAGAAACAGCAAGAGTGTCGCTGGAACGCTTCAGATTAGTAGTAGCTAATCTCCTGCTTGATTTATTTCACGGAAGCTACCAGGATTTGTACTTTAGCGCTTGAGATGAGGAACCAATTGGACGTAAAAGTTCAGAAATTTCAAACCGCACACTTCCCATCAGACTTCTGCTACCTTGAACTCTGAGACAACAAACGTTCGAGGCCAAGTGCAACGGTCAGCCCCCACCTTTGGATCACGTTCTAGATGTTTCCCTGCTCCAGAACACCTTATTCTAATGGATGAGTCGTTATCAAAGCTCTAATGACTTTATTAGAATCAGGTGTTCTGGAGCAGGGAAACATCTAGAACTTTCAGGACAGTGTCCCTCGAGGACCAGGATTGTCCATCCCTGTTTTTACAGTTAGCCACAAAAGAACAACACTACGAGCCAATCACTGCAAGCGTTGGGAAGTGTTAGAGGAAAAAACAAAACACGTCAGCATTACCACACTGCCCTCCTCCTCCTCCTCCTCCTCCTCCTCCTGGCTTGACGAGAGCCCTTGTGTCACATCGTAAAGCCCAGCTTCAGTTCGCCAGTTAAGACGCCGCCTGCGGCTACAAACAAGAAGGACCTATTCCCAGGTCACATCCCAAACTACTTCCTGTATGAACTAACGAACTGACAGCAGGACACATGGAAACACAACAGCCTGTGTCTGAAGGGAGAGAGAGAGAGAGATATACAAGACCTGGGCCCTCTCTCCCCCTCTCTCCCTCTCTCCCTCTCCCTCGCTTTCCCTCTTAGTCGTTTCCTCCGGTTCTTTGCGATAACATTGGTTTATAGGAAAGGGGATCTGTGCTGTGCTCATCTCTGAAGCCCAGAGTGGTACTGCAGCATCTGCTGGAATTAGCTGTGCTGGCAGCCTTGGGGCTGAACCATCCCCAACTCTCCATGTCTCCACTGATCTTCCTCAGACTCCCTCTGGTCTAGGATGCGCACCCCTGAACTCCAGGGTGACCCAGGGAGGGAGAGGAGGGAGGAAGAGCTGGAACACACAAGGGGCTTTCGAGGCCCTTTTAATGTTGAGATGATGAGGCATCAACCTCAGGTTCTGACTCATCTAAGAGCATCTGAGAGTTACTTTCGTTTTGCGTTCGATAACACTGGGGACAGTGTGAACGGCCTCGTGGGAGAACACCATGTGACTTCAGGACCCCCCCCCCCCACTATCCTATATTTACAGATATTAATTAAAAATGTGAGCATATTCATCACCATCAGGGAAAGAGCGCCAAGTCCACACATTCACCGTCTCCGTAGCAACTCGGGGAGCCTGGGCGGAAAACAGATTGGGTAACAACGGCGTGGCCTTCGACTGTGCTCGGACTATGTGACTAAACGCACACACACACGTCGCCGTTTGAGAGAACAGCACAGTCAGAGAGAACCTTGAATACGTCTCCCTGATGACCGGCGTGAGAACGTCTCCATCATCCGGCCCTCGTGCCGTCACTCACAGCCTCTGTAGCCTCCGGTCTGACATCCCTGATCTAACTCCACTAGGCTGTGACGTACGCTGGGCACATCCACAGCCGGTTATTACCAAGTAAACCAGGGCAGAAGGCTGACCCTAACACAAAGACCCAGCCCTCAGGGAGGAGGAGGAGAGCATGTGTGTCTCTCCAGCAGACCTTAATGGGTCTGTGGACCTCCACTGGGAGGGAGGGAGGGAGGAGAGGAGGAGAGGAGGGAGGGAGAAGAGGAGGAGGGTCGCCCCGGCCTTCTACCCAAAATCCCAGTCCGAATCTAAACATTACGGATGATGGTTATGGAAGTAAGCCATGTGTGAAAGTCTGCAATAACAATAATTGTTCAAACGGTTGGGGAGATTTCACCATTAAACAGCACAGTGTTCGACTCACCTAATACGGAGGAAGACTGTTTTTGCTACCAAACCACAAAAGTAAGACAAATAGACTGACACCCTCAGATGGGCTGACTTGGTGTCTTTACTGTGTCTGAGAGAAGACCGCTGCCTTCACTTCCTTCCTGCTACTCTACTGTAAATACTAGTTTCCAGTTCCATAGTAGAAAAGGTTTTAGAAGGTAGTCATCTGGACACTGTTTTCAAAATCACGACATTTCCGACTTCCATCCAGGAGTCATTCGAAATCGGTGAGGGTCTGATCTACACGGACCTGCTTCCAGTTCTGTAATTTTCCAGTGTGGACCCTGACGAGCTACATGTCTGTTGATAAGACACCCTCCAGTACTCTGCTGTAAACTGGACCCAGTGAAGCCTCAGCCTAATGATCCACAGATAATGATTCATGGAATTGCATGATGTGAGGTTAGTAAGCAAAGCGTACAGTGTAGTCAGACAAAACAATATCGAGATTATAAGGCTATTGTGTAACATAATCCTTTCTCCTGTACACAGAATAAAGTTATTTATAATCGTCGTAAGAATGTGTGAGCACATCTTGAAGAGTAAGGGCTTCAGGGAGAATTTCTGCTTTTGATTACTAACTCTGCCTTTGAGTAACACCTCTTTTATCTTTTTTTTTTCTTACATATTATTTTATAAACATATATTGTTTTTTAGCTCCTACAAAGAATTGCATTATGATTCAGTCACCAATCACAGCCCTTTCCAAACCAGATGAATGGCTGGTTGCAGCCCTAGGCCTATCTTCCACCTAGTAAGTCAGTGCAGGATCATTAATCTTACAATCTTGATATTGTCTGATGACACAGGTGAGAGCAAGGCTGTAGTCTATGATGAAGAACTGGATACGTGTGAATATTATCAAACAGTTTGCTATTGTGTAGAAACTAAGGTAACATAACATCCAGTTACATCAATAGACACTGATATAAGGAAGAGGATGAACCAGGCTGCATTCATCCCCTCCACACATCCCAGCATTAAGACCTCAAACACAACTAATTCAAGGTCGCATCTTGGATATATTATCATTACCATGCTTTATTTTTTTAATGCATTATTATTATATAAGATACTTACTTTCCAATCACCTCGCACAGCTCGTATACATCCTCGAACAGCACGTCGTCGTCCGCCATGGTCCAGAGGAGGCAGGGGATCAAATCCCCCTGAAATCCACCCAAAATATCTTTATTTAACTGGAGGAGCGGAGCCAGGGGCCTTTAGGGTGTAACGAAGGCAGCTTTGCTTCCTTTTGCAATATCTCACAATTGCAAATGTCTCAATAGACTGTTTCAAATGAGAGACTTCCAGCGGGTCAGCCTGGCCGGGTCTGCCCGTCTGTCGGCCCCGCCTTCTGTTCACCTCTTCCCGGGTGCTTTAATCCGACAGTCAGACCTCTGAAGCGGCGGAGGAGAATATTTTTTTCTTCCCTTGTTTACACACAGAACAACAATAAAAAATTTACAATAAACAGCCGCTTTGCAGACAACAAAAAAATAGTGGGTTAATTCCTTAGAAGAGATGATGTCGGTTGGTTGTCGTTGTCTTGGCTCTCGCGCTAAGATAGCTCGCGTGCTATCTAAAATGGTTGGCTAACGAACGGTATATGTTTGTATTAGCTATGCTAAGCTAAGATAGTGACCATTTGAAATAGACCAGCTAGCTCCCGTTATTACACCGAGCACACCCAGCCTTCGTCGCGGACACAGATGTCTTTATCCCCGCCTGCTGCTGCTGCTGCTGCTGCTCAGCTTCCCGAACGTAAATCGAAAACCTTCATATTTTCATGTTTTTATTGTATTAACTCATCGAATTCACCGTCCATTCAGGTGTCATTGGAGAGCTGGAAAAACGTTAATTTCTATCGTTAGTCCACAAACCCGCTATTGATACCGTCTCTCTCTCTCTCTCTCCCCTCTCCCTCTCTCTCTCTCTCTCTCTCTCTCTCTTGCCGTTACCCCGAATCCAGAAATGCCAGACTCCTCCCTCTATTGGATATGAAACTGGTGTTTCTTGGAGCCTTAATGGCTCCGTTTGAAGCGCTCAGATTCAAAGGTAAGGCCGATATCTCTTGAGCCAAGATGACGGTTTTGAGGGCGCAGTTTCCTAATCTGCTCCACATTCTCTTTTCCACCAATCAACGATTGAATCTAGTTGCAGCCCGCGCATGCGTTGATCATCTAAAACCCATCCACTTACGTCAGCGTTTCTACAATCTTACCCCCTGTCCTCTATAATAATTTATTACTCTGTTAAAAAACGTTTATTACTCTCACTGTGACCCTGTGTCTCCTGATTTAATGTTGACCATAAGCTATTGAAATGAACTGCAACTATAATTATATAAACGTAATTTAGTCCTCAAATTCAACAAGCAACATCATTTTTTTATGAAATGATGTCTACTGATCTGATGGTATTTTACAAGACACTGAAAACGTTCCTTAAGGCTCCTAATGCGGGTATAGAACTGGGCTCTTTAGATGGTTGGAAAAATGTCATTACAACCAGCTCCAAATCGCCTTAAAACTTGCATTTTTGCGCTTGCGTGTTCCACACACCTAAATGGATGTAACAACGTGACACCAGTTCATCACGAAATGTGGTTAAGGCAGTGATTTGACAGGCCTTTGCTTCTGTTTTTTTTTATTAATCATTAGCAGTTCCTGGCCCGTGTGTTGCTGCCCCCTGGAGGTAGCAGAACATATTGCTATCTAACTAGTTCACACCGCTCCAGTACGTGTAGATTGAAACTGCACCGACTCTTGGTGCCACTTGAAGGCGCTGTTCTGAAAATGTCCCGCCCTGCGGTTTCCATGGAGCTTCATCCCTTTTGCTCGTACACCAGCTTCAGCACCACTCCATTGGTCGGAGGTGGAAGGGGGGCCATTTACGATGTGATTGGCTGATGATGTGGTCATCGGTTTGTGAAGAGTTTGGTGGCACTAAACGCACCCCCCCCTCCCCCTGCACCCCACGTTTAAAAAAATCCCTGTCGACACGTACAAGACACAGGACAGATATCCTCCCTTCTGTGTGAGGTAGAGAAAATACAGAGAAATGAAAGAGAATAGAATAGGAGGGGAATCAAGTGCTTAACCACGGAGGGAAAAAGGGTTCAGGGAGAGGAGAGAGGGAGACAGAGCAGTTTCCATAGCAACACTGATGGGAAGGGGAGGAGTAAGCATGCTGCTGGCAGATATGATGGTTCAGTATGTACCACGGCTCTGTCCAGAAAGAGTCGTTACCACTGGAGCTCCTTCAGCAGACAGACAACCCCACTTGTGGCTGGGAATCGAGAGCTTAACTGTGGAGGGGAAAATGGTTCAGGGAGAGGAGGAGAGGGGGAAAGGAGAGGGGGAGAGGGGGGAGAGGAGAGAGAGAGATTTTGAACCCTACTTGTGGCTGGCTCCTGAGAGTTTAAAAAGCTGAGGTCTGGATCATGGATGATTAAAAACACTTAAACAGCTATTGTTTTGGGCCTCTCTTATTTTGGAGGATCCTACTGTACTGTATCCTACCTACAGTAAATGAAACATCTCCTCTAGCCTGTTACAATTGCTGCATATGAGGTCACTGGTACAACAGCATGAATAGCTACTACAGGTCTAGTTTTAGGGAACTTGTTTCAGGATGAAACCCTCAAAATTCAGGGAAGTTTTATTAGAAAACGTGAAACATGTTACAACAACAGAAAACTTCAAAGCATGGATTTGACTAAACCCAAGTTTAAAAAGGTAACAAGCAGAAGTTTGGGTTTTAAAGAAACAAAACAATCCAACTATGTCACATATGGCACCATTAAATAAAGGCAAGACAAGAAGCAACTGTGATTTCAACAGTACTTGTTACAACAACAACAAAATCGAGATAATGTAAACAAGTCAGTATAATGTCACATGACCAGGTGACATGTCACATGACCAGGTCACATGATGTGGCAGTTTTGCTGATGCCACTGCTACAACTACAACAAACAATGATGCTCATGGTACTGTGTCATTAACAACAGATCTGGAATCAGTTTTTGGTCAGCTGCGTTTGTGGCGATCGTGTTCCGGAATGACTAGGCCTGTTTTAAGATAGTACTGTACTATGATATAGTCCGTACTAGACCTAGATCTGAACAGCCTGACCTCCCTAGAGCTGTGTTCAGGACAGCTACACAGCAACAAAGGGCTGCTAGTGTTTCAACAGCAAAATAAACTGTTTTAAATGTTGTGGTGTTTATGTATAACATACATGTGTGCTGTGTGCTGTACTTTACCCTGCTGCTGTTGTGAACTGCAATTTCCACCTCCTGGAGGACAAATAAAGGTTCATCTAATCTAATCTAATCTAATTTTGGTGTAGGAGGTTGTGATTTTATGATCTATTGATGTATATATTCCTTCATACAAGTGTCAACATCCAGACCAAACCAACAGATCATGGTTAACATATCAACATCCAGACCAAACCAACAGATCAGTATCCATAAGTGACACAATAAAAAAAAGGAGACCCCCCAAAAATGCAACGAGCATGCTGGGAAATGGAGTATTTCACAGTAAACACAGTAGAACCGCTGCTTCCCAATCTTCTTCCCTACAATGTGTCCTCCTCTCACGGTCCATGTCTCTTTACTTTACACATTTACAGGTGGGTGGGAGAGAGAGGTAACCCCAAAGGGAGGAGAAAGGGGAGGCAGAGTGACAGCAACATTCTCTATAGCGACACTTCACAGTAACAACAGCTTCATGTGGTGATGGGACTCCTCGGTTGGCAAGGGGGCGGAACCTGAGGAATGTTTTATCTTTAAGAAGCCAAGCCCAGGAGGAACCCACCAACAAACCCACTGGACAAGATGATGTTCCTCTTCACAAACTCTGTGGCCTGCAGGAGGAGAAGGGAGGAGAAGGAGGACGAGCATTGAACAAGCTGAAATATTAAGCATGTAATGTGTCCAGTTAAACACTAGAGGGCAGAGTTGCTGTGATCATCCAAATCTGAATTTCCCCACTAAACATGAACTCCTTTGAAAAACACAAGCATGTGGCCACACTTCCCTTTCCAGGAAATCACCTAATGAAGAGATATTGCCGACGCAGCAGCCAATAGTAAACATCTGAGCAGATGCTCTTGAGAGGCAAGCAGGAATTCAAAACTAAACAACATGTAGTTTAGAATGAAATAAAAAACCCATCAGATGATTAGTTTTAAGTGCATATTTCATTGTCTCAAAGTAAAATGGATCAAATTAAATCCCTAATCGAGAAAAAAAATATTTGATAAAAAGCAAAGCGGTTTAGCAGGTACCTTTACCTCCTCGATGAAGGAGTTTATTTCCGGTGCTGCTTTAGTGGCTTTCTTCTTCAGGTGTTTCTTAGCCTTGTTCACGTCCTTCTCCACCTTCTTCCAGTCCACCTGCACGTATCCACTGTGATTGGCTATCTACGGAGGACAACACACACCACAAAGGTGAGTGGGAAATGTAGTTTATCAACACTGCAGTATGTGAATGGGCAGGGTAGTTTATCATCACCGCAAAGGTGAGTGGGAAGTGTAGTTTATCATTACTACAAAGGTGAGTGGGAAGTGTAGTCCTGTAGTGTAGTTGTTGCCTTGTTGAATTCTCCAACATGATGACCTTTGTTACCTGTAACAGTAAGAATCCTCCACCTGCAGCTGTGGCAGCTATCTTCCCTACTCTCTGGAACAGGTAACCAGCACACCTGGCAGGTACACAGCCAGATTAGCATCATTGTTAACATGCGTATGACATGTTCATTTCAATCAGGTGTGTTGGAGCAGGGAAACATCTAGAACTTGCAGGACAAGGTGTTCCCTGAGGACCAGGGGTAGGGATCACTGAGTCAGGGTACCAGAGCACTCACCATCCAGTCACCCCTCCCATCATGATCTGCGTAGCGACAGAGTACTTCTCAGCGATGGGGCCAGAGTTGTTTCCGAACACCCTGCTCCACCACTGATGCTGCCGGGCGTACTGGGTCAGGTCCACCACCTCATAACCTTCATCCTCACTCTCTGGGTCCTCCTGACCATCTGCAACACACCGCCAGGAACACACTGATGGGTTAGTTCAGTGGTTGTGGTTTTAACATTTTGTTGTCATTTAGCAGAGGCTCTTATCCTTATGGGGCTGAGCAGTTTGGGAATCAGGCTAGTAATATGTTGCAGGTTTGATTCCCATTGATGGCCATAAATCCTTTCAAAATAGAACACAGGTGTAAACTGCATGTCCATTATATACAACCTCAACTAATTCAACCAAACTGGATTAGTTTTCTGCTGGTTATCCTTTTCGAAAGTTAAATGGTTCAATAAGTATTAGTGTGCAAACGTCTTAATTTGGGATAAACTAAATCCCAATTATAAAGTGGCCTATTCAATGATGCTGCGCGTGCCTGCTATATTCAATGATGCTGCGCGTGCATGTTAGCTTGGCTGCTAACAAAACAAGCTAGTTTACCGCCTTGTAAGGCCAGTCAGTTAAAGTACACGACATTGGCAGATTAGGCTCAAATAAATCGCTACTTGTACCTAATAAAAGAAGCTGAACATTGGAAAAAATTGTATTTGGTCAGTTTTATAAGAATTAGTGCTATTATTTAATCCTCTTCCACTCACCTTCTCGCCGTTCAGCCATTTTAGTGAAAACCTCACATTAGGATGTTGACAGTTTCCAAGCCCCGCCCACAACCGTGACGCACTGCCACGTCAGCGCTTTAATCTTTTTAATCTGCAAATTTCTTTCTATTTGCCTATAATAAAAATATATGGAATTGTTGGATTTTCATATCTAATTTTTGAACTGAAATTTTTGAAATATACATATAAGTGTAGGCTATAAGCAATGACAGGCTGAAATATTTAGAATGGCACTATGTGTCTCAAAGTTAGGAATCAAGTAATATTTGATGGTGGATTATAATAATAATTTGATGGAGCAAAGTGGGGGACTCGCCATTCCATATTCTATGCAAAGGCAAGAATAGCCATTATTAAATATGTAAACGTTATAAAATAAAATATAAAATAAGACATTTTTCTAAACGACCCAAAATCAGTGTCTACTAAATGCTTAGTAAAACTAAGGTAACATGATGAAATAAAAGATCCGTGCCATACTTGCAACTGTTGAATGTGTCTTAACATTTAAACTATTTAAATTATCACAAGTTGTGTGTTGATAGGCATACCATGCCTGTCCTAACGCCATTATTTCTAAATATGTTTAAAGAACATATTCTAAAGCACATCATTAATTTTGCAACGTTCTAAAATAAAGAAAATATTTCTGTCAAAATTTGAATGTCTAAATGAGTTAAATAAGATTTTGTGTTAAAAAAATAATAAAAAGGGCTTCAGGCTGGGCAAGTCATATGCTGCTAACCAAGCTCATTTATTGGCTGAATGGGGAGTACGAGGGCGTGACTACGGCGGCGCGTGGGTTCGCTTGGGTGACACAATTATAACAACTTTGGGCTGGTGGCAGTAAGGATTTTACGATCAAATAATTCCTTTTTTTTCAAACCTGCAAAAACTACCCATTAATGCATATTTTTTTAATAATTGCATACAACACTGTGTCTACAAAATGTGACGCGAAGACGTTCTGGAGGGTTTACTTATTTCCCTGAAAGGATTTACTGTTTTTTGGGGTTGCGTTTTTTTAATTCCGGAGAGAAAGTTAACTAATTTCAAATATTTTTCGGGGGGTGGGGGTTTTCTCTCTTTTTTTAAATTTTGGTGGAGTATTTCGTTCGCCGTTTCGTCGCGATTCCATGCAATCGTGCGGAGTCTCGCTCGCTGTTGCTGCTCGCGCTGCTGCTGCTCGCGCTGTGAGTCTCGGCTCGGCTTCTGGTGGGGATGAGGAAAATAAAATGGCGACGGGAAAAGCGAGTGAAACCGAGGAGGACTTTCCGACGCTGACAGCCCAAGAGAGGGACAGCTTGGTCGGAATTGACAGGTTTGGAAACCGTAACACCCCCTCCCCCTGTTTTACCACACACCTCCCTAAAGTATTCAGACTATAACATTCACGGGTTGTCTGTGTTTCTGTGTGTGATGATGTGTTTGTGTTGTCTTGTCTCTTGCAGTTCACTGTTTGGATTTCAGAGGCTTCATGAAGATGGCGCCAGAACTAAGGCCCTGCTACTGAAGGTAGGTTAGCTTAACAATGCTAACAATGCTAACATGCTAACGCCCTGCTGCGGAAGGTAGGTTAGCTTAGCAATGCTAACATGCTAACGCCCTGCTGCTGAAGGTAGGTTAGCTTAGCCATGCTAACAATGCTAACATGCTAACGCCCTGCTGCTGAAGGTAGGTTAGCTAACAATGCTAACAATGCTAAAGTTCAGGACCCAAGTGGTCCTTTTAATCACCAAAACACGCCGCTAGCAATAAATACACGGATGTTAGTTCGTGTCTTAACTTAAAAATTCATCAAACAAACTAGCTGGACTAGCAGAGTCTGTCCGGGGGGACATGATGGGTCCTCTTCTGCCCAGGCAGAGCATCACAGGCACGGCTAACTGAACTACGCAGCGTCCTCAACATTGATCATGGTGGTCTGTAACAGACTCTGGTTCCTTAGCAATGTTGCTACAAAATCATCAAGACACCCACTTTTTAAAGTTTTTTTATTTACCTTTTTTATATTACTTAACTTGTCTTTTTACTATGAAAACAAGCACTACAGTGCTAATGTGTTAGCTAGGATAAGGTGTGTAGCTGTTTACTGGAAAATAAAAACTCCCAGTGTTGCTAGAATTATGTTTAATGTTGGTTCATCACATCCCAGTCAACAATTGTTGGGTGTTTAATCAAGTTAAAACCCTATATGTTATGATCCTCAACGTGGACTGACTAGCTTGCTAATGGTGATTTCATTGAATCATCATCCTGTGTGATTATTATCATTATTTAACTTTCAAGGCAGTTTTCATGTGATGTTCATCTATCTGTGCAGGATGCATGTGCTGTATGTGATGTTCATCTATCTGTGCAGAATGCATGCTCAGTGCACAGAGCTCTCATGCTGAATGTTATGATTGTGATAGTTAGTAGTGCTGTAATGGTCTTGCGGGTTCAGTGATTGTGATAGTTAGTAGTGCTGTGATGGTCTTGCGGGTTCAGTGATTGTGATAGTTAGTAGTGCTGTGATGGTCTTGCTGGTTCAGTGATTGTGATAGTTAGTAGTGCTGTGATGGTCTTGCTGGTTCAGTGATTGTGATAGTTAGTAGTGCTGTGATGGTCTTGCTGGTTCAGTGATTGTGATAGTTAGTAGTGCTGTGATCGTCTTGCTGGTTCAGTGATTGTGATAGTTAGTAGTGCTGTGATGGTCTTGCTGGTTCAGTGATTGTGATAGTTAGTAGTGCTGTGATGGTCTTGCTGGTTCAGTGATTGTGATAGTTAGTAGTGCTGTGATGGTCTTGCTGGTTCAGTGATTGTGATAGTTAGTAGTGCTGTGATGGTCTTGCTGGTTCAGTGATTGTGATAGTTAGTACTGCTGTGATGGTCTTGCTGGTTCAGTGATTGTGATAGTTAGTACTGCTGTGATGGTCTTGCTGGTTCAGTGATTGTGATAGTTAGTACTGCTGTGATGGTCTTGCTGGTTCTTCAGTAGTTGGTAGGTTAAGAGCTAAGCTGGAGCTAACTAGCTTGTAACTAAGCTATATGGACTAGCTTGGGTTTGTATCTACCCAGCAGCACGAAGCTGATCAGAATTTGTTTATGTATTTTTTATAGTCAAAATTCCTTCATTTTTTCATAAATACGGAATTTACTGTGGCAGGATGGGGCAAATAATTAACTCGTACTTAGAAGATGTAAAGTAGGTAAGTATGTTGAACTAAATGGCTGTGCTGTTTGGGTCAGTCCAAGATGGAGGACATGGTGTGTAGGGACAGTGGAATATTAGAAGGGTTTAATGAGGTATTATCCTAGAATGAGCCTAATCAAACCTACAGCCAGCACTGTTCAAGTTGAACAAAAAGGTAATGCACCTTCTGACTCTAATGAAGGGTCATTATGAGGCATCCACAGAGCTTGATAACAACCCGTTCATTTGAATCAGGTGTGCTGGAGCTAGGAAACATCTAAAACCTGCAGGACAGCGGCCCTCGAGGACCGGAACTGCCCACCCCTGTTCTAGACCAGGGGGGAGTCGGTGTTGTGGACCCTGTCCTGGTGAAACCAGCCTGTTGCTCTTCGATGCTTCGTGTCGTGTTTTGGCACATGTCAGGATCAAGAATGGACATCGCTGCCAGAAGCCCTTCAGATATCAAGACCTTTTTGATATCATCGCTGTGGCGTTTTAGGGTCGATGACTGTTTGATGTTATTACGATCTTTGATGTTTCTGCTGCAGTCGTTTTGCAGCCTGTTGTAGTGGACTGTATGTTATTGTTGCGTCTGTTGTTGAGGCAGTTACTGTACGGCACTGTGCCTGTAAGTGGTCAGGGTTAGCATGGTCAGGGTTAGCTCTGTGTCTGGTAGTAGAGATGTGGTCAGGGTTAGCTCTGTGTCTGGTAGTAGAGATGTGGTCAGGGTTAGCATGGTCAGGGTTGGCTCTGTGTCTGGTAGTAGAGATGTGGTCAGGGTTAGCTCTGTGTCTGGTAGTAGAGATGTGGTCAGGGTTAGCATGGTCAGGGTTGGCTCTATGTCTGGTAGTAGAGATGTGGTCAGGGTTAGCATGGTCAGGGTTAGCTCTGTGTCTAGCAGTAGAGATGTTTACACTGTGTACCTTGTAAGGCAGACAGTCATCCAGTCGCACTGCTATCTCCATTCAGATAACCGTCTTCAGCACCTTGACAGAACTAGGTCACTGTATCACTGCTGCTGACAAGCACACACCCACCTTTAAAGGTTGATTTACCTGGTGTTCTGAGGAGCTTTCAGGTCAATCTGCCAATAACTGCCTGCTCAGTGTGCACAGGTGTACTGAGCCATGTTAAGTGAGGGCTTTGCGAAAGTCACTCACAAAAATGAGGTGAACATTGTGTTTTAATCCCCATGCAAGATACACAAACACAGAATTTACTGTGGAAGGAAAGTGCAAACATAGAACATATATAAGAGGATGAGGATGATGATGATGATTTTGTATATTCAGTTGTGTGTTTTGACAATTCGCAAAGACAGACAGAAAGTATTTGGCAGGCCTCTTTAAAAGGTTACTCATATGGACGGTTTGTCTGTTGCCTTACTAGTAAATCCGGATTCAGTATAACTCCCCATTCATTCTGACTTACTGCATTAGTACAGTATAGTACTAATGTGTTGATATTTGTTTCTCACCAAACAGCTCTTCTTAACAACTTTTGATCTTGATTCATTGCCTGGTTCTGTAGATGATCTTCACACTTGATGCATGATTCTACACACACACACACACACACACACTCACTCACAAGGCCTAGAAAACAAGTTGTCTTGTTTAGAAAGGCCAAATGCATTGTGGGAACTCATTATCAAGCACATATGCTCTTTATGGAAGCATTACGCATGAGGGTCTTGTACACAGCCAATGACCTTCTGCTCTATCAGATCGTTTTTATTTAGCCTTGATAGTAGGTGAACCGTGCATTGTTTACTAGTGTGATGTCTGGTAATGTGTGTGTGTGTGTGAGTGTGTGAATGAGTGTTAAACCCATGTGTGCATCTTAACCATGTTTGTGTACGTGTGTGTTTTTCCTGTGTGTGTTGACCGTGTTTGTGATTCCAGAGTTGCCCCTCCCCCACCTCTGGCATCAACAAACCGCCCTATTGGTTGAAACCTGCCGTAAGGGCCAAGTGCATCAGGACACACACACACAGAACAGCTGTTGAATTGGGTTTATTGCCAAGTAGGTTTTCTCCAAGCAAGGATTTGTGGAGTTTAGACAGATGGATGTGCAGCGTAAAGGCAAAAGTATAATCAAAACTAATTTGTGTCCATGTTGTCGTACACGTTCTGACGCTGTTGCCACAAGGGCTGATGGGATACGATGACTGATTCTAATTCTGATAAGATGGCTCTGATTCTGATAAGATGACTCTGATTCTGATAAGATGGCTCTGATTCTGATAAGATGACTCTAATTCTGATAAGATGACTCTGATTCTGATAAGATGACTCTGATTCTGATAAGATGACTCTGATTCTGATAAGATGACTCTGATTCTGATAAGATGGCTCTGATTCTGATAAGATGACTCTGATTCTGATAAGATGGCTCTGATTCTGATAAGATGGCTCTGATTCTGATAAGATGACTGATTCTGATAAGATGACTGATTCTGATAAGATGACTGATTCTGATAAGATGACTCTGGATCTAATAAGATGGCTCTGATTCTGATAAGATGACTCTGATTCTGATAAGATGGCTCTGATTCTGATAAGATGACTCTGATTCTGATAAAATGACTCTGATTCTGATAGGATGGCTCTGATTCTGATAAGATGGCTCTAATTCTGATAAGATGACTGATTCTGATAAGATGACTCTGATTCTGATAAAATGGCTCTAATTCTGATAAGATGGCTCTGATTCTGATAAGATGACTCTAATTCTGATAAGATGACTGATTCTGATAAGATGGCTCTGATTCTGATAAGATGGCTCTAATTCTGATAAGATGGCTCTGATTCTGATAAGATCACTCTGATTCTGATAAGATCACTCTGATTCTGATAAGATCACTCTGATTCTGATAAGATCACTCTGATTCTGATAAGATGACTCGGTTTAGACCAGGGAAGCGTCCTGTCTTGCGTTCAGTATAAGATGGGGTACGTAAGCCAAGCTCAACTCTTATTAGTGGAATTTGATGGAAGTTGAACTAACCTTCTTTTTTTTATGAGCGATATCTTGGTTGATCTCCATCTTCTGGGGTGCTGCTGGTCAGCAGGTTAACCTTCTTGATTCGGAGCTCTTAAGTTCCCATGTGGAAAGGGCAGACATTTTGTCCTGTGAACTCGCCCCTGAAACAAACAGACACACATGCATGTGTTCCTTAGAGCCAGAGGGACTAATGTTATGTGGTTAATCATTGGCAGGTCATTATCATGACTGTTGGAAGTGCTTAGCAAACAAGAGATTTGAAGCAATCTCACTGAAACTGAATTCCGGTTACTATCGTCTCTCTTTCTTTCTCTCTCCACACAAGTTTATTTAATCTTTGGGCTTCAGTAGAAAGCATTCTCTTATCGTTTGGCGTTCCAGCGGCGAGATTGACAGGCGGCGTTACGAGGAAGTTCTGTCAGTAACTCAGAAGGTTGTCCAGTTCATGTTGGCCAGCTGAGCTGTCTCAACCAAACAAGAGCAACAAAACATCTCATTGGTTGCTGAAAAGGCCTCACATGTTCTCTGCTGAGCAATTATCGTTATTAAGCTCCGCCCCCTCCCCCTCATCAGATAGAAGATTATGATTGGCCCAGCTTTTTTTCTTCTGGAGGGAAATCTGTTTGAATGGGAGCTTAGCCAGACCCTGGTTCTGCCAGAGCGTATAGGAACGTGAGGAGGGGGTCATGGTCTGTTTCCCAGGCTGAAGTCTGCTCTGTGACGTCCAGGAAACAGCCTCCGCTCTGAGAGATGGCATCACTAAACCTTGGGGACTGCGGCAGTGCTGGATGAAATACTGCTAGAGTTCAGCCAGTCCAGTTGTTGGAATAAACAAGGGGTGTGTGGTTCCCCCCCCCCCCCCCCCCCCCCCCCCCCTCCATTCAGCTGGGAAGTGGTACGATCTGATATGATGGAGTTTGCAGCATGTGATGTCATGCGTTTATGCCTGTCAGTTGAAACATGGGTTTCAAATAGAGCTGTGCGATATTCTGATGTTAAATAGTTAAGTTCTGTTTAGCACTGTTCTGTTGGGTGTTATTTACATGTCATTGCTTTGGGAGGATCCATATATTGATGAACCCTCGAGTTTGTCTATAGATCCTGTTCCCACGTTTTGTGTGTGTGTGTGTGCGTGTGTATGGTGTGTGTGTGTGTGTGTGTGTGTGTGCGTGGGCTAGAACAACCAGGGCAGTAATGTGTTTTTTCCTGCCGGTTCTAAAGCAGGTTCCTTAGGGAACCTTCTCTTAGTGCTGGGGAAATGCTAACGTTGTTCTGGCGGTTCACAAGTTCACCAGAGCTTGCAAGCACAATCCGTCCAAATGCGGCAAAAACTTTGAAATTGTGTCCCGAGTCAGGGTTGTGGGGAGGGTGTGTGCTGGGTCTCCCCTGTCCCCCCTGAGTGATGTGTCCTGGGTCTCCCCTGTCCCCCTGAGTGATGTGTCCTGGGTCTCCCCTGTCCCCCCTGAGTGATGTGTCCTGGGTCTCCCCTGTCCCCCCTGAGTGATGTGTCATGGGTCTCCCCTGTCCCCCCTGAGTGATGTGTCCTGGGTCTCCTCTGTCCCCCCTGAGTGATGTGTCCTGGGTCTCCCCTGTCCCCCCTGAGTGATGTGTCCTGGGTCTCCCCTATCCCCCTGAGTGATGTGTCCTGGGTCTCCCCTGTCCCCCCTGAGTGATGTGTCCTGGGTCTCCCCTGTCCCCCCTGAGTGATGTGTCCTGGGTCTCCCCTGTCCCCCCTGAGTGATGTTTCCTGGGTCTCCTCTGTCCCCCCTGAGTGATGTTTCCTGGGTCTCCTCTGTCCCCCCTGAGTGATGTGTGCTGGGTCTCCCCTGTCCCCCCTGAGTGATGTGTCCTGGGTCTCCTCTGTCCCCCCTGAGTGATGTGTCCTGGGTTTCCTCTGTCCCAGCAGGCTGTCCGCTGCTATGACTCTCTCATCCTGAAGGCGGAGGGGAAGGTTGAACCTGACCTTTTCTGCCAGCTGGGACACTTTAACCTGCTGCTGGAAGACTTCCCCAAAGGTACTGCTGCACCAAGCTGCTGAGGATGCTCTCTGTTTTTCTCTCTATCCTACAAGACCTTCCTCTCTCTCTGTCTCTCTCTCTCTGTCTCTCTCTGTCTCTGTCTCTGAAGCAGTCTTCCCTCTGGTGTCTGAAATTGTCTCCCTCTCTCTCCCCACAGCATTATCAGCATACCAGAGGTACTACAGTTTACAGTCGGACTACTGGAAGGTACGGAAAGACACACACACACACAGGTCCTGTACTTGGCGTTTCAAACCAAGCCTTTTCTTTTAGTTCTTGTAGTTTCATAGCTGCTAAGCTAAAGTTACTGTTCGTGTGTTTGAACTTGGGTTCCAGTAAGTTCCATGTTGATGAACGTCTTTGGTTTGGTTGTGTTTGCAGAATGCTGCCTTTCTTTATGGTCTGGGAATGGTCTACTTCCATTACAACGCGTTTCAGTGGTGAGTAACACAAGCTGTCACAACTGGGGTGTGTGTGTGTGTGTGTGTGTGTGTGTGAGTGTGAGAGAGAGAGACAGTGTGTGTGTTGGTATGTGTGTGTGTGAGAGACAGTGTGTGGGTGTATGTGCAAGAGAGCTACTGAATTTTATTTGATGGTGTATGAAGTTGAGTGGTTTCCATGGAGACAGTTGGAGGAGAGAAAGTACACAGAGGGGCGTCTCAGTGATGAAATGTTGTCGTCCACTTCCTGTCTAGTCACACATTCCTTTCTGCTTGTCTCTCTACACCAACCATCACTGTCCATCCCTCCATCCCTCCCTCTATCTCTTTTTACACCACCCATCTCTTTATCATGTCTCTCTCTGTCTCTCTACCACACTCTTCCTCCTCCCTCCCCCAGGGCGATCAAGGCCTTTCAGGAGGTCTTGTACATCGATCCCAGCTTCTCCAGAGCCAAGGAGATTCACCTGCGTCTGGGCCTCATGTTCAAGGTCAACACAGACTACGAGTCAAGCCTAAAGGTACCCCGCCTCTACCCTGTGCCCCCCCCCCACCATGTCAGGGCAGTTAGTGTTTCCTGTTTGTGTTCAGTCCTGGTAGCTAATCTTCTTCTCTCCATAACAGCACTTTCAGCTGGCTTTGATTGACTCCAATCCCTGCACTTTGTCCAAAGCTGAAAGTAAGTAGCATCTGTTCCACACACTCACACACACACACAGTGTTGAAGTGTTGAAACATAATTGAGTTTCTCCATAGTCCAGCATTTCAGACTAAATGTCAACCCTTTCTGAGTGAACACAGTTTTGAATGAGAAGAATTTTGGGACGCGCACACACACACACACGGTTGTTATTATTTTTATTCGACCCATCTGTATCACATTGCCATGGAACCGGTTACCAAGGAGATGATAAGAACGGTTCCTTCAGCGTGTTAGCCAAAGGGGGCTCATAAAAACACACACATTCTCACACACACACTTCCCGGAGACACTCTGACTCTGTCAAACCTGCCTTGTCCGTCATCTTCTTTTTGTCTTGACGTTTTGTTTTGTCCTTCTCCCCACAGTCCAGTTCCACATCGCTCATCTGTATGAGATTCAGGTAAGCCTCCTCTGTATGGACACCATCGATGTTGTAGCCTTGGCAACGAGGGTTGAGGAAGGGGTGAATAGTCCGTCTCACTCAACCGCCGGAGATAGTTTGTAGTTTGAAGCTCAAGTGTTGTGACACAGCGACTTGTCACAGTGCTGGTGGAGGGGGAGGGAGGCAGGGAGGGAGGGGGAGGGGGAGGTTTCTGCTGTGTCAGGGGGAGCTGGACCAGTGCCACACCAGCTGAACAGCTCCCTGCCTCCTGAATGCAGATTGGATAGATTGATGCTGATGGAGGGAAAGATTGATGTCCCCCCTTTGTATGATTAATAACCATACTGTGTTTAGAACCACACACACACACACACACACTGCCTGCTCCCTCTTCTTTGCTGTATGCTGACGTGTGTCTCTGGTCTGGTCTCTCTTCTCTCCTGGTCTCTCCTCTCTCCTGGTCCCTGGTCTCTCCTCTCTCTCCTGGCCTCTCCTCTCTCCTGGTCTCTCCTCTCTCCTGGTCTCTCCTCCTCTCTCCTGGTCTCTCCCCTCTCTCCTGGTCTCTCCTCTCTCTCCTGGCCTCTCCTCTCTCCTGGTCTCTCCTCTCTCCTGGTCTCTCCTCCTCTCTCCTGGTCTCTCCCCTCTCTCCTGGTCTCTCCCCTCTCTCCTGGTCTCTCCTCTCTCTCCTGGTCTCTCCTCTCTCTCCTGGCCTCTCCTTTCTCCTGGTCTCTCCTCTCTCTCCTGGTCTCTCCTCCTCTCTCCTTGTCTCTCCCCTCTCTCCTGGTCTCTCCTCTCTCTCCTGGTCTCTCCTCTCTTGGACTCTCCTCTCTCTCCTGGTCTCTCCTCTCTCTCCTGGTCTCTCCTCTCTCCTGGTCTCTCCTCTCTCTTGGTCTCTCCTCGTCTCTCCAGAAAAGATACCGAGCCGCTAAGGAGGCGTATGAGAGTCTCCTGCAGACAGACGAGCTCCCTGCACAGGTGAAGGCCACCACTCTGCAACAGCTAGGTAAGAACACACACACACACACACATACACAGACACACACTCACACAGACACACACACATACACACAGACACGCTCACACACACACACACAGCTGCTGCAGAATTTCAATTCTTCTGATCTTCTTGAAGCTTCTGTTCAAATTAGTGTGAAGAGAGTCATGTTGTCAGTCACCATGACGAGGACGACGATGATGATGATGATGATGATGATGATGATGATGATGATGACGACCTGGATTCCTCATGGCTATAATGATAGTAACATCTGTGTGTTTTGTCCCTCTCTCTGTGTGTGTGTGTGTCCCAGGCTGGATGCACCACACAGTAGAGCAGCTTGGTGACCGTGGTAACAAGGACAGCTATGCTATCCAGTGTCTGCAGAAGTCCCTGGAGGCTGACCCCGCCTCCGGCCAGGCCTGGTACTTCCTGGGTCGCTGCTACTCCAGCATCGGCAGAGTGCAGGACGCCTTCGTCTCCTACAGGCAGTCCATCGACAAATCAGAAGCCAGCGCTGACACCTGGTGTTCTATAGGGTGAAGATTCCGCCCACAAACAGCCACTCTGGGCTCATCCTCTTCCTTTCTTATTTTCTTTCTCTCTCTTTCTCTCTCGCTCTCTTATTCTCTATTTTTCTCTCTTTTTCTCTCTCTCTCTTTTTCTCTCTTTCTCTCTCTTTTACTCTCTCTCTCTCTCTCTCTCTCTCTCTTTCTGTCTCCATCCTCTCTCTGTCTCTCTGTCTCTCTGTCTCTCTGTCTCTCTGTCTCTCTCTCTCTCTCTCTCTCTCTCTCTCTCGCTCGCTCTCGCTCTCTCTCCAGCCCATGGTTCTCTCTAACCTCCTGTCTCTTATTCTCAATTTTTCTCTCTTTTTCTCTCTCTCTCTCTTTTTCTCTCTCTTTCTCTCTCTTTTACTCTCTCTCTCTTTCTGTCTCCATCCTCTCTCTCTCTGTCTCTCTGTCTCTGTCTCTCTCTCTCTCTCTCGCTCTCGCTCTCTCTCCAGCCCATGGTTCTCTCTAACCTCCCCTCTCTCCTCCCCCCTGCAGCGTGCTGTACCAGCAGCAGAACCAGCCCATGGATGCCCTGCAGGCGTACATCTGTGCGGTGCAGCTGGACCACGGCCACGCGGCGGCCTGGATGGACCTGGGCACGCTGTACGAGTCCTGCAGCCAGCCACACGACGCCATCAAGTGCTACATCAACGCCACTCGCAGCAAGGCCTGCAGCAACAGCGCCGCGCTCACACACCGCATCAAAGTCCTGCAGGTGAGCAGCGCTGCAGCCAGACAGCCCCGCGGACACGCCAGCCCCCCCCCCCTCCCTCATGCCAGAGCCGTGATTGGGGCGTTCACCCCCACCCCCCCAGTGTGCTGGTGTTAGGCGTAGGTGTGGTTCCAGACCAGCAGAGGGCGTGTGTGTGTGGTTCCTGGGTTCTGCTGATGGAGCGTGCGGGTGTGTTTTGGTTGTCAAGGTGGAACTAGGAGCGTTTTTATTTGTATTTTTTTTCTCCGGCTGAACGCTGGTTACACGACCAAAACGATCGTTCGTTCTGGGTTCTGCTGGTCCTCTGCGTTCTAGAAAGTGGGATTGTTGGGTCCTCGGTCACCTGTGTTGTGTCCCCCCCTCCCCTCTTCTTTACACCCCTGAAATGAGCTGGTCCCCCCTCCCTCCCCCCCTCCTGCTGTGTTTTAAGGCCTCATTTCACTGCATTAAGACAAACATGGCCGCTTGTTTTAATGATTTGTTTGGATGATTTATTTATTTTGTTTTAGTTTGTCCTCCTTCTCCCCCTCCTCCTCCTCCCCTTGTCCTTGTGGTTGTAATCATTCTGAAATGTTGATTCATACAGACAGACCATATACAGATCTCTGGGTGCCATGCTGGCTACATGCTACAAGCTAGCAGCACTGTTAACCTGCCCAGACACACACACACACAGTGTGAGCCTGGCTGCTATCACAGAAAGCGCGCCAGCAGACTCACTGCCCCACACACACACACACACCTTCATTCACACCTTTCTTTTTTCTTCCTCCTATCTGTTTTTTTGGGGGGGAGGTGGTTAATAAAATGTTTGTTTTCTGTCACGCGTTCTCCATTCCCCCTTAGGGTCAGTTGAGTCAGAGCCAGCTCACTAGTCTTCAGACTAACAGTAAAAGACTCCCTCTAATTGAGGAGGCTTGGACTCTTCCAATCCCAGCTGAGCTCACCTCCCGACAGGGGGGCCTGACCACTGCACCACAGGTGAGCCCAGAGAGAGGACACACTCACACACACACACACACACACTCACACACTCACACACACACGCCACAACAACAGGAAACACTTCTTCTGAGCCCATCAGGTCATACCAGATGCCCCCCCCCCCCCCCCCCCCCCAGTGTAAACCTGCCTCGCTGCTTAAACCCATCGGGAAAAAGCTGTTTGTTTTTAGGAAGCCCGACGTTCTGGATGATGACGTCAGGTGTGACAGCTACACGGCGTTGGTTATGACTTGTTGGGGCCATTTGAAGTGTTTCCTACTCTGTTCTCACCCCCCCGCCCCCCACCCCCTCACTCCCCTCCACACCAGATGCATCCACAGGTCAGCTGAGCCAATCACAGGCCTTCCCCTTTAAACCCATTCCCTGACTTCCTGTCTGGGATCTTCCTCTCTGGAGCCACAACAGGAATGTGTTCAATAAAATACAAAAAATATTTTCCCTCA
Source organism: Protosalanx chinensis (assembly GCA_030340685.1). NCBI lineage: Eukaryota > Metazoa > Chordata > Actinopteri > Osmeriformes > Salangidae > Protosalanx > Protosalanx chinensis. The sequence goes on from CM059333.1 coordinate 6,960,786, forward strand.
CGATGGCACCAATTACCAACTCGCCACCAATATTTCGAAATACTTTTCATGTCACTCTACCTTCATAAGTTTAACACCATATTGGTCGGAAGCCAAGACTGCCCCGCCCCCTCCCCCAAATCGAAGGTCTGTGATTGGTGAGGCCGTGCCTCTGTAGAGTAGACCCAGGCTTGTGCCGACGTTCATCTTCTTCTAGCAGCTGACCTTAGCTGCCCTGCAGCGCCTCCTGGAGGCAGACGGCAGCTCACGCACTCTCGAACTAGACCGTAGGCTGTAGTGTGTGTGTGTGTGTGTGTATCCCCCCCGTCACCCCACACAAAAAGGTGAAAGCGGGCGTTCATATGAGGGTGTGTGTCGGCTTGTTCTGAAGCCTTCCTGCAGTGTAGTGGAAGTGAAGCTTGGCTTCATCTCCTGTCCTCAGTGACTGCAACGAACCCCAGCTGATGCTCTGCCTGTGGCCACAACTGGAAGAACCAAAATATATAGAAGAGGGGAAAAACAACCTTCTTTTCCACCCTAAACCCAGGGGTCACCCACCCTGGTCCTCAGGGGTCACCCACCCTGGTCCTCAGGGGTCTCCAACCCTGGTCCTCAGGGGTCACCCACCCTGGTCCTCAGGAGCCACCACTGTCCTGAAGGTTTTAGATGTTTCCCTGCTCCAACACACCTGATTCTAATGAATGGGTCATTATGAGGCTTCCACAAGAGGTTGAATAACGACCCGTTCTTCAGCCTCAGGTGTTCCCACTGCTTGGTCACCTAGCGAGCACCTTCAGGGTGTCAGTTGCAGTCACTGTTGTGCAGGACGAGGTCAGGATGATGTCAGGGGCCTCTGATGGGGGACCCCTGTCAGGGCCAGTGTGTCTGATCTCTCTGTCATCACACCCTCCTGGTGCGTGAGGCTGACGTCTGGACTGAGGTAACGTATGAGTCATGAGGGAGAGGGGCACCGGGGGGGAGAGGCACGGCGTGGGCGGAGTCACGGGTGTGTGGGCGGAGTCACCGGACGCCGCTGCTGTTCTTTCTGGAGCCAACGTGACATCACAGCAGCCGGTCTTCTCTCTCTTCTCCCCTCTCTCTCTCCTCCCTCCCTCTCTCATTCCCCTTTCGCCCTCTCTCTCTTCCCCCTCTCTTTCCTCCATACCTGGGCTACATTAACATGTCACTCCCCTCCTCTCTCTTCTCTCCTCCCTCCCTCCATCCTTAATCTCCACTCCTCCATCTTTCCATCCCTCTGTCTTCTCTCCTCTCTCTCTCTCTCCCGTAACCCCCTGCTGCCCTCCCTCCTCCCCCTCCTCTCTCCCTGTCCCCCCTTCCCCAGGCGTGTAAGCCCCAGGCCAGCACGGAGGGAGGGGCCACAGGTCAGTCTCTGCCCCCCCATATAGGAGCCCTGGGCCCGGGGGAGGACCAGTCAAGCCCTGCCAAGAGAAGGAGGGCTTCCAGCCCAGCCAAGGTACAGACCCTCCACACCCCCAGACACTGGCTCTCAGACAGCCCCTCCACACCCCCAGACACTGGCTCTCCTACACCCCCTCCACACCCCCAGACACTGGCTCTCCTACACCCCCTCCACACCCCCAGACACTGGCTCTCACACAGCTCCTCCACACCCCCAGAAACTGGCTCTCACACACCCCCTCCACACCCCCAGACACTGGCTCTCACACACCCCCTCCACACCCCCAGACACTGGCTCTCACACACCCCCTCCACACCCCCAGACACTGGCTCTCACACACCCCCTCCACACCCCCAGACACTGGCTCTCACACACCCCCTCCACACCCCCAGACACTGGCTCTCACACACCACCTCCACACCCCCAGACACTGGCTCTCACACAGCCCCTCCACACCCCCAGACACTGGCTCTCCTACACCCCCTCCACACCCCCAGACACTGGCTCTCACTCAGCCCCTCCACACCCCCAGACACTGGCTCTCACACACCCCCTCCACACCCCCAGACACTGGCTCTCACACACCACCTCCACCCCCCCCAGACACTGGCTCTCACTCAGCCCCCCCACACCCCCAGACACTGGCTCTGATATTTACTTCCTCCTCCTCTCCTCAGGGTCAGCCAGATTCCTGGACCACGCCCACGCAACAACCAATCCCAAACTGGTACCTGTCACCTCAGAAGCTACAGGTAAGATAGTGGACATACACTACACACACACACGCAAACTACACAAACACTCAAACTACACACACACACACACACACACACACGTTCACATTCAGTCACTTATCAGACGCTCTTATCCAGAGTGACGAGCAGCCAGCACAGGGACATTCACTCCTTGCTAGTCAGGTTCCCTCAGCGCTCGTCCTCCCTGTGTTTTGTTGGCAGCACCTGGAGCAGCTGAGAGCCTCCAGAGCCAGTCTGAAGCCTCAGCAGCAGCAGACCCTGGAACAGCTGGAGGCTCAACTCAACCTGATGCACCAGCATCAACAGCAGGTACGCGCACACACACACACACACACACACACAGCAGGTACACACACACACAGCAGGAAAAAAAAAACACACACACAGTAGGTACACACACACAAACACACACAGCAGGTACACACGCATGCCAAAACACTAACAGGCGCGCACACACACACACACTCTACCTCCTGCCGTGAATGATTCCTCCTCTGACCTCTTTCCTGTCCGTCTCTCCTCAGATGAGACAGCTCCCCTCTGGACAGATGCGCCCCTCCCTCCCCAACGGCCCCAGCTCCCTCCCCCCTCCTCACCCCAGCCTCCACGCCTCCCGCCCCCACCTCGGCGCCCCGCCCCGACCCCCCTTTCCTCTTCCTCAACCACTGGCCAACGGGCCCCTGGCCCCCGGCCCCGGCACACACAGACACTTGGAGCCTCTTTCTGGAGGAAATAACTGTTCAACCAATAATAACCATCCAGTGGGCGTGGCCCCAGGAGCCCACGGAGACGTGCCTTACCTGCAGCCCGGCGCTCTACTACCTCACACCTGCACAAGCAGCCAATCACAGGAGCCGCGCCGGAGCCTGCACCTCAACTCCACTCAGGTGAGAGGGCAGGGAGGGAGTGGGGGAGGAGGGAGGGAGTGAGGGAGGGAGTGGGGGAGTGGGGGAGGGAGGGAGGGAGGGAGGGGGTTTACTACTTAAACTGCCCACAGTGTCCAGGTTCCAGACTAGATGCTGGACCATGAGGAGGTTCTAGACCCAGAGGAGGTTGTTGACACACAGCAGGTTTTAGACAGAGAAGGTTCTAGAAGAGGCTTCTGACTGTCTGTCTGTCTGTCCGTCCTCAGGGGCTCCAGAAGGGATCTGGGCCACGCTGGGCGGGTCCAAATAGTGAAGGGCTTCTCTCCCACCCCCAGACGCCCGACTCCGCCCCCCACAATCAGGTTGGACATTCCTCCACCGCGACGCCATCACCGAGGCCACAGACCCTCAACCACCTCCCGTCCCCCCCAGCCCCGCCCCCTCCTCACTCTGCTACCTCAGGTGGAGCCCTGGACGCCCCGCCTACCAAAGATGCCCCGCCCCTCGGCAACGGCCTGGCCCCCACGACAACGGACCCTGCCCCCGAGGGCCCCGTGGCGGCGGAGGGCTTATCCAATCACGTGGCGGGAGGCGAGGGGGTGGGCGGGTCTTCCCCGGGCCTGAGCTCAGACAATCCCAAGGACGAGGGCGGGGCTACCAAGGGTTACTCCGCCCACAGGAAGGTCAACAACCTCCATCACGGCTCGCTCCCGCCTCTGGCTCCGCCCCAGGGAAGCCCCACCTCCTCCTCCCCCATCTCAGCCATGTCCACAGCCACGCCCTCCCCCAAATCGTCTTCTGAGCACGCTCAGATGAGTACCCACAGCCCCGGCAACAGCAACCCCACCGTCGCCACGCCGCCCGGCCCCACCCTCAACGGCAACGGGAAGGGGGGCATCTCGGAGGACTCCCGGAGCCCCCTGAAGGCCGAGCCCCCCTCGTGTCACCGGACCCCCGGCCGACACCCCTCCCCCTCGCCCTCATCCTCCGTGTCCATCTACCCCAGCTCCTCAGACGTACTCAAGGCCTGCAGGTACCACCTCCTCCCTGCTCCCCCACACACACCTCCTCCCTGCTCCCCCACACACACCTCCTCCCTGCTCCTCCACACACCTCCTCCCCCACACACACACCTGCTCCCCCACACACACACCTGCTCCCCCACACACACACCTGCTCCCCCACACACACACCTCCTCCCTGCTCCTCCACACACACCTGCTCCCCCACACACACACCTCCTCCCTGCTCCTCCACACACACCTCCTCCCCCACACACACACCTCCTCCCTGCTCCTCCACACACACCTCCTCCCCCACACACACACCTCCTCCCTGCTCCCCCACACACACCTCCTCCCTGCTCCCCCACACACACCTCCTCCCTGCTCCCCCACACACACCTCCTCCCTGCTCCCTGGTGAGGGGACAGGCCTTCTGACCTCAGCAGGGCCTCGTTCCATTCCTGATCCTCCTCTGCTTGCTTGCTTCCTTGCCCCAGTGGTCCCTCTGGTTGGTTTAGTCTCTGTCTCATCATCAGTTTCTGCGCCCTCATCCTCGGCACCCTGGATGGGACGCGTGTGTGTAACGTCCACCTTGTCTTCCAGGAACCTGGGGAAGAACGGCCTATCAAACAGCAGCATTCTGCTGGACAAGTGTCCCCCTCCCCGCCTGCCTCCGCCCCCCTCCCCAGCCCTGCCCAAGGACAAGCTCAATCCCCCCACGCCCAGCATCTACGTAAGGGCTGCTGCACACACTCACACACACACACACACACACACACTCACACACAGAGTTGTCTGATAAAGGGCTGGTGTGTGTGTGTGTGTGTTTGTAGCTGGAGAACAAGAGGGATGCATTCTTTCCTCCACTTCATCAGTTCTGCACAAACCCCTCCAACCCTGTCACAGTCATAAGGGGCCTGGCTGGAGCCCTCAAACTAGGTGAGACTCTCTCTTTTTCTCTCTCTGTCTCTCTCTCTCTCTCTCTCTCTCTCTCTCTCTCTCTGTCTCTGTCTCTGTCTCTGTCTCTGTCTCTGTCTCTGTCTCTGTGTCTCTCTCTCTCCCTCTCTCTGTGTCTCTCTGTCTCCCTCTCTCTGTGTCTCTCTGTCTCTCTCTCTCTCCCTCTCTCTGTGTCTCTCTCTCCCTCTCTCTCTGTGTCTCTCTCTAGCTGTTGTTTACTCAGTGGTGCCACCTGCTGAAAGTGGACTGATTCTGATTCCTCTACACCCTCCTAACGCGCCCTCTCCTCCAGACCTGGGCCTGTTCTCCACTAAGACCCTGGTGGAGGCTAACCCGGACCACCTGGTGGAGGTGAGGACCCAGCTGGCCCAGCCTGCTGATGAGAACTGGGATCTGAGCGGCTGCAGGAAGACCTGGAGGTGTGAGAGCAGCCGCTCCCACACCACCATCGCCAAGTATGCCCAGTACCAGGCATCCAGCTTCCAGGAGTCACTGAGGGTCAGTCCCCCCCACACACACACACTGGGACCCATGCTCCTGAGTCCGTTGTCCCCTCCCAGCAGAGTGTGGTTCTCTGAACGTGTGTTTGTGTTCTAGGAGGAGAACGAGAAGAAATCCCTGAAGGAACCTTCAGACACGGAGCCTGCCTCTGCCGACAGGTCTCACACACACACACACACACACACACGTTCACTTCCACACACACACACGTTCACTTCCACACACACACACACTCAGTCACACACTTTCACACACAGTCCATATTATGACATTATTTAACTGTCTCTACAGCGTGGTGAGGAAGAGGAGGGGTCCTTTAAAGCACATTAAGTTTGGAACCAACATCGACGTGTCGGATGAGAGGAAGTGAGTAGCAACACACACGCACAAACCAACACGCTGTCTCTCTCACACACACACACGCACACACACACACTGTCTCTCTCTCTCTCACACACACACACTCTCTCTCTCTCTCACACACACACACACCAACACACTGTCTCTCACACACACACACACACACAGGTCAGGGCATGTGGTTCAGAGGTACTGTACTCTCTCCCCCCCCTCCCCAGATGGAAGCTCCAGTTACAGGAGCTCAGTAAGCTGCCAGCTTTCAGCAGGGTCGTCTCCGCCGGCAACCTGCTCAGCCATGTGGGTCATCCTATCCTGGGCATGAACACAGTCCAGCTGTACATGAAGGTCCCTGGGAGCAGGATCCCAGGTGAGGAGCGCCTGAGCTCACACATTCTCACACACACATATATACACATGAGCTCACACACACACATGCTCACACACATGCTCTCACACACACATGCTCACATACACACACACACACATGCTCACACACACATGAGCTCACACACACACGTGCTCACACACACACATGCTCATACACACTTACTCACTTTTTTGCTGGTGTGTAGTCTTTGACCATGTCGCCCCCTCTCTCTGTGTGTGTGTGTGTGTGTGTCTCAGGTCACCAGGAACACAACAACTTCTGTTCGGTCAACATTAACATCGGCCCTGGGGACTGTGAGTGGTTCGCTGTGCCTGAGCCTTACTGGGGAGTCATGAGCAACTTCTGTGAAAAGTAAGAAGTGTGTGTGTGTTTGTGTGAGTGAGCGTGCGTGTGCCGTCCATCATCCTGGCTGACTGAAGAATAATTGGACTAGATTTAATTTATGGAGAAGAAAGTCTTCATGCCCTCTCTCCCTCCCTCCCTCCCTCTTCTCTCCCTCCCTCCCTCCCTCCCCCTTCTCTCCCTCCCTCCCTCCCTCCCCCTTCTCTCCCTCCCTCCCTCTCTCTTCTCTCCCTCCCTCCCTCTTCTCTCCCTCCCTCCCTCCCTCTCTCTTCTCTCCCTCCCTCCCTCTTCTCTCCCTCCCTCTCTCAGGAACAATATTAACTTCCTGAAGGGCTCGTGGTGGCCTAACCTGGAGGATCTGTACGAGGCAGACGTTCCAGTGTATCGCTTCATCCAGCGTCCTGGAGACCTGGTGTGGCTCAACACCGGCACCATCCACTGGGTCCAGGCCATCGGCTGGTGTAACAACATCTCCTGGAACGTGGGGCCTCTGACCGGTAAGCTCCGCCTCCGCGCCCTGGAGCCCCTCCCCCCGCAGCATACCAGCGATGGTCTGGAATCGTGTTTGGACAGAAGTTCTGAGTTCATCTCTTCCTGTCCCTGCCCCTCCCCCTTTCCTCTCCATGCCCCTCCCCTCCCCCCCCCTTCCAGCTCACCAGTACAAGCTAGCAGTGGAACGCTACGAGTGGAACAAGCTGCAGAGCGTCAAGTCCATGGTTCCCATGGTGCACCTGTCCTGGAACATGGCACGGAACATCAAGGTGTCGGACCACAAGCTGTTTGAGATGATCAAGTAAGCGTCCTCTTCCTCCTCTTCCTCACCACACTGTCCAGCGCCATGCCAGCTAGACTGAACGTGTGTGTGTGTGTGTGTGCAGGTACTGCCTGCTGCGGACTCTGAAGCACAGTCAGTGGGTTAAGGAGGCTCTGGTGTCAGCAGGGAAGGAGACGGTGGTTCAGTCCAGGAACAGAGATGAACCTGCTCACTACTGCACCATCTGTGAGGTGAGTCACCTGGGCCCACCCCTCACCTGGGCCCCAGACACGCCCCCTCACCTGGGCCCCAGACACACCCCTCACTGTCTATTTCTTCATGAATTGCTACTTACTGTGTGTGTGTGTGTGTGTCAGGTGGAGGTGTTTAACCTGCTGTTTGTCCGGAGGGAGCTGCTCTCCAGGAAGCAGTGTGTGGTTCACTGTCAGGACTGTGCTCGGAAAGGCAGCGCTCAGCTCGACAGCTTCGTGGTTCTAGAACAGCATCAACTGGAGGACCTCATGCAGGTCTATGACCAGTTCACTTTAGTAAGTCTGACACACACACACACACACTTACACACGCTGACGTGTTAGACCACAGGTGTACAACCCTGGTCCAGAAGGTTTTAGATGTTTCCCTGCTCCAGCACACCTGATTCTAATGAATGAGAATTCAATACAAGTTTCCTCCCCCCCAGCCCGCTCTAACGCCTGTGTTCTCTCCTCACAGGCTCCTCCCCTTCACTCATCCTCATCTTGACATTAGACCCCCTTCTCCCCCTCCCCCCCACCACCCCTGCTTCCGTGGGGGGTGACCGGGCCAAGCGTTGCCACGGGAACTTGTTTTTCAAACTGTAAAAAAACAAAAAAAACAACGGACCATTTCTGATATTCAGGAAAAGTCAAGGCTGCCCCCCCTCCCTCCCCCCCTCCCCCATGGCTGGTCTCCACGACGACGGTGGAGGCATCAACGGCTGCGTGTGTCTATGCAACCTGTCAAAAGTGCGGTGTGTCAACCTTCCTGGAGAGGGCGCCAGAGAGCGCACTTTCCAATACAGGACCCCCCCCCCTCTCCCTCATGACAATGTTTTAACTCTCTCAGTGGAGGAATAGAGGACATAATCAATAAAGGCTGGGGAGGAGAGGGGGGGGTAATAAAGTGAAAATGTTTTGTAGATATTGTGTCACAGCTGGCAAAACCACCCTAAAAAGACTACTGATATGACAACTCTGTCTCTCTCTCTCTCTGTCTCTCTATCTGTCTCTCTGTCTCTCTCTTTCTTCTGTAATCTCTTTATGGGCAGAGATATTCTTCTTTCTCTCCCTCCCCCCCTCAGATTTCCTGTGTTTCTTGCCCTGTACGGAGCACTAGCCTAGCCTAACTGGTCATTTTCTATGGTAGATAGTAATTCTAAGACTCTTTTGACCGCAAAATCTACACACAAAACAAATATTTGTAATGTGAAGAGTTTAGGTGATATAATTTTTTTGTTTATTTTTTTTTACGACTTTTACGTTTTTCTTTTGTCTTGTTACTTTGGAACGATGATGTTTTCCGTTCATTGATTTTGGTTTTTTCCTTGGTTGAAAAAAATATATATATGAAAAAAAAATGTACAAAAATAAAATAAAAAAGCCAAGTCACAAAGAAAATGGGTTGCACATAGACTTATTAAATAAAAGTTTAATTTGTGATTTGTTTTCGTTATGTTTCTAATCTTGATGTAAATTTACACTATTTATAAATACATATTTATTGCTTGAAAATATTTGTTGATGGAATGCTGTTATTTTTTCCAGAGTACCTGCCATTAAATCTGAAGGAGTATTGTCATTTTAACAATACTTCTCGTACATTTTCTATATATGAATAAAAACTGCTTTAGCAAGCATTGTACAGAAACGGACATTTAAAAAATTGTTTTACTGTTTGAACGATGTTTTATGACGAGTCATTAAACACGATGTTGTCAAATTCATGTACGTCACTTTTTTCACTGTTACTTGTGTATGTACTTGTGTAACTCTTCTAATCTGCCTCAATTGACCCCCTTCCTGAATAATGAATGCATGCCTAAGAAGCTCAGTGCTTTGCTAATGATGTCAGGGAAATATTTGGGGCGCAAAAGTTACAGTATGATCAACAAGTACACAATGAACTGTATCAAGGATTGGCCTTTCAAAACTTTATTGTTCAGATTACACGACACAACATATCATAGTTCTAAAGATCTGGGGAACATGATGCGTCCATGATGGATTCCAGGGAACAGGTTTAGTTTCGAAGGTTATGCAGATCAGGAGGTTACAGGTTTGAATCCCCCCTATGGCTTTGATTAAAGGCATTAGCTTAGGAGTACGTTAGGTGGTTCAGTTTGTGAGCAGATTCTGAAACCCAGCAGACAATGTAGCTGTAGAAACACACACACAGAATCCTACACTGTGAGCCAGGTTCAGAACCAGCCAATCAGAGGGTAAGACGGCCCACCAGCCAATTAGAGGGCAAGATGGCCCACCAGCCAATCAAACAGCGAGACATCACACTCACCTTTATCGTGACTTTATCGTCTACATAAACATAAAATGTTATAATGCAATAGTCCAACTATAATCTATCCCTCCCAAATAATAGTACAGTACAGTAGTAGTAGTAAATAGTAAATTTCTAGTATTTCGTATCTGTAAACTGAAGAACATTGCGGCCACCAGAGACCCAGTAGCCAGATGTAGCTGCTGCCTGCCCCACAGGATCTACACTGACTACTGAGCAACTGGTGAGCACTTAATGGCAGATGCAGAGCCAAGATGGCTGCCGTGACACAGCATGCTGGAGTCGTATACCTGGAAGCTTGTGACTGCTGATTAATCCCATCCAGTCCGGCATCTGGGCTAATCTCATTTAGCACAGCCTCGTCAACATTTAGCATCGTGCCTCAACGGGTTCAGCTCAATTTGTTTCGGCTTTTCGAAGCTGGAATTTCGTAGAATACTGTCCCCCGCTTTCCAGACGCTCTGAAAGAGAAGAGTCCATCATGTCAGACAAACTTCCACACAGAAGAGATTCACAGGGTTCTCAGGAACCAGCAGGGAAAACTAGGGAACGTTGACGACCGCAACCAATCAAACGTACACAAAGAGTTTCCTCAATTCAATTTCTGTGGCTTCTCCTTTAACCCTCTTGGTCAGTATAAACCAGCGTCTGTCCTCAATGAACCAAGTCAAGTCGCATCATGAGACATGGCTGTGGTGGGTCATGTGACTGCGGGTCATGTGACAGAGCAGTCGACAGTCCCTGGTTTCCAGCGGCTCTGGGCGATGTCGTTGAGACCCCCAGATCAACCCTCACCACTGAGCTGTAGAACGGGACCTGTTAGCGGTTAACGGTTCAACACCCTCACAGGGTTCTATATGTGAGACAGGTGAGGTCCAGATCACTAGATCTGTGACAGTTTCCTGACTTTTTGTGTTGATTTGCCTGCCTGCTGTCGTCCACCGGAAAGGTGAGGTGTGATTGGTCAGAGGGATGGAGGAGAGGTGATGAGACCACCAACACACAATGCTCCCCCCTCCCTCCCTTCCATCTCCTTCAACACTCTTCCCTTCCTCCCCCCCAGAGCTCTGCCTTTTCTCCTCCTCTCAGTTTCCATACCTATGTGCCCCCTCCCTTCCTCCCTCCCCCTCACTGCTCTCTCTCTCTCTTTCCCTCCCTCCCCCTCTCTTCCTCCCTCCCTCCCCCTCCCCTCTCTTTCTCTCTCTCTTCCTCCCCCTCTCCCTGTCACTTTCTCTCTCTCTCCCTCCCTCCCTTCCCCTCCCTACCTCCCTCCCCCTCTCTCCCCCAGTCTGTTTTCCTCCTCCCTCCCCTCCCCCAGTGTTTCCCCCCCTTGCTGCTGTGAAGTGTGGCAGGAGTCCAGGACAGAGAGGTATGTGAACCCGGGTTATCCTGACTGGCTGCAGCCACGGCTAACAATGTCTCCCTGTGTGAACCACAAAACAGAGAGATTGGATTGACCATGAACTGATGTTTCACATAGAGAGAGGGGTGGGGGTGGGGGGGGGGAAGAAAGAGAGAAAATAAGAGAGAAAGAAAGAGGGAGAGAGAGAGCAAGAGAGAAGAAGAGAAGAGGGGGGGGGCTTGAAGTGAGCTGTGGCCTTAATGACCCGCCCCCTCCTTCCTTTTTTTCCTTCCTTCCTGTTCCCTCTCTCCACCCTGTGAGCTGTGTGTGTGTGTGTGTGTGTGTGTGTGAGAGAGAGAGACAGGTGGCCATGACTGCTAATTTTAGCCCTGTCCTTTGTCAATGTTTCCCACAGCTCAGTACGGCCCAAGTCATCTAATGTGTGTGAGCAAACTGCTTGGGTGACATTTTTAGCACACACACATTTAGACACATGTACAAATATGTGCGTGCACACACACAATTCCTCATTTCATTCATCCACCCATACATTCATTCATTCACCGAGTGGCATGCTTTAATCTGATTGGCTTTGGTTCTGGTCCAATAGCTGAGCTTTCTCATGTGTCCGATTCATAAAACACAAGGTAAGAGAATAGTATGGCACACACACCATTCTGTAACTCACACAGATTCATTCACATGGTCCGTTCATGGTTAGAGGCAGAACATGATTGCATTACACACACATGCACACACACACACACACTAACACGGATGCATTAGTGATACTCACAGAGCAATGCTGGCGTCTTCTTCTGGTATCTGAAAACACTTCGCAAACAGGATGGAGGTTCTCTAACAGACGAGAGAGAGGAAGAGGGAGAGAGAGAAAATAGGAGAGGATAGGAGGGAGAGAGAGCAGGAAAGAGGGAAGACAGAAAAAATTTATTAGATCCCCAAAAATACAAAACCAGAGTTTCAGATACATGAGCAGCCTCTCAGATCCACATGGGAGTTCAGTTATCGAAAGGTCTGAATAATTAGAATGAGGAATCCTGCAGCATCAGGTACTGGTGACAAACCTTCCAGACAGCCAATCAGGTTCAGCGGGTCACCCCCCAACCCTGCCTTCTAACAGCTGACATCTCACTACCACCCCCCCCCCCGCCCCGTCCCCCAGTCCCCCCCGCTCACTACTTTGATCCTAGTGCCTTGCCCAAGGAAGTTGGCACAGCCGGGGTTCAAACCAAGGACTTTTTGATTACTAACTACTCAGCCACCTGACTCCCATTTCACTCTCTCTTTCTGTGGGCGGAGTCATCCACGTTCCAGCCAATAGGCTGAAGAGGGTGTGTCAGTTGACACTGTGACTGTTTTTCTGAATGGAGTAAAGCTTGATGAGTTAAAAAATAAATAAAAAATATCCTACGAAACTGAATTTAAAATGCTAAGTTGATCTGGAACCCACACACACACATCTGCTGTCTGAACACCTGTTTCCATTTCACCTTTTTTGTGAATTTATGTATTGTTGTTTTTTTGCACTCAAAGATTTAACCGGTTCTTCCTGCAATACGTGAATACGCCATCGTTGGCAGGACGTTGCCATGGCAACCCGGCACGGAGTGTACTCAACAAAAGTGGAGGAGGCCTCTAGTGTGAGTCAGTGTGTGTGTGTGTGTGTGTGTGGGCGGGAGAAAAGAAGGAGGATGTGAGTGGGGGATCCTCTTCTACAGAGATGGGTGACATTCTGTAATACTGCCCCTAGCACTCACACACTCACACACCCACACACCCACACACACACACAGAGACAGACACACACACACACATACACAGACACAAAACCACACACACATACAGACACACACAGACACAAACACAGACACACACGCCCACCCACACACACCCCCACATGTGCACAAACACCATTCCAAGTGAAGCAGAGGTTAGCCTGAAGCAGGTATCTGGCTCATTAGAACACTTTCGAGTGGGTGGTTATTTTTCTCTTCAACAAACCTTCAAGTATGGACCCCTTCAGAATGTTCCACACACATGTGGAACACCCCTTCAATGTCCAGTCAGGTGTCTAAACTGCTGCTTTGTGTGATTAGGCTTTAAATGTACAAC
>CM059333.1:6979139-6981639 GCA_030340685.1 Protosalanx chinensis
ACAGAGAGACAGACAGAGAGAGGGAGAGAAAGGGAACGAGAGAGAGAGAGAGAGAGAGTGAGCACAGGGGGTGTGTGGGTGGTTTCTGGCAGAGAACGTTATCTTGCCTCCTGGCAGAATTTGGAGATGAGACAAGAGACGTTGGAGATGTTGCCTTTTGCAGTTAACCGATCCTTCACCATGTAGCTGAACATGCCATCATCTCCGCCATCATCTCCATCAGTTTACTCTGTTCTAACTGAGCTCCGACCTGTAAGAATGTGTAGAAATCTTCGCTCCGCTGTGCTTCACAATGTATCGACCACTGAGTCAATGAGAGTTTCACCTCCAACCATATCATCCATGTTGTCTGAGCTTGACAAGTAATAAAACACAATCTTTAGGCTTTCATTTGCTACTGCAGTTCCTCCCCTGGCCATACTTTGTACATACTGACAAGCACACACACACTCTCTCACACACACACACACTCTCTCACACACACACACACACACTCTCTCACACACGCACATACAGTCTCTCTCACACACAAAGTCTCGATCTCTTTCTCTCTCACACACACATACACACACACTCTCGCTCTCACACACACGCATTCTGTCAAACACACACACACACACACACACACACTCTCTCGCTCTCTTACACAAAAGTGAATCATTCTTTCAAGACAATATCTTTGTCAAACAATCTGGCCTTGACAGGCAGACAGCTACACAAAGCGTTATGACTCCTGAAGCCATAGCAACGGCTTGTGAGTATGAACGATGTTTTAAACACACCAGGAACGTACTTCACCATATCAAAAATGTTCCATATTCCAACATGAAAGATGTGTTGGATGTTCTTTAACCTATTGAGGTTCTTAACAGGTTGAAAGACTCAGATAATTAGTCAGTTAGTCAGTCAGTTAGTCAATTTCTCTCTCTCTTACACACACACACACACACACACACACAGAGACACACACACATAAAGACACACACGCACAATCTGCTGGCCACTATGAGAAGTAACTCACAGCATGTAACAATTGACAAATCTCAACGTTGTGTTCGGAGTAACTAGCATCAGTTTTGGTTGCCGGGCAACAAGGCAAAAAAAAAAATCATTTCATAGCCGGGTGGAGGGGGAGGTGGGGTGGAGGGAGGTGGGGAAAAGGGAGTGGGGGGTGGAGGGGAGGAGGGAGGTGGGGTGGAGGGAGGTGAGGAGGAGGAAGGTGAGGAGGAGGGAGGTGAGGAGGAGGAAGGTGAGGAGAAGGGAGGTGAGGAGGAGGAAGGTGAGGAGGAGGGAGGTGAGGAGGAGGAAGGTGGGGAGGAGGGAGGTGAGGAGGAGGAAGGTCAAATCAAATCAAATCAACATTTATTTGTATAGCCCTTTTTACAAGCAATGTCACAGAAGGTGAGGAGGAGGAAGGTGAGGAGGAGGGAGGTGAGGAGGAGAAAGGTGGGGAGGAGGGAGGTGAGGAGGAGGAAGGTGAGGAGGAGGGAGGTGAGGAGGAGGGAGGTGAGGAGGAGGGAGGTGAGGAGGAGGCTGTCATCAGAAACTATGGCAAGCCAAGTTGCTCTAGGAGATTGTTGAGTGTTTCGTAACAGCGTCAAGGTCAGTTTGGTACCTGCCTTGAAACATCAACCAGATTCTGAGGAATTATGAAAAACAAGTTTCACTGCTTCTAGGTAGCTGTCGACTAGCCCCACATGGTGGACACACCTGGTTCGAAACCCAGCTGTGCCAACATGACGTTGTGTCCTTGGGCAAGGCACTTCATCCTACTTGCCTCAGGGGGGGGAATGTCATTGTACTTAATGTAAGTCACTCCGGATAAGAGCGTCTGATAAATGGCTGAATGTAAATGTCTAGATTGAATGCAAGCATTCATGGGCATCAGAATGTTCAACCTATCAGCAAGAAATATATTTCTGGGTGAGCTCACTTAAAGTGCACACACACACACACAAGTGCACACACACATACACACAAGAGCTGAAGTACACACACTCATAAGCGGTGTTTCTAAAAGGGGAGGGGGTGTGCATACGTTGAGAGGAGGAGGGGGGATGAGGGAGGATGGGGGGAGGAAGGAGAGGGGGGGAGGAAGAGGAGGAGGAGGGGGGATGGAGGTGAGAGGGGTCCGACACACGTCCTTCTTGGTGGGCAGCAGAGGAGCTGCTGTTCCTGGGCAGCACCAGCATGGTGGAACATTTTGGAACGTTTTGGAACGTTTCCTCTGCCGGCCTCCATGTAGCTCACACACAAGTCACGACTCTGCTGTGTGTGAGTGTGTGTGTGTGTGTGTGTGTGTGTGCGAGTGTGTGAGCATTGAGCAGAAAGGCTCCACGTCACCCTCTACACACTCACGCACACTCACACACACTCACACACACTCACACACACTCACACACACTCACACACACTCACACACACTCACACACACTCACTCACACGCGGAGGTGTTCAGAGCACTAAAGCCTGAATGTTCTAAGATAACCTAATTCCCCAG
>CM059333.1:6984139-6988711 GCA_030340685.1 Protosalanx chinensis
TTTTCAGGGAGTGAAAATGTGCGGCTGTGCAGCACGTACTGATCCTGACAGGAAGACTCTGGAACATCCATCACTGATCTAGAACGGATCTGGACTGTGTTTAGGAGGAGACGAACACCAGGACAACAACTTCACACTGAACATTTCTGGGATGTTTTTTAAAGACGTCTTTCTAGGGATTAGACAAGGTGCTTGATTTAAAAAGATGTCCAAATGTGATATATAAAGATTTCACTGACTAAATCTTACAGTATAGTGTGTTCTCCAGGGGAGAAAGTGATGCTGTGTTTAATGTTTTAGTTATATTCAGCACATTCATTATGATGTTGCCATCTAGTGGTTCAAAGAGGGAACATTTCCTGCGTTGGCAAAGCGTGTAAATCAATACAACACATGAAGCCCATCAACTTTTTCTGAAATATATTTGATAGCTGACGTCTGAGGAAATAGGTCCCAAAAAAGAAGCAGAAATATCATTTATCAACAATGGAGACAAAACAAAATCTAGAATAAAAAATTACATTTTCCCCATTTACAATTTGTAAACCAAGAATTACTCTTGAACCACAGTGGTTAAAACTGGCCTTAGTATGACAATCTGATAATGCCCATCACCAAATTCAAACGTTCTCTTTCCCTATGTCGTAAGATGTTTTTTTTTACGCCTAAACCTCGTTTGTACATTTTATCAATTGTCTGACAAAAACATTCTTTGGGAGACACACATCAGTGTAAATATATTGTAAAGTTTGGCCTGATAAATTGAATTCCTATATACAATCAAGGCTATTGTTCATGTGTTTAAGTGCTCCATAGAAACACTATGTGTTTACTTTTTGTCCTCTTCTAAATAAAAGACTAATGTGTAAAAAGTCTGAGGACTTTCAGGTTGGTAGTCGACAAAACAAGCCCCAGAGAGGAAGTCTGTCCTGCTGAGCATTCTGGGATGCAATCAAGGCCCTCAGTCCTCCACAGGTGTCTTCCAAGTTTGTCAAATACACAGTGTTATACAGACAAGAAAAGCATGCCAACACACAATCCATGCAAATCATTTCAGTGGTGGAATCAGAATATAGTAAATGAACAAAACGATAACATGGTATTTCAGAGGAACAAGAAAACAATTAGGATGCCCCCCCACCCCCCAAAAAAGGGAAAATAACAATATTACAAATAAGGAATGTTTTACAGTATTTCAAGAACTAACTATCGACACAAACACAACAAAATGACAATATGGATGAGATGGTGCTGGTCTGGGATCTGTTTCAAACTGTTTGTTGGTGGGATTATGCTACATATGCTACAAATATAAAACATAATAAATTCAAGAAGGTAGAGTCTAGTTAAATGCATCTACCAAATAGCTGTGTCCCTCCAAATACTCTGTGTTGGTTAAGTGATACAAAAATCAATCCATACCAAACGGACTGCTGTTTGCTGACGTTGTCGGTATGATTCAATTATCATGTTTAGTTGTTTCAAAAATATGTTGTGTTCCATTTTTTTACGGTTCATTAGTGAGTTCTATTTTAGTGCCACTGTTCTAAATGTTCTGAACATTCAAATGCCACTGTTCTAAATGTTCTGAACATTCTAATGCCACTGTTCTAAAATGTTCTGAACATTCTAATGCCACTGTTCTAAATCCAGTCCAGTCAACAATAACCTACTTGTTCCTGGAATTATTACCTACCAAACTGTGCCCAATTAATTTTCTTCCACAACAAAATAGCTGTCATATTTAGAATATGTTCTTTCGATTTTTCATATACAAATCTCCTATTAACAGGAAAGTAGTAAACAGTTGATGTAAATGTCTTTAGTTTGATATCTGTGATACATGAACATGCTCAGAAAGAAACAAGTTTGTAAAGAGTAACTCTGTAACTATAAAAAATGTCAACGTATACACAACAAAGTTATCTATACAAAATGTAAAGAAAAAATTGGGGAAAAAATATGCTTAAAAAAACTCATACAAGTCAAAATGTGGAATAAGAAAACTCGGATGATATAGTAAATCAATATTCACGTGGAAAATAATATTGTAGTTATAAAATAGACAAGGACTATTACCTTTAAAATATGTTCAATTCAATTTACAAGACTGATGGTAACACAAGAGTAACTGTGATAGTTATCTACTGGAAAATCGCCCGTGTCATTTTAATCCTTATTCAATGAAAGTTTCAGGTGTAATTCGCTGATAAATAAAACAATACATCTGTTGGTACTAAATTAAGATCATCCTCCTAGTTTTCATCAGGGCCAATATTAGTGTTTCATTGTAGGTTTGCTGTAGCTAGTGGTACAAAAAGTGTTGGATGCAAACTCATGCTTTGGCAGTAATCTTTTTCTCTCTAGTCTTTTTCTTGATCATTTATTTTTGGATAACATTCTAATCTTGAAATGATTAGTCTGTCTGCTAGAATGCATGCCTTTATAAAAAAAAAAAGCGATCACGATTGTTCAAATGGTTCACAGCGATGACCTGTGTGTTTCACGGGCGAGCGTGCTCGAGGCTAACCACTCCCGTCAGCACGGAACGAGCCGGAAGTGTTTAGGAAGTGTTCAGGAAGTGTTCAGGAAGTGTTTAAGAAGTGTTATCAATGTTTGACCTTATCTCGTGAAGCTGAATTGAAAACTTTTTTCGTAGCGATTGCATTTTTTTTCTCGTATATATATATTTCTTTTAACAAAAAAAATAAATCCCATTAAAAAGATTTAAGTAACTCTTCAAGAAAAGTTGTGTTAGACACAAACATTGTCAATACCACATTCAGGGTAAACATGCTGAAAGATTTTAGTTTCTTTTTATCCCGCTGCTGTTCTCCTGAGGAGAAACACGAATGTCCGTCTCTCTGTCTCTCTTTCCCTCGTAGAAAAATCATTTAAGGCATATCTCTTTTCTGGAACAATCCGGATATCACTCAGAATATTCCCCAAGGCACTCCGCTCTCCGCCCCCCCCCCCCCCCCCCCCCCCCCCTTCCATCCTCCAGGTGCATGCAGGACCAGTAAGGTGAAAGTCACCAATCACCAATCCCCCCCCCCCCCAAAAAAAACAAAAAGACTACTTCATTATCGTCCGCCCAATCACAGGTCTAGTCCATTAGGCTCTCAGCCAATGAGAGTCCTTCTACCCACATCCTCCAGGCAGTAACTAACTAACGATTCTCCCCCATTTTCCTTTTGAGGAGATTAAAATTCAGATAGAAAGGAGACGATAAATGAACCTCAGGTTGTTGATGACAGCTGGTGTGTGACTGTCGGGTCGTGGGACAGCTGAACAAGGCAACCTAGACACCGCCTCACGGTTCGTAGCGGGGAGATCGATGCTCTTGCTGCAACACAGTGACCCTGACCAGCCCACCTGCTTGTTAGCCGCTACGCTAGCAAGCTAGGCTAGGCTAGCAGGCTAGGCTAGTCCTCCCAGGCTGCCAGGAAACAACCTCTTAGCTCTGCTAAACATGACACCGTGACACTGTGGGCTTCTCACTCTCCCCCTCCTCTCAATTCAGGTCCGGTCTCCCGATTGGCTCCCCTGCTACGAGGCTGAGCCCACCCCCCTCTCCCTGATTGGTTGACCGGGGGCGCCTGTCAACGTGACGGACGTGGCATTGGGGGGGGAGGGGTCTAAATGAAAGGGACGATGGAGACCCTCTCCACAGGAAGTCACTGAGCTATGAAGGCCAACACTCGTGGTGCGACGACCTTATGCTTCCCACCTACAACGGCGGCTCCTGCTCCATTGGTTCCTCCTCTGGCCTGGGGAACAAGAAACACAGATGATGGATATCGTAAGGATAAATACGTGGATATTTAATGAATTATAATGAATCATTTGAATAATAATTTATTATTATCTATGATATTGAGTATTACAGGGAGTGTTAGTGTCTGATAATTGGCTTCACCAGTGTTAATAAAAATGCCTCACTCGACCACGAATTAATTTTCAACGTGAATATTCCCGAAACTAACTCGAGAACGAACACTCCAAACTCTTCACCAGATATCTTTAAAAGAAATGTTGTTCGCCTACAGAGGCCGGGCCTCACCTGTGGTCCATGAGTTTGTTGGCCACTGAGAGAGAGGCCATGGCGTTGACGGTCTCTGCCTCTTCTGAGTCTCCTCTCTGGGCCTCGTACAGTGACAGGGGCACCCTGGGGGACCGGCGCTGAAGGGAGCACCAATACTTACCTAACACACGAGGTGTGGCAGGGAGAAACACAGTTTTAGCATGTTCAGAAGAGTAAAGTTAACAGGGCCCTGATTCCTGAATTCGTTGTCAGGTAAACTTAACAGGTTCCTGATTGGTGGAATTCACTCACTGTGGATTTCCAGAACCTTCTCTATGGACCTCACAGCGTTGGGGGGTTGGGGCCTCCGCTCCAACACCGCCTCAGGGAGTGGGTCAAGCTGTCACATGCACACGCACACACACACACACACAAACACACACACACTCCTGATTCATATAAAGTTCTGAAAATACCCACCGAATACCGCCGAAAACTCCCTCCTCTCCCCCACCTCCATCTCTCCACCCCTCCCCCTCCTCTCCTCC
>CM059333.1:6989211-7051711 GCA_030340685.1 Protosalanx chinensis
CAGAAAGGCAGACAGACAGCCCTCTCCCTCCCTGGACAGACAGACAGGCAGACAGACAGCCCTCTCCCTCCCTGGACAGACAGACAGGCAGACAGGCCTCTCCCTCCCTGAACAGACAGACAGGCAGACAGACAGGCCTCTCCCTCCCTGGACAGACAGACAGGCAGACAGACAGGCCTCTCCCTCCCTGGACAGACAGACAGAAATAAAAATTCTGTCACAATGTTTATAAATATGTATATTTTTGTATCCTGGTTCGGTCCATGAATAAAAAATGTAAGCTTCTTGGATTTTCTTTATAAAAGAATAAAAGGTGTACATAAATTATTAAAAGACAAAAGAAAAAAAAGAAGAAAAAAACGGAGGTGGTGAAAATAGATTGAGCTGACATTCCCCTACACTCTCTCTCTTGCTTTCTTTCTCTATCTATCTCTCGCTCACTCCCTCCCTCCCTCTCTCCTTCTCTCCATCCCTCTCGCTCCTTCTCTTTCTCCCTCCCTCTCTCTCATTCGCTCTCTCCCTACCTCTCTATCTACTGCATCTCCTTCTCTCCTTCCCTCCCTCTCTTCCCTCCTCTCCATCCCTCCCTCACTCCCTTCCTCTCCCTCCCTCCCTCCCCCTCCCTCCCTCCAACCCTCCCTCTCTCTGTGTCTGTCTGCCTTGCTTGCCCACCCCTCCTCCCTGCTTCCTCCATCTCTCTTTCAGCTAACGAATCACAATCTGTTTACTACTGTCCCCCAGGAGCCCAGTGGCTCTCCCTGCTCCTGTTACACATCTATATATACCAGACAGTTGTTGGAAAAATATATAGCCTTGTATCTGCGCATCCATCCAGCTAGCCTAGCCTAGCACAGCCTAGCCTAGCAGAGCTAGCACGACTAACCTGAGCAGCACAGCTAGCCTCGTCCCTTCTGTTTTAACTGGCCCCGGCCGCACGCTCATTAGGCCCAATGGATGCCGTACTGAGTCGAACCAGGCTGAGCTAGGCTAGCTGTGCTGGGCTATGCTATATCTGTCCGATCTGGGCTGTATCATTAGTGATGCGTGAAGAGGACTGGGGAGGGTGTGTGTGTGTGTGTGTGTGTGTGTAGAGAGAGAGAGAGATCGCTACAGGGTTTCCGAGAGAGGCCGGCAGGGGTCTGGAGAAAGAGGAACAAGTGTCTGAATGTAGCAAGTGCTCTGGGGAGGCAGGGACAGAGCTTCACATCCAGGCTGGTTTAGTGTGTGCGTGTGTGTGAGAGACACAATGTGAACGGGAGAAATGAACAGAGACGAGTGACAGAGAGCAGGAGAAGTAAACACACACACACTTACACACACACACTTACACACACACACTAAAGCAACAGTGTGTGTGTGTGAAGGCAGTAAACCACCTCGCTTGTCTCAAACGTGTCCTGGCGCGTCGAGGACCCGGGGGTGACGTCAACCTCAGCCTGCAACCCTGCTGCAGGGGGAGGGGCTGGGCAGGGGGCAGGGGGAGGAGCAGGGGTGTGTGTGTGTTTCTGCGAGTGTGCCTGTATGTGTGTCGGTGTGTGTGTCTGTGTGTGTGAAGAACAGGGGGTCTGGACAGACAGCACAGAGAAGAAATAGAACATCTGGGCCTAAATAAGAGCCCGCCCGTCTCCAAGACAACAGATCCAGGAATAACCTGAGGATGTCACTGTGGATCTTTTATTGAGCGTTCTGAGCTGACGCCCCTCGCTGGTGGACCAGAGCCAGAGGGTTTCTGCCCAGTAACAAGGTGAAGCGGCGGACTAGCATAGCATAGCTTAGCGTAGAATAGAGTAGCGTAGAGTAGAGTAGCATAGCGTGTCTCAAGCAGCGGTACACACAGGGAAACAGTACCTGCTGGGATGTGGTTGAGCATGAGTTCTTCAGCACCTCCAGAGGCTGGTCTTTTCTGAGGAAACCATCTGCAGAGGAGAGAGGGAGAGATCAGTGTTTGATATGAGCTGGAACATGGAGACCAGCTCCCAGCAGTGAGACAGGTGGAGAGAGGTGGAGAGAGGTAGAGAAAGGTGAGACAGGTAGAGAGATGTGAGACAGGTGGAGAGAGGTGAGACAAGTGGAGAGAGGTGAGACAGGTGGAAAGAGGTGAGACAGGTGGAGAGAGGTGAGACAGGTGGAGACAGGTGAGACAGGTGGAGAGAGGTGAGACAGGTGGAAAGAGGTGAGACAGGTGGAGAGAGGTGAGACAGGTGGAGACAGGTGAGACATGTGGAGACAGGTGAGACAGGTGGAGAGAGGTGAGACAGGTGGAAAGAGGTGAGACAGGTGGAGACAGGTGAGACAGGTGGAGACAGGTGAGACATGTGGAGACAGGTGAGACAGGTGGAGAGGGGTGAGACATGTGGAGACAGGTGAGACAGGTGGAGAGAGGTGAGACAGGTGGAGAGAGGTGAGACAGGTGGAGAGAGGTGAGACAGGTGGAGAGAGGTGAGACAGGTGGAGGATGTGGTTGTGGAGAACAGCCTCTCCGCCACGGGAGGGAGCTTGAATCGGCCAATCACAGCGGAGCTCATGCTCAGGGGCGCAAGCCTGGAGGGAAAGCCTGGGGCGGATGTGTTTATCACTGTGTGTGTGTGTGAAGGGACTGTGTGTGTGTGTGTGTGTGTGTGTGAAGAGACTGTGTGTGTGTGTGTGAAGAGACTGTGTGTGTGTGTGTGTGTGTGTGTGAAGGGACTGTGTGTTTGTGTGTGTGTGAAGGGACTGTGTGTGTGTGTGTTCAGAGTGGATGTTGTGCTCGACTGTTACTGGTTGTGCTTAGCATAGCAAGTGTGCGAGGCAGAAGAGGAGGCTGGGGAGAGGATGGGGGGAGGAGGAGGAGGCGAGGAGGAGAGGATGAGGGGGAGGAGGAGGAGAGGAGGAGGGGGAGAGAACTATTTTGGGATCCCAGCACGTGTAGCCACCACACGAGAACACGTGAAGAAGAATGAGAAAATAACACACCTGGAGAAAAAAACGCAGCGAGTGGCGAGAGTCTGTCCCTGTTCTGTATGCAAGCAGGCGCTGTGTTCTCTGTGTGTGTGTGCGTGTGTGCGTGTGTGGAGTCTGTAATTATAGTGGTAACATGAAAGGGCTTTTGTATCTGCTGAGCCTAAGGAAGACATGGCTATAAATAGCTGTGACAAGGGGGGGAGGACTGGGGGGATGGAGGGGATGGAGGGATGGGGGGATGGAGGGATGGAGGGACAGGGAAATAAAGAGGATAGGAAGAGTGGGGGTGAAAATGAATTAAATGACAGAGGAGAATACACATAAAAATAAAAGATAAGAGGAACATCGAGAGATTTAAGCAGAAGGACATTGGTCGGCACACACACGCACACATGCGCGCACGCTCATGGCTTTGGCTTATGTGTGTTAGGTTTGTCGTAAACACACACACACACACGCACGCACAAGGCAATAGTGCTTTGTGCAGCCTTAAGGCAGAGGGGAACACTAAATCTATTTTAAAACCTGAGATGAAAACCCAGTTGAAACCTCTCCGGAGACCGGAGGAGGAGGAGGGGGAGGAGGAGGGAGGGGGAGGAGGAGGAGGGGGGGGGGGGGAGGAGGAGGAGGAGAAAACAGGCTGGAGTCTTGCTGCGTCCGTCTATTTCTGGAAGAGGCTCACGCACGTGGACGCACGTGCACACGCCTGCAGTAGCTAACGAGGAAGACATGCACTGTGCATCGCTAAGCTGGGCTTGTTTCCCTGGTCCTCAGGTCCCCCACTGTCCTGCAGGTTCTAGATGTTTCCCTGGTCCTCATGTCCCACTGTCCTACATGTTCTAGATGTTTCCCCTGGTCCTCATGTCCCACTGTCCTACATGTTCTAGATGTTTCCCTGGTCCTCAGGTCCCCCACTGTCCTGCATGTTCTAGATGTTTCCCTGGTCCTCAGGTCCCCCACTGTCCTGCATGTTCTAGATGTTTCCCTAGTCCTCAGGTCCCACTGTCCTGCAGGTTCTAGATGTTTCCCTAGTCCTCAGGTCCACTGTCCTGCAGGTTCTAGATGTTTCCCTAGTCCTCAGGTCCCACTGTCCTGCAGGTTCTAGATGTTTCCCTGGTACTCAGGTCCCACTGTCCTGCAGGTTCTAGATGTCTCCCTCTTCCCACACACCTGATTCTAATGCATGTTCGTTACCAGGATTCTTCAGAGCTAGATAACGACTCATGCATTAGAATCAGGTGTGTTGGAGCAGGAAATGTCTAGAACATGCAGGACAGGTGTTCCAGGACACCCCCCCTCCCACCCCCACACATGTTGGGGCCCAGCAAGGTTACCTGCATCCCTGTTTACACCAGACCAACACCACATCACATCTCCCATACTGGCTGGTCCATGCTAACGAGGCAGAAGCACACCGCAACTTTGCAAGGGAAACCAGGGTAGCTCATTAGTCTAACACACACAAAGCCACAAGTGTGTATCCTCTATCTCGAGGGCAGTCGTGTGTGTGTGCGTGTCTGTGTGTGTGTGTCTGTGTGTGTGTGTGTGTGTGTGTGTGTGGGGCCTGTTTTGCATGGTTTGTGTCTAGATGCCACCTGTGCCTGGTGTAACATTAGCCTGTATTTAGCCAACGATATCTCAGGTTAAGTTTCTAGTCTGTGGTGTTTCTACACTGTGGCTTGTTAGCAAATTTTGACTGTGAGGCCCATTAAAAGCAGGAAAGGAGGGGGCAGAGAGGGAGAGTCAGGTGGCTGGACGGTTAGGGAATCGGGCTAGTAATCAGAACGTTTCCAGTTCGATTCCCAGCCGTGCAAAATTACGTTGTGTCCTTGGGCAAGGCACTTCACCCTACTTGCCTCAGGGGGGAATGTCCCTGTACTTACTGTAAGTCGCTCTGGATAAGAGCGTCTGATAAATGACTAAATGTAAATGTAAGAGTCCAGAAAAAGGCAGAGAGGAGAGAGGAAGGAGGACATAAATAAGGAGAGAAAAATAGGATGGAGACACACACAGACACACACAACACACACAGACAGACACACACACACACACAGACGCACAGCTCCAATCTCCAGGCAACTGTGATTCTGTTCATCTTCCCTGTGGTGGTCTCATCTCTCCCCAGGCACGCTCTCACTCCCTCAGGCACAGAATCAGGAGGTGGAGGCCTATAAATAGCCTCCGCTAGCTTCAGGCTAACAAGGCTATCGCTCATCACAAACATGTTTGTTAGAATCCTGCACATGGAGGCCGAGCGCTGCAGACAGAACCAGACCTGGAGCTGAACCTCTGCTCTGCTGCCTCAGAACCCTGCCTCAGAACCCTGTCTCACAACCCTGCCTCAGAACCCTCCCTCAGAACCCTGCCTCAGAATCCTGCCTCAGAACCCTGTCTCAGAATCCTGCCTCAGAACCCTCCCTCAGAACCCTGCCTCAGAACCCTGCCTCACAACCCTGCCTCAGAACCCTCCCTCAGAACCCTGCCTCAGAACCCTGCCTCAGAACCCTCCCTCAGAATCCTGCCTCAGAACCCTCCCTCAGAATCCTGCCTCAGAACCCTGCCTCAGAACCCTGCCTCAGAACCCTGCCTCACAACCCTGCCTCAGAACCCTCCCTCAGAACCCTGCCTCAGAACCCTGCCTCAGAACCCTCCCTCAGAACCCTCCCTCAGAACCCTGCCTCAGAACCCTCCCTCAGAACCCTGCCTCAGAATCCTGCCTCAGAACCCTGCCTCACAACCCTGCCTCACAACCCTGCCTCAGAACCCTGCCTCAGAACCCTGCCTCACAACCCTGCCCCCAGCTTGTGGAACTCTCTAGAAAACACTCACAGGAAGGTGTGCCGCCCCCCCCCCCCCCCCCCCCCCCCCAACCTCATTACATTCTGAGCTCTTCCTCTCCCTGGGGCGACCACACAAAAAACACAATAAAAAAAGAGTCAATTCCGCAGGATGGGGGAGGGGGAGGGGGGGGGGAGGATTAACACATCGTGTCAAACTCTCCTTCAAAAGCTCTTTCCTGCGGGGCCACCAATAGAACTTCCTCCCGTCCAGGAACCCCGCAACAAACACAGTCAGTAGATTCCTTCAACTCTGAACGGTCAAACCAGATGATAGTTACCCCCCCCCCCCCCCAAGGAGGCGGGCCGGGCGTCTGCAGGAAGAGCACCGGGTAGTGAGGTCGTTGTAAATGTGATTGCAAGCGACAGTCGCCTGGCAGAACACGCTGCCTCCCGGTTCCCTCCGTCTAAGCGATCAAAGCGAGACGTCCCGTTCTCTCTCTCTAATTGTCCCTCCCGTCCCATTGGCTCCCTCTCCCTGGCCGCGCTCCGCTTGCTAATGCCAATTAAAGACTGAGGCAGGACGAGCTGCGGGCTGCTTCCCACAGAGGCCAGCACGAGGCAGGGGCGGACGGGACGAGGCAGGGGCGGACAGCACGAGGCAGGGGCGGACGGGACGAGGCAGGGGCGGACGGGACGAGGCAGGGGCGGACGGGACGAGGCAGGGGCGGACGGCACGAGGCAGGGGCGGACGGGACGAGGCAGGGCCGGACGGGACGAGGCAGGGGCGGACGGCACGAGGCAGGGGCGGACAGCACGAGGCAGGGGCGGACGGGACGAGGCAGGGGCGGACGGCACGAGGCAGGGGCAGACGGGACGAGACAGGGGCGGACGGGACGAGGCAGGGGCGGACGGCACGAGGCAGGGGCGGACAGCAAGAGGCAGGGGCGGACGGCACGAGGCAGGGGCGAACGGCACGAGGCAGGAATCGTGTGTGTGAAAGATTGTGTTTGTGTGTGTGTTTGAGACAGTGATTTCAGCTTAATTTCAGTCTGTAAAACAATCAAAAACAAATCCCATGTTTTAAAGTGACTTGAACAGTGTCCAGCACCTTGGAGAACCTTGGCTGGTTTGATCTTATCTCCAGGATAATTAGCCTGCGTTGTCGGCCTCATTCATTCTAGTGTTGCTGCGTTATCAGCTGTGTAAGAGGCTGTGTGAGACTGGGAAGGTTTTTACTGCCAGCTGTGATTTAGAGTCAAGGTCGAGGTATTCGAGGTATTCAAGGAAAAACTAATTGCTTGTTGAGTTCAGAAGTTTGCACATAAAAAGCTCTTGCTAACTCACCCACGTAGAAATCACAACAGAAAGCTTCAGGTAGAGCAGCAGATTAGAGAGGGTGTTCGATGTTTATACCTTAACTGTCTGGAAGGGGCGTCTTTGCACAATTGCACCATTTTTCTCTTGGTAAAATGAAACGTGTATAATCCCACCATTCACAAATTCCTCAGTACTCTACGTGATGGAGAGAGTGAGTGTGTGTGTGTGTGTGTGTGTGTGAGTGTGTGAGTGCGTGTGTGTTTTGGCGATGAGTCAGGTCTAGTTTCAGTTAGCGTTTCGATAGCTACTCCTGAACACCCTCTCATCTGCCGTCATTCAGAAACACACACACACACACACACACACACACCACACCACATTATGGGCGTCTTATCCAAACAGTCACATGCAGCAGGGCCTGTCAAGTACAGGGTAGCTACAACTGATAAGCATGTCGTGTTCGACCACAACCACAGAGGTCCACCGCCAAACCTCAGGACTCAACAACCATGATGTGGATAAGGAAGGGGGGGGGGAGGGATGGAGAGGGAGGGGAGGGAGGGAGGGAGGGAGGGAAAGAGGCAAAAAAAAAAAATATTCTAAAGCAGATAGTCAATCAATCAATATAGATAGAACGAATGTGGGGGCACCAGTCTGGAAGAAAAGTGCACAAATGTTCAAGTGCATCCCAGCCTGGTTCATAGATTCACGCGCATAAATATATTCATACAAATAAAAAAACTGCGCAATAGCGTTCCAACATTTGTCCAGGATCATGACTCAGCACATCCTCCAGGCCAGGGGGATACGGCAGCGCTACATCATCCCTTATCATCCATGTAGAACCAGAGTGAAGTGTGGTCACATGTTCCCTCCTATCTGTGGGCTGATAAACTCATAAACATGGATGAAATGTGTCTGCTGGGCTTTCCAGGAAATCTATATTGGTCTCCTTTGTTTAACTATTCACAGAAATAACCTGGTAATGTTTAATCTAGCCTGTTAGCTCATAACCCCGTAACCTGCTACCTGGCAAACATGCGCAGGTATACACTAATTCAGAACAAAGTTATACTGACTTTGTAAAACAAGGAAATCCCAAACACTCACTCACAAAAGAAACAAATTAATTTAGATTCTAACCCCAAAAAGATCAACATTTATATTCCCAGTTCACTGTTAGGACCTTGCCTCATATATGCTGAAGGTATTGGAACAATGTTTATCAATGCTTCAGGTATTACAACAGTGTGTATCAATGCTTCAGGTATTACAACAGTGTATCAATGCTTCAGGTATTACAACAGTGTATCAATGCTTCAGGTATTAGAAGTGTGTCGAGTGTCGTCCTTAATCCTGGATTGATCTAACTACATAATGAGCTTGGCCTTCTCAGAGTAGTGTGACACACAGCGGACAGTAACCGACACCACGGCAACCAGCCGGGGGGGGGGGGGGGGGGGTCAGGTGCAGGGCAGGGAAGTCCTGGTCGAAGGAGGAACTCGGGAGCACATCTCTCTACCTGCTGGCGTGACCATGCCTACCGTTATCGGTTATCAGCCGCCTTGTTATGCTGCTGCTGGAACGTTCACCGCGGTCAGTGAGCTGTGGTTTGTTCGAGAGAATATGGAGGTATCTCTCTCCATCTCTCACTCCCTCTCCCTCCATCCCTCCCTCTCCCTCTCCCTCTCTCTCTCCATTTCTCTCTCCATCTCTCCTTCCCTCTCCCTCCATCCCTCCCTCTTTCTTTCCCTCTCTCTCACACACACACACAGACACACCACGTCCTCATTGGTCATCTTCAAGCTGGCCGCATGCTTGACCAGGCCTGGATACAGAGCGGTTACCTCGCCCTCTTTGGGAGGGGTCAGCGGTAACCACGGCGAAGGTATTTATAGTACACCCCTCCCCGGGGGTCCAGTCAACAACACACGATGGTCACATGACCCTCCGTGTCTGATGACAAGTTCGGTCACACACACGCGGTAGCCATGGTGACGCTCAGGTGACGCCTCAACCACGACCCCCGTGACCTGTGTGACCCGGGGGGGGGTCGAATCGACAGCGGCGAGGTTTACCTGAGTGACTTTGCGAGGTCATCGTTGTCGTGGTGACGGTCTGGAGGGTCCACAGAGGCTGACGACGACCGCGTCTAAATCAGGAGGCTGGCGTGGTGGTTCTGGGCGTGTGCACGCGTGTGATAGCGTGTTATCTTGATGGAGGGGGGCAGCTGTGTGTTGTTGTACAGTGCAGACAGACGCTGTTTGAGAGAGGAAGTAGACGGGCCGACTGGGTTTGACCAAGATCCGCACGAGCTGTCTGGTTGACGTTGGAAACCGGCCTTCCAACAGGCCCTCCTATTGGTTAGCTCATCCGCTATAAACCAATCCCCATGAGGTTTCACTTCGGTTAATCCAATCAGAGATGCCCTCTTCCACTTTCACTGGCACCAATCTGGAGAGAGGGAGAGGAGAGAGAGTGAGAGGGGAGGGGGGGGAAGACAGAGAGAGATAGAGAGAGAGAGAGAAATGGAGTGAAAATGAGTGTTGAAAGCTCATCTTGAGGTGTTTAAACTAGGGGGTAACGAACAAAACCATCAAACCATGAACTATGAGCCTACTGGCTGCTGTCACTGAGGAGGAGGGGAGAGGGGTGGGGGGGGGTGAAGAGGAGATTGAGGGGGGAGTGGGGAGGAAGGGGTGAAGAGGAGAGGAGGGGGAGGTAGATACTGGCCTGATGACAGGGGAGGGGGGAGTGTGTGTGCATGCAAGCGTGTGTGCATTTGTGTGCGTGTGTGTGTGTGTAAGGGCGTCTCCTCAGGACAGCTAAGCAGACAGTACAGCCTTGGGACAAATCACCAAAAGTCGGTCACAGCACACACACACACACACACACACACTCAAGTCTTTGTGATGAAACTGTGTGTGTGTGTGTGTGTGTCCTGTAGGGGCACACCCCTGGAGTACAGCGCTACACTATCCTCTCTGAGCTGGGGGT
This sequence comes from Protosalanx chinensis, assembly GCA_030340685.1. Lineage (NCBI taxonomy): Eukaryota > Metazoa > Chordata > Actinopteri > Osmeriformes > Salangidae > Protosalanx > Protosalanx chinensis. The sequence goes on from CM059333.1 coordinate 6,999,246, forward strand.
CTGGGGGCCTTGATGGTGTGAGTGTGTGTGTGTGTGTGTGTGTGTGTGTGCGCGTCTTCTTTTGTAAACCTATTGTCCTCAAACTGCGTGCCTGGGTGACAGATTGGGGGTGACAAGGCTGTGGGGGCACAGATCCAAAAACACACCAGATTATACTGACCAAAATCTATCTACTCTACCTTTCTCCTCCACACATGAATAATCATTACCAACGTTCAAATGTTGGATGACCTCCAGCGGGCGCACATTTAGACACGTTCAAATGCGTGTTTTCCCTCGTGATGCCGTATCTACGCTCATGTTGATAACGGCGCCAATGGAAAACTGAGAGGGTTCTCCTGGAGGAGGAGGGATGGGGGGGAGGAGGAGGAGAAGGGAGGAGGGGGGGAGAAGAGAGGAGGGGGGGAGGAGAAGGGAGGAAGGGGAGGAGGGGGGAGGAGGAAGAGGAGGGGAGAGGAGGGAGGGGGAGGAGGAGGAGGAGGGAAGAGAAGGAGGGAGGAGGAGGAGGAGGAGGGGGGGAGGAGGAGGAGGGGGAGGAGGAGGGAAAAGAAGAAGTGAGGAGGAGGAGGAGAAGGGAGGAGGGGGGAGGAGGAGGGAAGAGGAGGAGGGAGGTGGAGGGGGGGCAGCAGCCGCGTGCCCGTCCATTCACAAAATTGTTGACGCATAGACACCCTCCCCACCGCCCATTCACACACACATCCCTCTCTAAGCCCCTGATGCTCCTTCTAATAGTCAAATGATCGAAATGGTCGAAATAAATGACCCCCAAAACACACTGGGAACCCACTTTATTAGAGATAAGAAGATAAATCCTGCCTTGTTCTAAAAATAGCTCGAGGACAAATCGAGGCGTATCAAGCAGACTGAGCGCGTGAAGCCAGATCAGTATTAACCTCACACACACTTCTAGACGGTTCTGGGCAGATATACATGTAATACTGGGTGTGTTACACATTAGTAGCAACACAATAAATAGTGTATATTTATGTGTATGTGTGTGATTGCAGCTCTCCAGATCTGCAGCAGCTCAGCTGGAAACTTCAGCAGACAACATCAAAGCATAAGAAACCTCTGTGTTATTATAGGTGCATCTAAAAACAAGCACAGATGTTATATTAGCAGAATGTGCACTCACCAAAATCACCATGAAGACAGATTATGTCCCGACAATGTCGCAGAATCAATGCATTTCTCATTGAGAAGTCCAACAGGACGGAAAAATATCATTTTGTGACAGATTCCGCCATACTGGATTTAGGAAACAGCGTCACGTGCTCCCCTGCATACTAGTATTAAGAGGAGGAGGTTAAAATAATATACTATAAATAATAAAACTGATAACACTTTAAACACTAGCCTGATCTATGGGAAGACTACTATTAAATGCATCTCTCTATATATTGCATAAGTATTTAAGTATTTATTTAAGCCTATATTGATCCCTAATATGGGCGTGTCTCCTTGTAAATGTCCATTGATTAAAATCAGTGGACCAGTTAAAAATACAGTAAAGAGCCAAACATGTTTATAACAATAATAGTTATTTTAAATTGACATTGACTATGAGCAGCTATGCAGCAGTAGAGTGTCAATTATTAGAGGACTAAAAATCAATCTCTCATAAAAGCTTATAATAAAAAACACGGTTGTATTTATTATTAATTTATTATTGATATATTGTTGTATTATTCCATGTTATACTTTCAATGAGGAATAACATCCATAAGGACAGATTGTTATTAGAATCGTTTTTACTGTTTCACAGCATCCATTTATCCAGTTCAAGTTTATTGCTGTGATATGAAGATCCAACCTCCCCTGAGTCTGCTGCTGAAATGTAATAATGTTTATTTCCATAGCTTTTATTTGATTGAATAATCACAGCCAACCACAGAGAAAAACAAAACAAAAGAGAATTCTGACTAAATGAGCAACAAGACCAACAATACAATATTTATATACTTATAATATATCATTCAGAGGAGAGTTAAATTGGAGATTTATGTTCACATAACTGTATGATTAACAGGATAAATTACTTTATTCTCGATGCTTCAGGTATAATGACACTTCTTTCAACTCTGTGTCTGTTAATAAAGAATAAAGCAATATATAATATTCCTTATATATATACTGTATATATATATATATATATATATATATATATATATATATATATATATATATATATATTCCCCAGATCCTTTGGCTCAGGGTTATTCTTCCTTCTTAACTGTTGAATTTCTATGAGGAAGGTTGATACATAAAACACTAGTTTAAACCTCAGGTTATGGGAAGAAAATATACTTTTTTCTATGTTTTTTATTTTCATCTTTATAACAAACTCTCATCAAACTGACTGGCAAGACTGAGCCAGTCTAAATAAAAGCACATTTGGACTCGACCAGATCAGTCATTCACCTCAAATGAAAGCGGTACAAAATATCTTTCTACAAATAAAAACGATATATTTAAAACGGCATTTCATTCTGCACACCCACGGCATGGAGACTTTGGAGAAAGTTTAGGAAGAATTAAGGCTGAATAGAAAACTTTCCACAGTGAGGTGTTAAAATAAAGAGAGGTCATTAAAGAGAAGGCAGAGAAGTGACTCCATCACATAGTCCAAGAGCTTTAGAAGGCCATTACCTTTCACAGAACAGTCTCCAAGCCTGATTAATAGTGTATGGATGTATGTGTGTGTGTGTGTGTGTGTGTATGTGTGTGTGTGTGTGTGTGTGTGTGTGTATGTGTTATAACAGCCGCCCCAGGGTGATTTTTTGTGTGTTTTTTTTGCCATAGTGTTTAGTAATGTCTTGACATCAGCTGTTATGGCTGGTCTAGTCTAGTATGTCATACTTATGACAGCTTAATACAGCCCCCCTGCTGTGCTCTGACAGTATGGAGACACACCACAGTGTCTATGTCATGTTTTTTTACCTCCTAAACCTAAACAAAAACACACAGAAAATAACAAAGAACAGACATTTGGAAGCATTTATCCGGTGTTAGTCTGTGGTTCTCGTCATGTCGGTGTGTTTGTTCCAGGCATGGACCCCAGGCAGGGTATATGGAGGGTTTGGCAGGCAGGAAGACTGACTTGGGGCCCCTGGGGGCCTCCCAGCCATGCAGCTCTGCCAGGATCACACAGGAGCTCCATAATCTCACTCTGAAAAATGCACTTTTAAACTAAACGAGTGTGTGTGTGTGTGTGAGCGACAGAGAGACATACAGAGAAAAAGAGAGAGAAGCTATGGAGAGGTAAACTTATCCCAGCCTCTTTACACACGTTAGTCTATAGCGCCACCGGCTGGTAAACTAACGCATTACACACCAGGCGTTCATCCAATGGTTATAAATGGACAATTACGCCTTAAAAAATAAGCTTATCTTTACTATATCCAAGACACATTATCAATGGCACGTGCCGTGTGTGTGTTTTTGTTATGAATCGAAAGCGCGCGCCCTGTGTTGGGGTAGAAGGATGACGTAATTTAGAAGGATGACGTCATTTAAATGCATTCGTTTTAAACAACATCCGGTTTGCTGGTTAGCTTCAGCTAGCTTCTGTTAGCAGCCTCGCTGGGATTTGTAACTATCAAAGAGTCTATCAGAGTTTATACTCGGTTAGATCATGAGAATATTGACGTTTAGTTCAAGTAGGGAAACTGACTGAATGTAGCTTTACAAGCTTAGCAAGGTTGCCTAGGTAACTAATGTGAATCATTAGGCTAAGAGAGCTAAGCTAGTTAGCTTCCTGTCAACATGTAAACAGCTCACATTCTCCAAGCCTTCAAACTACCAGACGATTAAGGTTCTAATCAGGGTCAAAAGGTTTAAATATTGAAGAAAGAAGATGAATGATATGTTAATGTGTTAAGATCTCCCCAGATGTAAGGCAGCATGAGTAACAGCCACTCTCTGGGCCCCCTGGGGTGTGAGTCAGAGATAGACCACCTGTCCCTCCTGTCTGGGCACCTGGGGGATCTACTGTCCACGGAGATCTACACTGATGTCACCTTCCTGGTGGAGGACAAGCACTTCCATGCACACAGGGTCATCCTGGCCGCTCGCTGCACCTACTTCAGGTATGTTGGGGGTGTTTTTGTACTCTTTAATTAGCCATCAACAATCAGCTGTTTCACGTGTAGCTTACTCAGGTTTTGGGGCTTATATAAAGCATATTTCTTTATTCCTCCTCCGTCCTCAGAGCCATGTTATATAACGGGATGAAGGAATCCCAGCCTCAGGTGGAGATCCACCTGCAGGACACTCAGGCTGAGTCCTTCTCCATGCTGCTGCAGTACCTGTACACAGGCCAGGCCAGCCTCACCTCCGTCAGGCAGGACGTTCTGCTGGACTTCCTGGGTTTGGCGCACCGCTACGGCCTCCAGCCACTAGAGGCCTCCACCTGCGAGTTCCTGCGCACTGCGCTCAACACCCAGAACGTGTGCCTGGTGTACGACGTGGCTAGCCTGTACTCTCTCCACGGCCTGGCCCAGGCATGCAGCTCTTACATGGACAAGCAGGCTCCGGAGGTGCTGGCGTCTGACGGGTTCCTCTCCCTCTCGAAGGTAGCTTCGAAGGTAGCTCCCCCTGGGGAGAAACATGGGCTCTTTATAGATGTTATAATGTACTTTTTTTATCACCTGTAAATTAGGCATCAGGTAATCTTCGTAATCTGTTAGTTAAACTGATTAGCTATAATTAAGGTCTCAGTCTCTCCCCCTCTTCTCTCTCTCTCTCTCTTTGCCTCTTTCTCTCTCTCCCTATCTCCCCCTTCTCTCTCTCTCTCTCTCTGCCTCTCTCTCTCTCTCTCCCTCTCTCCCCCTTCTCTCTCTCTGCCTCTCTCTCTCTCCGTCTCTCCCCCTTTTCTCTCTCTCTCTCTCTCTCTCTCTGCCTCTCTCTCTCCCCCTCTCCCCCCCTTCTCTCTCTCCAGACTGCGCTCCTCACCATGGTCCAGAGGGATTCCTTCGCCGCCACAGAGAGGGAGATCTTCCAGGCCCTCTGCCGCTGGTGTCGCCATAATGACGATGACCCGGCCACCACGCAGGAAGTGATGTCGGCGGTGCGCCTGCCGCTGATGAGCCTGGCTGAGATGTTGAACGTGGTTCGTCCCTCTGGCCTGGTCAGTCCTGACCGCCTGCTGGACGCCATCCAGACTCGATCAGAGAGCCGAGACATGGAGCTCAACTACCGTGGCATGCTGAGTCAGTCTGAAACACACACTTACACACACTTACATACTCACACTCTCACACACACACACACACACTTACATACTCACACACACACACATTTACTCACACACACACACACACTCACACATTCACACACACATTTACTCTCACACACACACACATTTACTCACACTCACACACTTACTCACACTCTCACACACACACACACACACACACACACAGGAGCAGGGGTTAAAGAGTGCTGGTCTGTCCTCCTGCCCCCTGTGTGCAGTCCCAGAGGAGAACATCGCCACCATGAAGCACGGCGCCCAGGTAGTGAAGGGGGAGCTCAAGTCAGCCCTGCTGGACGGAGACACCCAGAACTATGACCTGGACCACGGCTTCTCCAGACACCCCATCGAGGAGGAGGGTCACAGCCGCTCAGGCCTCCAGATCAAGCTGGGCCAGCCCTTCATCATCAACCACATCCGTCTGCTGCTCTGGGACCGCGACAGCAGGTAGGCAGCCAATCACGGCGGAGACAGCCCCGTCAACAAGGCCATGCTGATTGGCTGGAGGAGGTAGAAGGGAGGTTTTGTGGGTCTGCAGGGCTGCAGGTGCTGACAGAGAGAGGGGTATGTGGATGGAGGGTGTGATGCCGTCTGTGTTTGTCCTGAACCAGGTCTTACTCCTACTATGTGGAGGTGTCCATGGATGAACTGGACTGGGTCCGTGTGCTGGATCACTCCAAGTTCCTGTGTCGATCCTGGCAGGAGCTCTACTTTGAAGCACGCGTGTGCAGGTACAGAGCTAACTCCACACCTGTAAAGGAGAGAGAGACAGAGAGAGAGACAGAGAGAGAGACAGAGAGAGAGACAGAGAGAGAGACAGAGAGAGAGACAGATAGAGAGACAGAGAGAGAGAGACAGAGAGAGAGAGAGAGAGAGACAGACAGAGACAGAGAGAATCTACACAGCACTACAGTTTTTTGCCATGTAAAAACAAGAAAGACAAAAAGTGTGTGTGGTTCTCTAGGTATGTGCGTGTGGTCGGGACCCACAACACCGTTAACAAGGTGTTCCACCTGGTGGCGTTTGAGTGCATGTTCACAGAGAAGCCCTTCACGCTGGAGCAAGGCCTTCTGGGTAATGAGCGGGTGAATGGGTCCATTCGGCACAGTAACAGTTGTGCTTTTGCTCTTCTCACTTGTATCGCTGTTTCTTTTCTCCCTCCTTCAACCCTTCCCCTTTTTACACCCCTCCCTCCCCCCTGCTCCCCTCCCCTCCACATCAGTCCCCAGCCAGAACGTAGCCACCATCGCCTGCGGTGCCACCGTGTTTGAGGGCGTGAGCCGCAGTAGGAACGCCCTCCTGAACGGGGACACGTCTCACTATGACTGGGACTCTGGTTACACCTGCCACCAGCTGGGCTCCGGGGCCATCGTCATCCAGCTGGCCCAGCCCTACATGCTGGGCTCCCTGAGGTAGCACGCTCACAGCCTCAACAGCACCAGCCTCAACACCAGCAGCCTCACCTACACCACCAGCCTCACCTATATCAGCCTCAACACCAGCCTCACCACCCAGGGTTACAGAGGAGGGGGGTGAATGGTGGAAAAGCATTTTTTCTGTATTTTCACTTCAAGCTCAGCAGGTGTGTGTGTGTGTGTCATCAGACTGCTCCTCTGGGACTGTGACAATCGCAGCTATAGCTATTATATTGAGTTTTCCACCAATCAGCAGCAGTGGACGAAGGTGGTGGACCGTACCAAGATAGCCTGCAGGTAGGGGTGCACGCCTCGTCACACTTCCTGGATTTAGTTCAGGGGCAAAAGTGATGTCTGGGCTGAACCAATCATTATTTTTTGAAGTCTAGTAGCTTCAACTGATCCAAGGTGTGTCTGTGTGTGTGTGTCTGTGTGTTACAGATCCTGGCAAACACTGGTGTTTGACAAACAACCTGCCTCTTTCATCCGCATTGTGGGAACCCACAACACAGCCAATGAGGTGAGAAAGAACGCAAAGGCTGTCTAGGCAGTCTGATCACATTACTGCTGACCACACTCTATTCAAGATCTCTCTCCCTCTCTTTCTCTCTCTGTCTCTCTCTCCCTCTCTTTCTCTGTGTCTCTCTCTCATCTCCAGGTGTTCCATTGCGTCCATGTTGAATGTCCTGCACAGCTGGAAACACACGTGAAAGAAGGAAGTCCAGGATCTGACCTGCCCGGCTCAGACTCCAACTCCCAGCATGCCCTGCCTGCTCGCCTTTCCTCCTCCTCCTCTTCCTCCTCCTCCTCTTCCTTGCTCTCCCAGCCCCAGGGAGGAGGGGTGTGAGTTCATCTTCCAGACAGACAGTGTGTAGTGAAGGAGAGTGAGTGACGCTGTCATGACCTGGATCATGCTGACTCATCATGTACCACCCCCCCCAAGGTACTCCAAGTGCTGCTCCAAATAATATAAATAAATCTCTATATTTATAATAAACAGCATTTCCTCATTTATTAAGGAGCTGGATCATGAGTGAATGAATGAGTGAGGGAGGGAGTGAGTGAATGAGAGAGTAAGTGAATGAGAGAGTAAGTGAATGAATGAGTGAACGAACGAACGAATGAAAGAGTGAATGAATGACTGAAATGTGATATTGAGGGTGGCTGATGTGTGGATGTTGCTGTTTGGTTGTTGAGCTGTAAAGCTTCCACTTACCAGCAGGACTTCCTGGCTTTCAACCAGACTGAGATGAGGCTTCAGAGGTGGAATAAATCAATCCAGATTAAATCCAGCGGCTGTTGGTGTTGGATCTATATCTGCACCTGACTGTGCCACAGCCTCTATCTCACTCAGCAAAGTTGACTTTAAATAAAATCACTGAGACACTTACTACAGCTGCTTGCAGGAGTATTAAGATAGCCCAGATGGTGAGTACGGGCGGAAAGTTCCAGATTTTCCAAGATCATAACTCATCGTAAAGTTATAAAACATCAAGTGCATCTGGAACTTAGATGCTGTCACTAGATTTTAAAAAGGCAACACAGACTACATTTGTTATTTTAAGTAGTATTTTGATGTAATACTTCCTGTAGATGTTTTTCTACTTTATTTCCATATTGTCACGTCTATATAACAGGGTTTTGCAGACACCAGGAATTATTTAAGTTGATTTTGCCTTTATCAATGTCCAAAATCTTCTTGGAAATGAAAGCATCCATTTGTTTTCTTCTACCTAGTTGATTGTTTTAATTTCGACTGCCTCTCGTTCATCTTTCCCTCTCGTCCACAGACGCTTTGTGGCTTTGATTTATGAGGTAGAACCAACGAGCCGAGATGAGGAATTACTTTAAAGTTCCGAGGGAGAAAGGAACTTAATAACCAGACACGTCAATCAGCCAGTGAGGCTGTGAGTGACACCATAATGCCAGTTTCATTAAAGACGGGGGAACTCACAAACAGCCACCATCACTGAGCCTCAATTACTGTCAGTATCCAACTGTGTAATCAAGAAGCCTGTCTCTCTGTGTGTGTGTGTGTGTGTGTGTATGTCTGTGTGTCTGTCTGTGTGTGTGTGTGTGTATGAGAGGCATACAGGAGTGAGTGATAATGTGAGAAACAGATTAAACGGTCTCTTCGCCAACGCGTCAAAGCAGCCAAACCTCCTCGTCGACATGTTTCCGAGATGTGACACCATCTACCACACACACACCTTCTTCTCCAAAGTAACAATTCCCAGATATGTTTTCCTTCTCTGGTGTTAATGGGGTGAGAACTCTTCTCTGGGATGTTGGTAACAGACTCAGACAGCGATGGCATCAGACATCTCAACTGGAGACAAAACTGTTGAAAAAAAACTACAATCTGTTAGGATCTTATGTTTCTGTGTCCTACAGTCACAGAGAGAGACCATCACTCTGAACATCTGATTTGCTGTTGCCGTCACCTAGATACAATATTATGGGCTGGCTCTTACAAAGCACCTACAAAGCATCTAATGTTGATTTTGAATTACCTACACTGCAAAAGTAATGTATGTCGCAGAAGTGCTGAAACCTCTTAGACGTTTGTGCAGTGGGCATATTTAATTTGGATTCAGTACTCTGTAGGTGGTTGTGTTGTTGTTTTATGCGTGTTTGTGTGCTTAGTTGTAGTTCTTTGACACTGATCAGATGTGACACTTTTTTTTCAACGTTTTCGTTGTTCTGCTGTTCAATTACAAAAAACGTCTATTGTCGAACAGCATCTGTTCTAGGATGGAGACAGAGGCAGACTGCAAGATCTTCCACTTGATGGTGCACTTGGATAAGAAGCTGTGGTCCAATCAGACCACAAGTAGGTGCTGTCAACCAAACTCTCATCTACACCTTCCTCTCTCCACTTCCTTTCTTTCTCCCACTCACTCTCCCCATTCTTCTTCTTTCCATATCCTTCCCTCTCTCTTCTTCCTCTCTCCTTCCTCCCATTCTCTCCTTCCACCTTTATCTCCCTCTCCCCCCCCCTCCCTCTCCCCCTCTCAGATTGCCAGCAGCTTCTTTCTCTTTATTCTCTTTGATGTTTCTTCTTTTCCCGCCTCTTTCCTAAGTTTGGGGCTCTTTTTGAAAGTGTAATTAGGAGCCGTGTTTGGGCTTTGTGGCAACGCCATCATCCCAGCTCTGGTCCTGGTGAGGCTGGTCAGGGACATGAACCTCTGCTACTCTGCTCAGAACTGCTCTCCTGGGTTGGGGGGGTGGAGGGGGGGGGGGGGATGGCGGGGTGGGGAGAGCAGAAGAAGACAAACCCCCCCCCTCATCCCATCCCTTAACTGTGGAGCTCTCTCTCTCTCGGTCTCTCTCCCTCTCTCTCTCTCCCCTCCTGGCTTCGCTGTTTAGCGATACTTTGATCAGCAGATTGAGCGATGGAAGAGAGACGCCCCACCAGCCTGCCTGCTGATGCAAGAAGAGGTTTGTCTCCCCCATAACTGACACAGCGGGAGGGGAGGGATGTGAGGTAGGGAGGGAGGGAGGAGAGAGGGAAGGAGGGAGGACGATGAGGGAGAGTATTTCTCACAAAGAGAGAAAGCGTGAGAGTGACATTGACGCAGGAAAAAAAAAGAGAAACAAAAAGTGGAGGGAGCATGAATTGATATTAGACCCCCCCCCCCCCCCCCCCGCCCCCCTTCACACTGACTCCTGAATCCTCTCAGATGTTTACCCTCTTTGTGTGGGATTTTAAACATTGCCTACAACCATCTATAGCTCTCTAACCAGCACAGGCTACAGTAGTCTGTGTACATCAAAACAGCAACAGATAAAAATACTGTTTAAGCAACACAGGAGGGCAATGATTCTGACCATGTTCAGTCAGTGATGCATGAGTTGCATCACACATCAGGGTGCAGAATTTAGAAATTCAGCATGGGTGTGTGTGCTTGAAGGACAGCTGATGTTACAACAAGGTTAGACTATACAGGGAAAATAATTCTGGACTGGTTCCTTCCTTAAATCCTCTGTGATACCGTAGCTCTATCAGATCTATAAACTCTAAAATACAGCTCGTTCACACTGTCAATACCTGTTTCCCTGCTTGTCTTGGGAGGGTATTAACAGATAAGAAAAGGCCGTCGTTTATGGACAAACATGTGCTTGTATGGATTTCCTATGAGATCCATTGTGCTTGTGTTTTGGAAAGTCTAGATCTTATATTAGTGGCTATGAATCAACGGGTCTTTATCGACAGTTGTTGTATTGCCAATGTAACGAAATAAGCTGGTACCAACCTCAGATGATTTGTGTGACCTGAGTAATGACTTTGTAACTGCAGGATGTCAGAAGTCCTACCGAGATTCCTTCCTTCATCTTTCCAAGACTTTTTCCCCAAAACACTTTGGGATGTTCCAAATTCCCTCTTATCTTTTAGCTACTGTCGATATTGCAGTTGTATATTAGGACGGTAATATTGGCTGTGTTGTCACACATTGAGCCCAAGGAAAGTGCAATATAAATCTTTAAAAATTATGATTAAGATGATCCTTTGGAGCATGTAAAAGGTGAATCTTATATTCCTGTACTGTGTATTTTGTGTTAAAGTTAAGTCAACTAATTGTGGTAAATTAGATGTTTGGTGTCTTCAAGTTAACATAAAAACAGACACAACACACGTGTAAACGTGCACCTTCAACATCCTTATTTATTCATGAAAAGGTAACTTTGTTAAGAAAGTGGAAAAACAGCTGGTGAAAAGGAGATGACTTTTGACAAAGCATGTTTGCACAGTTTACATTTAGTCATTTATCAGACATTCTTATCCAGAGAGACTAACAATTTGGGTGAAGAGCCTTGCCCAAGGACACAACATCATGTCGGCGCAACCTGGATTCGAACCTGCCACCTTCTGACTACTATCCTGATTCCCTAACCGCGCAGCCACCTGACTCCCAAGTAGCCTGTATGCTACACATGACATATAAGCACTCAGCATCTTTATGAACACTGCATTAGTTTCATCCCAGTGTTTTTTATCTGGAATCTAATTAATTCATTAAGTTTGAGTGTTTATTGCAGTGTGTGTATGTGTGTGAGTGTGTGGGTGTGTGGGTGGGGTTCCAGCTTTGAAGTTGTGTTGTGGAGTCTCAGGAGACCCTGAGGCCTAAGGCTGGACCAGAGTAGCTATGGCATGTTGAAAGGGAGTTAACCCCCCCCCCCCCCCCCCCCCCCCCCTCCCCTACTCACATCCTACTTACTCCTATCAACCCTTCAGGTGTAACTGCTCACTCTGCTGCCTCAATGAAAATCATGACTGAAATCCCACTAATTACATGAACTCTATCTTAGTATAATATTGATCAGTCACTCTTACTGTGTGAGAAAGAAAAAAAAACTTTTGACTGACTGCATATGATTATGAGGAAATCTGAGTCTACCTCCCTGTAACTGGGAGGGGGAGGAAGGGATGAGGAGGAGAGAGACAGAAAGAGAGAGAGAGAGAGAGAGAGAGACACACACACACACACAGATCTTGATTGCAGTTTGATCAGCTGCAATGCAACACGACAGCATTGAAGGCCTTGTTCAGATTAATGATCAGAGTAACCTACTCTGATTCTACCCGTTTTTACAATATCCAACGATGAAAAGTCTGTTTCATATTCGAGAAGAAGCATTATTTCCTTACAAAATATCCATTATTTAGAGCTGACTGATCATATGCATCCTGAACACCAGTCATCTGTTCCAGTAAACATAGGAAGTTGGGCAATACTGAATGGATGATACCATATTCAGAAACGGAGGTCTGACAGCTTAACTTGGCAGCTCAGACAACTAAACCTAAACCAAATTAACTAGTAACACACAGTTTATACTTGTAATAAATCACACATAGATATTGTTCATGCATTCAGACTAGAATAAAAAAAACGATACAGGCATCAAATCAAATCTTAATGCTTAGCAGACACCCCTACAGCCGTGGTGGTTTGTCCCTCCAGCTGATCGGCCCTGGGCTCGCGGTGCGGCGGTCCGGTGGACTGGACGCGGCAGGATTTTAAGGCTAATTTAATCGTTTAAACAGCAACGGAAGACGTGGGCCTTCCATTCTTGCTCCGTCAACACTTTGAGCCAGAAAAATAATACAGTTGGAGTGTGTTATTAGTTCGTTTTCCGGCTGTAAAGAACCCTCTAGTCCATAAATAGTTAGGCCAGGATCCAGGATGGGTGATGCGGGCAGTGAGCGCCCCAAGCCCCCCTCTATACCGCCGCGGTGTCCGTGTGGATTCTGGGGGTAAGGCGAAACTATGGCTTTGCTAGAAAAAAAACGTAAAAAAAAAACAAACTAAATAAACAGTTTGGACCCGCTCACCAACCAGATGGCTTTAATATTGACGTTTATAAGGGGTTTTTAAATAGCTCTCGAGCCTGTTTTTCGTGCGCGAGGAGCAGAAGCCGTTGGGGGTTGGGAATGTTGCTAGCTCGCGCTAACGGTAGCTTAGCAACGGTTAGCTACTTAGCACTATCTATACTATAAACGGCCTTTATATTTATCCAGCTGGCTAAGTTTATGGCAGCTGTATTAGTCAAATAACTGAGTTACCTAATCGCAAACTTAAGTTATTTCGAGTTTATATCCGGTGTTACTGTAGATACGGACTTGGTAGATGGCTAGCTGTTAGCTTCAGCAGGCTAGCTGGTTAGCATTCTAACTCCTCATGACAGCTGACACTCACTGCATGATAAATAGCTTTATTTATAAAATAAAAGGATACTATGGCCCAAATAAAATGATAATATGTCCCATCAGCTGTTGAGAAAGGTGAATTATCTAGATGGCTGTCAGGTCATTTATTGTAAGAAGTGAATTATCTATACAACATCCAGGACATTGATAATATGAATATTACTGACTCATTTTATCCGTTACAAGTTTTAACGGTAAAATAAGCTTCAAGGATAAATCTTAACTCAGTCGTTTCGTTTATGAGTTAGAAATAGTTATCAGATTCGTTGCATCAACATGGCAACGACGATTATCAGGCCTACTAAAAAGACATGTCATTAAAGGTAATAAAAAAAAACATGTTCAATAAAATACTAAGCTTAGGAACACCTTAATACCAGCTGTTTATTATTTATTTGTGTACATCCTTTAATACTTTAGTCTCTCAGCTGTTAACAGGAGTCATGGTTGGGGGACAGTGTAGACTTATTCAGTTTCAGTACCAGATGCTTCAGAAGGACCTGATCCAACATGGAACATTGCAAACATTTACTGGGATGGTTTCAATGTTTTTCTTGTGTGGACGAATGACGTCAACGACCTCTAACCTCACAAGAATGCTGGCCTGCCTTACCTAAGACACACAGTCAAACCCTGCACGTGTCTCCCCCCCACACACACACACACACACTCAATCTAGCATGCCTGATCCCTAATAAATGGCTAACTGTAAAGTCAATAGAGTTTTCCTGTCAACATCAACTGAGGCTTTTAGTCCTAACTTGATTCACTGTTTCTAAAAGCAAAACAAGTCGTTACTTTGCCCAAACTGTGCTGAACACATCTAACGTCCCCCCTCTTTTTACCCAAGGACATATTGTGTTAATGTTGGCCCTGTGTTTTGGATAAAGCCTTGCCTGGCAGTAGGATAGTTACTGTGCTTCTGTGTACAGCTGGTTTGTTGTTGCTTCATCTCTCCTGGTTCCTTCCTCTTCAGGGTTAACCCATCCCCTTAAGAGAGCTTGTGTTGTTTGTGCAATCACTCTAAGCTGAATTCAACACAGTAAACATGGGTAACACCCTCCCCCCCCGCCCCTCCCTACCTCAGGTGGATGGTAGACATCAGGACTGTTAATTATTAATCAGTGATGACTCATGTATGATCATTCGATCATAGATCAGTCAGTTGTTCTCTCTCCATCCTGTCTCTTTACCCTGAGAGATGAACTCAGGTGAACACAGATGGAATCTTCATTATCACTCCTGCCAACCCTCCTAAACCTTAATTGCGGATGACATTTAGCAGGGGATGTCAAATTAATGTGTCCTCCTGCCATGTTTATCTCCCCGGAGAGGAACCTCCTTGATTGCCTTGGAAGTTACAGTAAAGATGGAGGGATGAGAGAGAACTTTAGGAGTCAGGTGGCTGAGCAGTTATGGAGTCGGGCTAATAACCAGAAGGTTCCTGGTTAAAACCCAGGCTGTTCCCAACATGATATTTTTGTCCTTGGGCTAGGCACTTCACCCTACTTGCCTCAGGGGGGAATGTCCCTGTACTTGCTCTAAGTCACTCTGGATAAGAGCGTATGATAAATGGCTGAATGTTAGTTTGGGTGTTGGGTAGACTCTAGACTCTTTGGACTGGTTTAATCTGATGGAAGATATGAAGTCAGGGCAGCCTGGACTAGGCTGTGGCTGTGGCTGTGTTGTGCAGAACTAGAGGATACTTCTGACACTGATGCCAGATCTCCCCCCCCTTATCTTCTCTTGAGTTGTCACTCAAAGCTCTTTCACTGTGGTAAAAGAGCCCCAACCGCCAGTCTTTGCCAATCAGGACTGTCTTATTATCTGCAGTGGGCCGGCTTATTAATACCTGCTGCCGTCCGATCCTGCTGTATTTCCTAAATATGCACGATTCCTTCTCTACCTCTTCCTTCCCCCTCCTTCCCCTCCTCTCTCGCTTCTCTCTTGCTCTCCTCCCCCCCTCCCCCCTCCCTTCCTGTTGATTAGGCTGTGATTATGATTACCCCTGATTGCCACCTCAGCGACCATGACAAGGAATGATTGTTGTTGTCGCAGCCGTTTTACCTGCAAGTCGTCTTTGTGTAATCTCCCCCCCCTCCACCTAGGATGATCCTTCTGCCTTGTATCCGTGGCGCCTGCTTTAAGAGAGGGGGGGCAGGGAGGAGGGGGTCAGGGGTATTTGAGGGCAGCGGTGGGGAGATGTTAGCTTCTGAAAACAAATAGGAAGTGAGTGATGATCACCAGCCCAAGGGCCCCACCAGCCCAAGGGCCCCACCAGCCCAGGGGCCCGACCAGCCCAAGGGCCCCACCAGCCCAGGGGCCCAACCAGCCCAAGGGCCCCACCAGCCCAGGGGCCCGACCAGCCCAGAGACACAGGTCCATATTTAGCTATAGCATATCCACAGATATTTGATGTTTGACCCTAATCTGGTCAGTCATCCACAGCTCTCATTACTCTTAAATAACCCAACATGACCAGACATGACTATGAACATGCAGGCTGGTTCACAAACAGGCTGCCTGGCTCCGGTCATTCCTTGGCTTGTGTTCAGTAGAAAGCTCTATTCCGAGGTGTCTTGGACGGGCTCTGGGTGGTTTATAGTTTGGGCCTTGGCCTCAGTCAGGATAATGGAGAAGTGGGTGGGGTGTTTCTCTCTTGATGTTCTGGCAGTTAAAGTCAAATAGTCTCACACCAACACGTGTGTGGAAGGCTGATGAAGCTGTTGAAACTTCACAGAGGTTAGAGAGAGATAGAGAGAGAGAGGGAGGTGGAGGGAGGAAGGGTGAAATACATGTTTTAATAACAACCTCTCTTCGTTTTTCCCATTCTCAGGTCCAGTAAAACCATGAATCTGTGCTCTAAATGTTTTGCTGGTAAGTTGTGCATCCTGATCTCACTAGACTCCATCAGAAACAGAGTTGGTTCTGCTGTGGGTGAGAGTAGCTTTAGCTGCTAAACAGACAAGGAGGGAGAGGGGGGAGGGATGGAGAGGGAGAGGGGGGAGGGAGGGAGAGGGATAGTGACGTACACACCTTGCACACTTTATTCCTCCCCAATCCTTCAACATTATTGGACACTACCGTTGTGTGCTGAGTGTACACACACACACTCTTACACACTTTTTGTCTTTTCCCCCGCCAGACATTGAGAAGAAACAGCCCGACGAGGACTGTGACCCTGAGCCCGCCTCCAGCTCCTGCAGCAGCCAATCAGACGCTTTCTGTAACGAGAAAAACAGCAGCAGTAGCCAATCCCTGTCGTCGGTGCCCACCAGCTCAGTGGAGCCTTCGTGTGAGGGCTCTGGAGCCATGCCTCTGCCTGCTCAGGAGGGTGAGAGAGAGGCTGCCAGCATCCCACGGAACACACACACACACACAGTAAACCATATGGGACAGTATTCCCCCTTCTCTGTATCATCCAGCGCAGGTTCATGTTCTGTTAGCCTGCAGAGTCTGTTAGCAGGCTGTGCTTTTAGCAGACTGTGCTGTGCTGTTAGCAGGCTGTGCTGTTGGCAGACTGTGCTGTGCTGTTAGCAGGCTGTGCTGTGCTGTTAGCAGGCTGTGCTGTTAGCAGACTGTGCTGTGCTGTTAGCAGGCTGTGCTGTTAGCAGACTGTGCTGTGCTGTTAGCAGGCTGTGCTGTTAGCAGACTGTGCTGTGCTGTTAGCAGACTGTGCTGTGCTGTAAGCAGGCTGTGCTGTTAGCAGGCTGTGCTGTTAGCAGACTGTGCTGTTAGCAGGCTGTGCTGTGCTGTTAGCAGGCTGTGCTGTGCTGTTAGCAGGCTGTGCTGTTAGCAGACTGTGCTGTGCTGTTAGCAGGCTGTGCTGTTAGCAGACTGTGCTGTGCTGTTAGCAGGCTGTGCTGTGCTGTTAGCAGGCTGGTTAGAGGTGAGCTGCTCTGTTGCAGAGGACAGCTGCTATTCTGTGCTGCCTGGCTATATCTGTTCTGACACACTGAAGGTGCAGGACTGGTGTGTGTGTGTGTGTGTGTGTGTAGCCTCATATTAGATGTATAGAATGAGGCTGCAGCCAGCTCTGACCCTGTTAACACATGGAATGGAGCCCCTGCTGTGTTCTCACTGTATATGTGTCAGAGAACTTCAGTTAACCTCACCCCCCTCCCCCTCTCCTCACCCCTCCCCCTCTATAATCCAGAAGTATCCAGCACAGACACGGCCCTGGGCACCCTCTCCACCCTCTCCACCCCCACCAAGCGACCCTGTGACTCGGGTAAGCATCAGCACCCTGCCTGCTCTCCACCCAGCCCCTGGTGGAGCTCCTCCTGACTGACACCTCTAAGGTGGAGGGACGGAGGGGGGAACTGGGTGTGGAAGCTGTGTGTGTTGGGGGGGAGGAGTGGGATGGACAGGTAATTGAGTAGTGGGACATCCTTAAAGGTGTACACACACACACACACACACACACACACACTACTTAAAAGTGTACACACACACACACACACACACACTACTTAAAGGTGTACACACACACTACTTAAAGGTGTACACACACACACTCCTTAAAGGTGTAAACACACACTACTTAAAGGTGTACACACACACACACACACTAAAGGTGTACACACACACACTGCTTAAAGGTGTACACACACACACTCCTTAAAGGTGTACACACACACACTACTTAAAGGTTTACACACACACACACACAGCTTGAACTAGGAAGACGAGAGAGGTTATTTACTGACTCCGGAAGATTCTGTCTGTAAACTTGGCCTAGTTCTCAGAGAATTATCAAGCGGCGATCAGAGTGTAGAGTTGAGTTGAGGTTGTAGAAGAAATAGATGTGAAAGCGTGCTAGGCAGGAAACTGGAAGCTGTCAGAGATGAGGTCAGAGTTCACAGCAGCCATTTTATCTAGAATGTTCCGCGTTCTGGTTTGTGCTGTGGGATGGATTGAGGAGATTTACTGAGGCAACACAACACTCCTCCTCACCTGTACAAACACCTGGGGACCTCCACTGACGTGTGTGTGTTGTGTGTTTGTTGTGTGTGTGTGTGTGTGTTTGTTGTGTGTGTCCATCCAGCCTCTGGGTCGGAGAGCGACGCGTCCCCAGAGAAGCGGGCCCGTGTTGGCGAGGGTCCCTCCTCTTCCTCCTCCTCTTCCTCCTCATCGCCCCGCGGCCCCAAGCAGAGGAGTCGAAGACGCTGCCATCGCTGTCAGACCAAGCTGGAGCTGGTGCAGCAGGAGCTGGGGTCCTGCCGCTGTGGTGAGGCACACACACACACACACACCACACCACGCACCACACCACACCACACACACACACACACCACACACACACACCACTCACACACACGCTGGATGGTAATTTACACTGGAGCCAAATCCTCAGAACTCATTGGGTATGTAATTATGTTTAATGGGCAGATTTATTCACAATGGAAATTCACATTTAAATGCCACTGTTACTGGTTAAGTACGTGACACTAAGTTAGTGGTTTTTCCATTGGCTACTCGGCCTTTGGTCTGTTAGCATGTGTCTAGGATCTGCCCTTCCTCACCCTTCACCCTCACCCCCCCTCTCCCCACACCAACCCACCCTACCCAGGCCTCATCTCACCCCCCCCCCCCCATCCCCCTCCCACACCGTGGGGATAATCGAATGCTGTCATGCTCAGCACTCAGGAACACTCAGCCTATTAACGGGTCCATTAAGACGTGGCGCTAACGAGGCCCTCTCCTTAACGAGGCCTTCTCCTTAACGAGGTGCCCGGTCTGTTTACACGCGATATTGAGCCGAGGCGCCGGCTGACAGGAGCGTGGAGGGCAGAGATGGACGCCCCCAAACACCAGGGTCACGGCACAGGAAGCCATCTTTGCTGCCATGCCTACAGGGACAGCAGACCCTCTGGTCCGCTGAAAGCACGTCAGGCAGCATAGCGAGCACCTGAGGGGTGCAGGGTTGTGGACATGTTTACCCCCTCCCCCCCACCCCACCTGCCGGCTGATTGAAAGTGATGTAACACTAAAGTCTCTTTCTCGATCTTCTCTCTCGCTTTCGATCTGTCTCTCCCTCCTTCCCTCTCTCCCTCCCTCTCTCCCTCTCCCTCCCTCACTCCCTCTTTTTATCTCTCTCTCCCTCCCTCCCTCCCTCCCCCAGGCTATGTGTTCTGCATGCTCCATAGGCTCCCAGAGCAGCACGACTGTCTGTTTGACCACCTGGGCCGTGGGCGCGAGGAGGCCGTCCTGAAGATGGTCAAGCTGGAGAGGAAGGTTGGCCGCTCCTGCCAGCGAATCGGAGAGGAGTGCTCCTGAGCAGGAAGAGAGGAGCACCCACTTTGGACTCCCCTTGGTCCTGGAACCCAACCTTTTAAAACTGCTCTTACCTCAGTACCAGACAAAGAACAGCTACTTGTTGTGCCCTGCATGGGACTTAAAAGTGCGCACCCCCAGCCCCTCCCAGCCCCGCCCCCAGCCCCGCCTCCTCCTCCTCATATATTGAGCCCCACCCACCCCCTTACTCAACCTTTTCTTTGTTTTTTGGGATCTGATAGTTGACCCTTGACCTTAGTGCTCCCTGCTAATGTTGTGTTGGGTAACTTTGGTTCTGTGTCATGCAAGACCACACCTCAGTTACACACAGGCTCCTCCCCCCTTCCCAACTACAACCAATCGCTAGTCTGGATTTTCAGCCTTAACTTCTCCCAGAACTCCTCCCCCCTTCTACACACACCACACCTCAGGTCTACTCTCCTCGCTCCTCCCTCACTACTGAGACGGCGGCCATTTTCCCTGGGGCAGAGAACTTGTGACCTGGTGGGCAACCGATTGGCCCAGGTGGGCTTCTGTCGAGCCACTCAGCCAATCACAGCGTCCCGTCAGGGATTCCATCCTTCAACTCGCTGTTACTATGGAGACGGACACCTTGGAGATTCTCCTTGGCAACGACGTTCATTCTACGGGTGCTGAATGTCAGACGTCGAACTTTTTAGACGACAGGCATGTCAGATATTTAGCTGAGCCTGTAACTGGGGTCCCTGCATGGTAAACACACACACACACACTTTTATACTGTATATGGTTCAGCTAATGTGTTTAGATTAGAGCACAAGGTTGGAAGCTAAATCAAGCGGTACACTTTGGACTCTGTTAGAAAACAGCAGAGCGACATTCTTCAGGAGGACGTTGATGGGAGTTGTAGTCCAGGCTGATTGGGGGTTGTAGGCCAGGTCTTGATAAATATAATCCATAAAGTCTTAGTTACAAACTTCCATCCCAACGTGTGAATTGTTTTGTGATGCTCTGCCTCTAGTGAATCCTTCTTTCTCTCCATCTATCTTGTCTTTCTTTCTCTCTGTCGGTCTCTGTCTCTCCCTCTCTCTCTGTCCCTCCCTCTCTCTGTCCCTCCCTCTCTGTCTCTCTGTCCCTCCCTCTCTGTCTCTCTCTGTCCCTCCCTTTCTCTATGTCTCTTTCTCCCCACCTCTCCCTCCCCTCTCCCCCTCTCTCTTGCCTGTCAACTCTTCCATACCTCTCCTCTGATCCATTTACAAACAGTGTGATTCCCCTCTTCATCCACCTTTTATTGCATTAATCCTGTTTTATCTATATTGATCTCTGTCTTTCTCTCTCATATGTTTGAGCTAATGTGGGGTTGGGGAGGCAGGGGAGGTGGGGGAGGGCTCACTGGAGGTGCACACCTCGCTGGAAGATGGACCCGTAGATTGGTCTTTTTTTAGGGACAAGATTTTTGTGGTTGAGCCCCGTGGAAAGGAGAGCATATGGAACAGTGGTGATCCTGTTATCTTAAAGAAATCCTTATTTAACCATTTTTGTGTTTCCGAATTTACTTACACTTTAGCGTTAGAGCTGCGTTTTTAGTTTTAACATTGTAAAAAAATATATAATAATAATAATAATAATGGATGAGAATTCTGTAGCATTTGTTTTTCTTGTTTTTTTTCCCCTTCTGCTCAGTTTCCCCCTGATGGTATTTTTTCCTTTTTGCTGAAAATGAATAAACTGGATTAGACCCTATGAGATGTTCTCCTCTGTGTGGTGTCTGAAGAGAAGGAGATAAACTGAACGAGGTAATGAAAATACATCAAGTGAGATGTGCAAGATTATGGTGTGGAAGGTTGGATTTAAAGCTGGTTTAGATCAGGGGTTTCCAACCCTGGTCCTCAGGGGCTACTGTCCTAAAGGTTTTAAGATCTTTCCCTGCTCCAGAACACCTGATTCTAATGAATGAGTTGTTATCAAGCTGTGGAGGTGGAGGTGTGCTGGAGCAGGGAAACATCTAAAACCATCAGGTCAGTGGCCCCTGAGGACCAGGGTTGGAAACCCCTGCTTAAGGTGCTTGGCTGTGAGTTTCCCTAAGAAGCAGTGGTTTCTCTGAGGCTCTGGGTCATACAGTCAATAAATCCTTAAGTTTTTTTTCGACAAACGCGAGCGCAGGTTTGTCTTTTGTTATGTCTGCTTGGAGGTGACTGTGTCAGTCGTTTGGCAGCGTGTGATAGGCGGTCCTCCGTGTTGGTCTTATCAGTGTTTTATGGTCGCGTAAATAGTTGTTTACTGTCCTACACAGACGTCCCCCACAGCTGCTGGTACAATGAAGCCTGGTGTTCCTGCATGTTTCAAAGGTGTTTTTATTTTTAATTCTCCAATATGGTGATGGATATTAGATTTCAGAAACACTGCTCTGTAGCAATCCATCCTCACCCACTAATTAGTGTTTTTGAGGATAGGAAAACATATGTATGATCAAACAGCATGTTGGAACAGGGGCCAAGCTTGGCCAGCAGCCAGCGCAGGCTGGAAGCTGTGGAGATGCATCTGGATAGTGGTGGACACACACATACCTACACACGCTTACACACACCTATACTTACACACGCACACACACACACACATACACTTACCAATACCCTCTCACACCTATACCCACTCACACATACATACACACTTACCCACTGAAACACACAGTTACACACAGTGTTGGTGTATGAGGTCCATTTTGAAATCAACGATCATTAGTATTTTCTCAGACAATAATCTGAGTGGATGACAGGTAGTAGCCATGGATACACATACACACACACACACACACACACACACACACACTTGGAATGGATCGGGATGGGTTATGTCTGTTCGGAGAAGGGATCTTCCATTTCTGTGGGCGAGGGATTTGAGCAAGCTGTTAGGAGTGGAAGATAATTAGTTTACATCACAACAAACAAGACAAGCTTGTTACTGATGCACATGTAATCCATACCCACAGATCCAGGGGCCTCCTGTTAAGTGTTCAACGCCTCACATACCAATTACACCCTAATGGGACAAGTCACTTCCATATTTATTCCCACTGACTCTAACTGTGTGTGTATGTGTGTGTGTTGTGTGTGTGTGTGTGCTACTTATGTATCAGATGACTTGATAGGTGCCTGCCCCTCATCCGCTCTGTATACGTAATGTAATAAGATGGCATACATCCCAGCACTGTGTAATCAGTGTGCTGTTAGTCATTAGATTTAGCAACAATTATCTTAAGATTGTCTGCAATTACATTTTACACATCAGTGGAGGGGGTGGGGGAAGGGGGAAGAGGGGGGGAGGACCTCAGTTATACAACCCCTGTTCCCCACTGTGTCACACATATTGAGCTTGAAATTACTTAAATTTGCTCTTAATCAATGTTTGGTGTATCAGTATTGGTGTATTCACGATTAGACAATGTGTAACATTAACTGTAAGAAACTGAAATACATCCATATGTAATTAACTTGACTCTCAAAATGTATATTGTTTGAGCAGCCTACAACTAGCCTGACCTATCCTATTCAGTTATGCCCTTGGATTTTGCTATACCAGGTGTCATTGTAGTTTTGTGAATATTTTGATTTGAATTGTGTCAAAAAGAAGCTAAAATTGCTCAATTTCCCTTCCCTGACTTTAAGATCAAGCTATTCTAACTGCTTCTCCTACTGAGCATGACTCAAACATTTGCTCAAATGTAATTTGACAAAATACACAATCCATTTCCAGATGCTTTGCACTTGAGTATTGAAGATACTAGATAGGATCTCCAGACATCTGAGACGATGCTAAAACACATTTAAAACGCTTTCATAGATCGAAAAAAGAAATGCGATCTCCGAAATGATTCATGAGTAGCAGGGTTTGTTGGGCTGTGATGTGATTCTGCAGTGAGCTCCACCTTATAGAATCCGTTTACTGTATGCGATCAAAGCAGAGATCTGACCGGCAATGCAATTGACACCTCTGAGATGATACAGGGTGACCACAAGGTGATTCACTGTCTTCATATGGGTTTCTCTTCACAGAAAGTCCAGTCAGAGTCAATGAGCAAACCGTCCTAACCTCCCCCTATCCGTTCCACACAGGACAGATAAGGCTTTGTCAGGATTTAATCACATTTTAGAGCGGAGGAAACTGTCGTCTCAGAGTCCCGGGGTTCCCAGAACACCTATTATTATCATTGATTCTCACTCCTGACCTTTCGGAATAAGCTGACAAAACAGTTCTGGTGTTCGTCTTTCGAAAAGCTTGGAGATGAACCGCTAAAACGGATGAATATTTGATGAAGCGCTAGATGAATACCAGATTGTGTTCCTGTGGAGAGTTGAGAAAAAGAGAGTAAAAGGAGAGAGAGTTGGGGAATGGAGAAAGAGGAGGTGTATTATTTCAGTCCATGGTAATGTGGGCAAGAGGTCTATTTGATTCGGTGACCTTGACGGTCTTGAGGTGGTCAGAGCTGATCCCACGGGAGGAAATAGAGCTTGTTCTTGATGCGGAATGACTAATGGATGGAACAGACTGATATCTGCGGTCTGTACTTTCATTGTGATGAAATGTAGACCTACTCTGACCAGTTCTCTTCAATCCTTCTTCTCAGGAACCCCCACCCCCACTTCGCTGCATGTTCTAGAACAGTGGTCCTCAACCCTGGTCCTCAATGCCCACCTGTCCTGCATGTTTTAGATGTTTCCCTGCTCCAACACACCTGATTTGAATGAATGGGTCATTATCAGGCATCTGCTGCACTTCACAATGACCCTTTTATTTGAATCGTGTGTGTTGGAGCAGGAAAACATCTCCTACAGGCCAGTGGGATCTGAAGACCAGGATTTCAAAAAAATCTGGTCTAGAAACCAGCAGACAACAAATCAACAAATTAGTTAGACAAATAGTTATTCTTTGGCAAATGATCCCTTTCTTTTACCCCTTTTAATCACTTTTTTTTACCTCTGGTTGTAACCCTGTTCTGGGGGGTTTGACTAGACCATTCATGAACCAAAAGCTGGGAAAAAGGATTGTGTGTGTGTGTGTGTTTCAGTGTGTGTATATGTGTGTGTAAGTACTCTTAAACCAGCTCCTGTTTCCCCCCCATGTCTTGTCAATGCTTTTGAACTGTTACAACAAACCATGTTTCTTCCAAACCGTAAAAATATAACCGTATTGTTCTTTACAAAACTGCACACTGATGTAATGACTGTGTTAGGCTGCTGTCTGCTAGACTTCTGCCAGTATCGATTGCTCTGTCTCGCTCTCTTAACTCAAGCCAGAGCGGAACAGTCTGTTTGCTCCAGATCATTTTCCTTTCTTTCTTTCTCTCTCCCTCCCTCTCTCTCTCTCCCTCCCTCTCCCTCCCTCCCTCCCTCCCTCCCTCCCTCCCTCCCTCCCTCCCTCCCTCCCTCTCTCTCTCTCTCTCTCTCTCCCTCCCTCTCTCTCTCTCTCTCTCTCTGTCTCCTCTCCTTCCTTCCCTCCCTCTCTCTTTCTAGTTCTCTCTCTCTCCCTCTCTCTCTGTCTCTCTTTTTAGCTCTCTCTTTCCTTGATTCTTCATCACACACACACTACACACACACACACACACACACGCAAACACGCACACACACGCTCTGTGTATCTCTCACGCTCTCTTTCTCTCTCCTAACAGGGGATTGGTCCTGTCTGGTGCTTGGTGAGCATCCAGGCCTTAGTGTGGGTAAGAGAGAGCAGAACAGCTGGGTCATAAGAGGGAGGGAGGGAGGGAGGGAAGAAGGGAGGGAAGATGGGAGGGAGGGCGGGCGGGCAACCAGAGCATGGCAGGCAGGCTGTCAGAGAACACAATCGTTTACCTCTCGTTTCCAAACCACCATGCTGGCTCTCAACACCCCCGTAGACTTGCAGTGTGACTTCCTCTTTCTCAGGGGGGACTGTGCCCCCTCCTTGTGGCCCCCTGTTAAGTGTATGATCGGTTAAATTTTTTATTCAACATGGGTAACAGCAGGCTACAAGTGGCCTTTTCTAGCACCAACCTCAACCCAGCCTGGTTGAACCTTTTAGCATGTCTGAAGCTTCGCCTCCCAAAGCAGATCAACTTTTAGCTGCATCTTGTCAAACATTGATGTTCTGGTCTCTCGCACGCGCGCGCGGAGATGCGAAGGTGCTTGACTGTGATGGAAGAGGCCCACGCACACATCGCGCCCACCCAGTAAAGTACTCTTCATCCATCGCGGTGAGGATGAGGGGGGAATTCTAACAGGTGGGCTATACGGGAGAGTAGCGCGGGTTTATCCTCTTACCTTTTCAATTAACGCCCACGCAAGGAACAAGTTGTCAGACCATGTAGCTTATCTTCCCCGGTGAGCACGAGCGCATCTGTATCTGTCAGCATTAAATGCGGAGTCTGCGCGTGGCTCAGACACCGTGGAAGTTTGTTAACGTTTGTTTGTCTGCTGCTTCTCGTGAGATTTTACACCGGTAAATATGTTGTATTTTGTTGTTGTTTTGTTTGCATTTCTAAAAAGGTTAAGATAGAAGCATAAGTCCTTAACTCTCGCACTATCCAGCCTAGTCTAACTGCTAATTGCTGTAATCTTATCCATCAGACATCTCATCCTTGATTGGTTGGATTGAAAATAACCTTTACATTGGGGAATTGGAGTGTTTGATGTTTCTGTTATACTTACCTGTCTAACTTAACGTAGCACCACTGCCACGTAGTCATAGCAATGGACAGTTGCCATAAACAATGTTGATAACTCGATGTTCTGTGTGTGTGTGTGTGTGTGTGTGTTTAGGGCTTCAGATCTAAGCAGCACAGTTGGAATGCTAGGGAGTTGGATGAGCGTTTCCTTGGAGACGGAGACATGGATATACAGACTGTATTACTACCTGCTGGTGTGTGTCAACCAAAACACACACACACACACACATGCACATGCACGTACCACATAGAAACGCACATGCACACCACACACACACACACACCCACACACACACACACGCTGGTCACCATGGGGACTGCAGTGTCTGCTCTCAGGGACAAAAGAAGGTTCTTGAACCAGGAGAACCCCTGCTAGATAGGGTTTGTTCCATACAGAGATCTACTCTTTACTGTCCAGTCGTGTGTGTGTGTGTGTGTGTGTGAGGATGACCCATAACCACGGCAACCGAAGAAAGGAGACAGGAAGAGTTGATGGTTCGATGATCGAAGCATAAAGAAAGCTCTCATGAAGCGAATGACCTCTCATGGAGAACTGAACTCAGCTAGAGAGAGGTATGAGTTATGTATATATGAGACCTGAGACACACACATAATAATAATATGATTAGTTGGAACACCAGACACATTATGTGTACAGTACTAATGGGACTTGATAGTGAATCTGAGTCTGTATCTAAGAATAGATAGATGGTCCTCTGCTTCTGTCTTTTCTCTTTTTTTTTTTACACCTTGCTCTCTCGCTCTGCTGCCTGCTAAGTAGGACATGACAGATAATATCATTATAATGTTTCACCTTGCTTGACAACAAGCTGTTGGGATGTAGCTGCAATATCCAGTCAAATACTTGACCTACCCAAGGATAAAACCCGACACCCACACACACACACAGATTAATCCACAATATCTGATAGGCACGTACAAGATTCCAAATTACCCCCCTCCCCAACCGCAACATCTGGCTTGCTCTTATCAGAAAGCTTGTTTCCACAAAGAAACATGATAGATTATATGGATTATCTGCATGGATTATCAGCCTCTATGGGATTACAGAGATTCACACGGAGAAAGGTGACTGGAGGCCGCATTGTCTGGGGCGCCTTGAGATCCGGCAGGATGTGACCCCCAGTGACCTTCCTGAAGGCACTCCTCAGACGAAACTATACCCAGGGAGGTGAGCCTGTAAGTGGGATCACTATTCCATCACGCCTCCCATCGATCCTCCAAACGCACAAGTCTCACGGAGCCTCGTGATTGGCCGGGCAAATTGGCTAATGCCGGATTGAGGGCTTCTGGTTGGCCGATTGATTATCACGTTAGAGCTAAGATCACTTTTGGGTGAGGAAGTCACTGATTGCTGTTGCTGGCTGCTTCGATAAGTCTGTGTTTTCTACTTCCTGAAGATGTGATGCTCTTGGCGTACAGGAAGTGAATGTATCTCTTTGAAGGAAGCTGATTTCTGGTTCTTGTTGACGACACGTTTATTGATGACCATATTTAGTGTACAGTTTTGTCATTAATGGTCACGATACAGTCCATTCTCCCTGGCGGAGAGAGTCATTGCTTAAGTCACAACAAGAGCTGCTGCTCTGATGAAAGGCCTGGAACCTGGCAACACAGCCTTATCTTAAGAGGAATGTTCATTTAGAGAAAATTGCTTATTTATACAGAATTCAACTGAATTAATTTCCACTAAATTAGTCTAAATTGGGTCCAGGCAGGCAGATCCTAGCCGAGGGATCTCAGTGGTGAGACTGTGAGGAGATCCAGGCTTTCAAACCTCTGAGCACTAGAATACAGCACTGCCCCAAAACTAACTGCTTTTTTCATCAAGACTTGTAATTATCATATTTTCCATCATCTGAGAACGATGATGTCAAATGCTGAAGGCCTTTTTTAAGGTTAAGTTTGAGTGGAGACATCATTTGGGGGTTTTAAGTGGAAGTGGTAGTTATTCCTCCGAGGATATTCTGAGAGAGAAATTACCCTACATACCAAAACCATGATGGCTCTCTGTTGAGCTCTGAGACACAACAAACTCTTCATAAATAACCTGAACACCATCCTAAAATCCCTCCTTCATCTAGGATCTAGGATCCCTCCTACATCCTGAAATCCCTCCTAACCCACACACTGACTTTAGATGAATGGTGCAGACTTCAACTTTCGATTTAACCTGTGGCAGTACCGTCTAAATTTACAACATAATCCTTTATAAGCGTGATGATCAATTTGGTTTTTAACAGTCCTCTGCATGGGCTGGCATGTGTTGTGTTTCATATGGACAATTTAAATGATGATCACCGTGCTATCAGTGTTTGATGGTGAGGCAGATTTCAATTCCAATGCAATTTGCTTGTGGTGTTGATGAACAGATAAAAGCCTTCTGTATTGCCTATGTTTTCTCTGGGATAATTGATCTCTGCAGTGGGCAGTTTTAACGAATGTTCCTGTCAAAAGCTGTTACAAGACCACGAGTGAGGTCACTTCCTGTTGCAGTGACTAATACGACTTGATTTTCTGGTGCGAAACTACAGTTCGATCAAATCCTGTAGTCCTCTGATTTTTTTACTGTCGTAGTGTGTCAGCACAAAAACTACGGGATGTTTTAATCCAACAAGTGTGGAGGTTTGTCTGGAAATAGAGATGACACTGCCGAAATGATTTGACACCTGGAAATGTGCTTCACCCAGGTTCAGGGAGTAATGTAACGCACCCCCCCACCCCCATCCCCCAGCCTCTCTGGTACCCTGTCTGGGGCCCACAGCCAGCTACCCCTCTCCTCCTCAATCCTCCTGAATCTTCCTGATACAAGGGAGACAGATGGAACAATTAGGTTAGATTTTTTTTTCTTCTTCTGTGAAGTAGCTTTGTAGAACGGTCAGGAGGTGGTGGATGTGTTAAGTGGTCTTGCGTCACACGGTGATAGATATTCCAATCCACTCAATGCTAATAAGACAATATAGCCCACAGAAAGGCGATGTAGATAGGCTAGCTAAAGCCTTACACCTGAGTGGGCGTAATTGGTGCTCCAGGCGATCTGTTTGGTAATTGACTGCCTTGGAAGGTATTGAGAGGATGCCATTGGCTTGACTACCACCAATTGGGTCAATTTGTCACAACAAATAGGTCTCCACTGGCAACTTCCCAGATATACAGGAGCCGCAGACCCCCTGCTGTGCTTGACCACAGCAGCAGACTTAAGCTGCTTCCTGGAACGTAGTTTTCAAATCAGACCCCCTCGTTCTGTGGAAATGTCCTTGCCGACCGTGCTAGAAGGCTGACTCGCATAATGAGCGTGCAGGCTGTTTATGCAGGATGACTGAATCAGGTGTCGCTGGAGGATTGAGGGGCTTTCTGACGGGTGGCTGGCCGCCTGGTTGACTGGCTGACTCTGGAAGGCGGGTGCCTGCCTCATTTGAATAATCCGTGTGGTTCTCATTGCCATGCAGAGGGGCCGCGGACCCTGGACATGCCAGAGAACACCTCTAATCCTCCAGGGTCGTGCTCCCTTATTTACTGCCTTGCTCCAGCCCAGCCCAGCAGGTAATGAGCCAGGCAGGGCCTACAGGAAGACACAGACAGGAGCCCTAATGGAAATGAAGTGAAGCGACCGAGGAGGCAGGGGAGAGAAGGGGGGAGAGGAGAGGGCAGGGGAGAGGGCAGGGGAGGGGAGAGGAGGGAGGCAAAGGAGGGGAGACGGGGGAGAGGAGGGGAGAGGGCATGGGAGGGGGCAGGGGAGGGGACAGGGGAGGGGAGAGGGTAGAGGGCAGGGGAGTGGAGCTAGATGAGGTAGGATGCAACACAGGGAGGGGGGTGGGGTGTTAGGGTGGGTCTGGCTGAGTGGCCGGTCCAATCAGACTTCAGGCAGAGAAAAGGAAGAGGGTGCTGATGGCTGATAGGAAAACAGGAAGAAAGGAAGCAGATAGGAGGGCTGATTATAAAGGTCTTTAGAGACGCATGCCTCTTTCAGCAACAGTGTTTGAGATTTGGGTCCTGCTCAGTAGGCTGTGGTTTATGGTTCGGTGTGTGTTTGTGTGTGTGGGTGAGATCATGCACCTCCACACACCTCCTCACACCTCCACACACCTCACACATCCTCACACCTCCCCACACCTCCTCATACCTCCTCACACCTCCTCACACCTCTTCACACCTCCTCCCACCTCCTCACACCTCCTCACACCTCCACACACCTCCTCACACCTCCACATACCTCCTCACACCTCCTCACACCTCCACACACCTCCTCACACCTCCACACACCTCACACCTCCTCACACCTCACACCTCCTCACACATCCACACATCTCCTCACACCTCCTCACACCTCACACCTCCTCACACATCCACACATCTCCTCACACCTCCTCACACCACCTACGACAGCTGCTTAATGAGGGTTGGAGGAGAGGGAGAAAAGGCCAGACAAACTAGGTTTTCTCTGCTGCTGGTGATTATGGATTTGGAAAGAAAACGTATGTGGGCTTTTCTTTCTATTGCAAATTGGAGCCAGTTAGTAAAGATGCCTCTAATTTACTGAGAAGCTCATTGTGAGCAGATCAAGCTGAGCCTTGTGGAGACGCTCAAGTAACGACAGCCCTGCCCCCGGTTCGACATCCCCCTCAGATGACAACCCTCTGATATTAACAAGGCAGTGGGCAGGAGGGGGATTCAGCTCACCTTATTACAGTCAGGGGGTGGGGGGGTGGGGGGAGTGTGGGGGGGAATGCGTCACGCCGTTGGAATCTTCCGGAACACAGGCCGAGGAGAGGGAGAGCTGTGTGCACAGGTGGGATCTGAGCCTGCCTCTGTCTCTCCCTCCTCTCCTCTGTGTCCTTGCCATCGATTGGAGTCTATTCAGTGTCCCTGGCATCCTCCCCTCCCCCACTCCACCCCCCCAGCCCCCCCCCCCCCCTTCCCGCCTGCTCCCAAACTCTTATCAGCAAGGCCTCCGTAATGAGAATCAGTGTTGTTTTAAACATGAAATGGAGGACCCCGGCGGGAAGGAATCAATAAGGGCCATTACCGCCCCCTCTAATGATGCGGCTCTCCTCTCCACACACCCTCTTGTCTCAGCCCATTTCTCCGTATCCGATATTGGATGCGAGGAGGTTATGAATTATCGAATCCCAAGGGCATGCCGCCGAGCCGCCAATTACCCGGTGAAAAATGGCTCCTGTGAGGCGGGTGGGTGGGTGTGTAGCGGGGGAAGGGGGGGGGGGGGGTGAGGTGAGAGGGGGGGTGAGGTGGCTCAGCTGGTGTCAGACACGAGCGTGCGCGTGTTTGTGCGACGCCAGGTCTGGCGTTGGTGCTTGTCGCCCCCGCAGAGGTGTGAACACACCCAGACACATTTCAGACACACACGCACACACAGACACACACACACAGACAGACACACACGCATCAGATACTCTGTCATCGATCCGTCCCTCTCACAGTTCTGACAGAGAGGCTGCTCACCTCGTGAACTCAGCCTCACACAGAAGCGGACCGTCGAGGGTCCGAGCGTCTCCACAGACCCTCTGTGTTTCCGGTGGACGTGATGAACATGAACCTGAAGAGTCAGAGTGATTCTTCATCTGTACAGAGACACGCTAGACAATAAGACAGAGGAACCCCTATTATCAGATTACACCCCTGATATGATGCAGTCCTACCCTCTGCTCCTCTCTCTCTGTGTCTCTCTCTCTGTGTCTCTCTGTGTCTCTCTGTCTCTCTCTCTCTGTCTCTGTGTCTCTCTGTGTCTCTCTGTGTCTCTCTGTGTCTCTCTCTCTGTGTCTCTCTGTGTCTGTCTGTCTCTCTGTCTGCCTCTCTCTCCCTCTGTAGTTTGATGTGGAGAGAGTCGGCCGTCTCCAAGTTGATTGGAGCGCATCAACAGGCAAATGGGATCGGAAACCTTCACCAAATGCCTGGCCTCAAATGAGGTTGAGGAAGAGGTGGGGTCCTTCTGGTAGGTCTCTCTCTAGGCACTGAAGAACAAACCCCCTTGCTGTTTACTGGTCCCAGGCGGCAGATACCCACAATCCCTTGGGGCCTAGTAGTGTGAAACCAGTTCATTTAGAAGCAGTTTGTGTGCGTACGCTGGGATCCATGCAGGGATTTATACACTACACTAAGCTGCTGTGATGCTTGCTTGGCAAGATGAACCAGACCCACTGGCAGCAAGCCAAACTGAGGAGCCTGCTAAAGAGAGGGGGGAAGAGGGAGAGAGAAAGAGAGAGGGGGGGAGGGAGGGAAGAGGGAGGGAGAAATTAGAAAGAAAATATTATCTCTTTAAATGATCTTATTAGTCCAACAGTAGTAGTAGTAGAGAGAGAGAGAGAGAGAGAGAGAGAGAGAGAGAGAGAGAGAGAGAGCGAGAGAGAGAGAGAGAGAGAGAGAGAGAGAGAACGAGCTTTGGGAGTTAAGAGTTTGTAAAGCCCCATGTTTTTGGATAAGGAAAACTAGACTTGATGGAAGACAAGTAAATAAATATGGCCAGGTGAGAACGTTTGCTACTTATCGGTTTCGATTGACAGTGTCGTTAAAAATAAATAACAAAAAAATACATTTACAAATTCGTCTAAAAACATTTGGACATATAATAATCAGGGTTAATAATGTCAGAATCAGACTTTAAATCAGACGTTAAATAAGCGTAAACGCGCCCCCCAGTGGCTACGTCAGGTATTGAAATGAGAACAGGAGAGTAGAAACCCTGATGGAAAGAGGGGGGGTGTGCGTGTGTATGTGTGTATGTGTAGGAGAAGTGGTCATGGTACATCGTGGAGGTTATTTTCTCTATTTTATGCCTTTCTGTGTCTAGTGGGGCTAATTAGTCCGCTGGGAATAATACAGTGTGCTGGTCCGCTTTGCTTTAACTTTATTTATTTTTTTCTTTCGAGCTGCTCTGCTTTAATTGGCTTTTCTCCACCTGTATAATCACAAACCTGCCTTCTTCCAGATTCGAGCAAAATTTCTGAACAAAACGATTAGACCCACATGCATCAGACACGAAGGGCAACTTTAACTGCATGACTCTCAGCGGCGAGGGAGGAGAGAAATAGAGAGGGAGAGGAGGGAGAGAGCGAGGGAAAGAGAGGGAGGGAGAGGGGAGAAATAGAGAGAGAGAGAGAAGGATAGAGAGGGAGAAGAGAGAGAGAGAGGGGGAGAGAGACAGAGAGAGAGAGAGAGGGGGAGAGAGACAGAGAGAGAGAGAAAGAGAGGGAGGGGGGAGAGAGAGACAGAGAGAGAGAAAGAGAGAGGGAGGGAGGGGGGAGAGAGACAGAGAGAGACAGAGAAAGAGAGAGAGAGAGAGAGAGAGAGAGAGAATCCAGGGTACTGTGAGAGTCATTTGACAACCTGTTCTGTGAGTGGAGCTCATCTCAGCTCGCGCTTCTCTCTCTTAACGGAGCTCGCGCAGTTTCTCATTCTGCTCACACTTCCCAGTTGGCACGAGGCACTCCGCAGACGCGCGAGGAGGACAGCCCTGCTGATTGAGAGCAGGACTAGTTGTATTATTTGACCAGAGCTTCTTACCAAAAGGAAAACAAGCAAACTCAATGTTTCTTTTACGAGGTCAGAATAAAGGAGAAGAAGTGAATCTATTGTAACCCGCCAGGATAGAGACACGGACTGTGATCTGCTGTGGACTTGCCTTGCGGAGACAGTGAGCAGGCAACCCAAATATATCCGATAGACTGGAACAGTGTGTGAAAAGTTAATGGGGATTCTTTTTTTTTTTGCAGACGTCGTAACCTAACCCGGAAATCATATGAGATTTAAAAAAAATCTGATATATATAGAGTGCAGGATATAAGCAAGTTCTGGACCCATCTGGTTTGCGTGATAACTAAAGCCTGGAGACAGACTCATCACAGCCAGGGAGGCTGGGAGGCTGGGAGGACCATCTGTAGCCCGCTGAAAGGACTGCACTGCCGGAGGAAGGTAGGGAAGTGATGCAACTTTACTGATCCAAAGGTGGAATGCACGGAACGTTGGAACGAATGGAACGTTGGAACGAATGGAACGTTTCTAAGCCATGTTTTTAAAACACCTGTGCCCGTGCATGCCTATAGCCCACGCGCAGCCTATGTCCAGTGACATATGTAAATGCAGTTTGATGTCACGTTAAGGTTACAGAGGCTGTTAAAGCAGGTCGATTCAGACTTAATGAAGTAGAAGGTGCCAAACAACGCGTAACTTTTATTTTCTTGCTACCAAATTAGCCAATTATATTATTCCTAAAGCTCATATACTTATAGGTTACATTTAAAACTAGAATACATGTTTACTGATAGTTCATGAAGGTTCGCTCGCATGTGAAGTGGCACAGGCACGAGGACAGCCTCGCGGAGAGGTTGACACGCGCTCAGTAAAGTGGAAGTCTGCAGCTCGTGCTGAGCTGGTGCTGAATTCCACATTGGAGCTTTTCAGGCACGAGAACCTAAATCACACATTTTAGAAATATTCAGAGAGTTTAGCGACAACGTGCCTATAATCAGTTTAAACCAATTATTTGTTTGTAAATTCAACATGTTAAACTGTGGTCCGGCTCTGCAATATCACGTTGATGATAATGATTTTTTTTATTTTATTTTTTTACCACGCACAATTAAATAGTTTATTAACCTACAAAGCCATTATTAACAAGGCAGTGTGATGTGAAATCGATCTTGATTAAGATAGATAAACATTTCGGTAAGAAAGGGGGAGTGATGAAATAATGGACTGCTTGAGGGAGTTTGAGCATGGCTTCATTTCCCCACGCCTGATCCTTCTGCCTGAAGAGCTGCTCTTATGCATGACGGTTATCACATTTTACTATATCAACTTTAGAGCAATGAATACAAAAATAAAATACCAACTATCAATCATGAAAGTAATTCTGCGCTCGTTTACTCCGTTAATCCACATTAAGTTTTGTATTGTCTGTAACCCGCGTGCAATAATGCATGAATTCATGCAGTCGTTTAGTTAACATGATTTTCTATCTGAATAAAAACATCTTAACCTCGCTCCATGATTATCCCACGCGAGTCCCACGCGACACAATCTGCAGCTGAGTTCTATAGCTCGTGCAGGTCCCAGGTCATGTTGGTGTCTGTTTGGGTTCCTCTCGTCTCTCTCCTCCTATATATTATCTGAACTTTCTCCCTGCAAATCTCGAGTGTAACACCCCCCTCACGCGCTCTCTTTCTCTCTGCAGGTTATGAAGGATCTGCACTGAAGATGGAACTTTTCTGGATTTTGTTATTTTCTATCAGCTATCCATCCTCGCGAGGGCAGGGCGTGTACGGTAAGAACTCTGCTGTTTTCCTGTGTAAATGTGCGCGTGCGCGCGCGCGCGTGTGTTTGCTTGAAGAGATGCCTCAGATTGACCAGCGCGTGGGCCTGTTAGTCTGCTGAACTATGTGTGCATGCAGACCTCACCAGACACCAAACATCTCCAAATGACTTTACATTAGTCTAAATGCTATTTATTATTCCTCAGGGATACTGTTGACATAACAAAATTTAGAATAACGACTTTCATCCACCGTGTCCATGTTCAGTGTTTTTAATAATTCCGTGGCAGGATGAAGCTCTCTCTCTGCTTATTAAATCCATTCAGCCTGAGAGAGCAGAGAGCTTGAGGCAGATTCTAACATTGTATAATGAACCTCCTGAAACCTGCATGGGCATTGCTGCTTATAGCCGTGTGTGCCCACGGTGCTGCCTGTCACACCGAATAACAGTTACACCGCCTGCACGAGCTGCACCGGGGGTCCGGTGAGCAGGGAAGCTGGTGAGGATCATAGTGGGAGGTCAGCCACACCTGCATCATATGGGGGTTGTCAGTTTGGAACTGGACCGTTTAATTATATATATATATATATATATTTTTTTTTTACAAACTGTAGGCCTAAACATATTAATTCCCAAAAAGTAAATATATATATATATATATATATATATTGTGGTTTAGGCATAACATAAATAAATCTCCATTAAAAAAGTGAACCGAGTCATTTGAGGGATGGCCGTGCTTGTAAAGTACAGTTTCCCTCACTTTGATATTCCTCAGATGCTCTGTGGGGGTTCAGTGAGACACAATCTAACACCCTTCATCACCCTTCATCATCCTGAGGAAGAGGAATCCTAGAGAGGTTACTGATCATGCGCAAGTTCAGGCTTCCCCATCACGTTCCCTTTGTGAACTCAATTACTTCTGTCAAAACAATCACTCCAGTCTGGAACTGGAAACTTTCAGAGGCCAAACTTAACACACATACTTTCTAGAATGTTCATAAAAAATGAAAAATTTAAGTTCTATAGGCTCACACACAATTCTGTAGGAACGTCGCCTTAATCAGAATGCGATATCATTCAGAAGCAGAAACACTGCAGAATGTTCCAGAAACAGTCGTTCCTGAGTTAATAGTTCCCTCGTGAGGTAGCTGCTATAAAACATTTAGATCGTCTGTTACCTGGAGATAACACCTATTAAAGAAGTTGTGCGTATTTGGTCTGTTATAGTTGATTAGCGGGGGTACTGAAAACCCCTGCAGCCTAATTCAGCTCTATGTATGGGGGTCAACAGAGAGAGAGAGAGAGATTAACTACCTTGTTGCATATGTGGTGTAGTGTAATACATGACCTAATTAATTATAGGAACGTTATGAAGATGATATCCTGGTTATAAATGACTGTAAACAAACTAGATGCGTCTCACTGCTGGCTCTGCTGAATCTGGACCGCAGGTGTGAGACCGTAAATGACACAACAACACCGAGAAATAACTGAGCATGAGCCAAAACACGTTGGCACGGATCTTCGAGCCCGGGTCTGTTTTTTTAATGACTAAACCATCACATCGCCATCGGAATTTCTCACTTGACGCGGAAGCAGATGCGACCTTGTGTCTGCTGGGATCAGAACGGTGACACGTGGACTGTGCGGTTATCATGGAACCGATTTGGATTCGGCCCCGTTATTCGCTGTCCTGCGGGAGAGAGAGAGGGGGATCTGTTTAAGCGGTGTTGTTGCTTTCAGACCCTGATAGCCACTGCTTACGTCATTGGGTTGTTTGGTACCCGTATTTAAATGGTGTTGTGTGTCAGATGTCCATTGTGTGAGTGATTGTCGCTGACTGATAAGAAAAGGAGAATTGGTAGTTTTCTATTTGAAAAGAAACCAAACAAGTTATAATGGCCAGTGTTCAAAACACGTTAAACTGACGTCATTTCATTTAGTCCCGCGGTTAAACCCAGGTGACGGAGTCTCATGTGTCCTAACTCTTCATCACCTCATAGCAGAACATGTTGTGTGTCTCTTTCATGTCTTTGTACACTCAGTTAAGTTTGGATGCTGAATATTGCCCTTTTTTAATAAGCATTCATAATTCATTTGTTGCTGTGAGGCAGAAGAGAACGAGGGGAGTGAAAAACTGGAGATAGAAAACCAGCAAGAGATGACAAACTCATCCCAGCTACCTTCCTGCCGTTTAGCTCCAGTTTCCCTTATTTTCTCTCTCTCTCTCTCTCTCTCTCTCTCTCTCTCTCTCTCTCTCTCTCTCTCTCTCTCTCTCTCCCTCTCCTCCACCCTCACACTCACACACACACACAGTATGTGGGTCTGTACTCTTAAAGGATATGGGAGGCCTATTCTTGGCCTCTCACCAGTCAATGTCAGAGATATTGTTGACTGACCTTTATCCCTCCTTTATGCCTTTAATTAAAGTCTTTGGAACTTAATTAGACGGCGGTGGCCTGGGTTTTCTGACGAACACGGCGCCCGTCATACATGGACTTACTTCCTGTTAATTAAGAACGGCGCTAGAACCCCTTTTCCAGCACGTGTCACTTCCCCTCTCAGTCCGCCACGACTTCCTTTGATAGGCGAACTGTGAAAAGAAGTATTATCCTTGAGGGATTCTGTGTCTAAGGCTAGCCAGGCCAGGCAGAGAGACGGCCTATCAAGAGGCAGAGAGACGGCTTATAGAGGGCCAGAGAGACCAGAGAGCCAGGCTATCGAGAGGCAGAGAGACCAGAGAGGCAGCCTATCAAGAGGCAGAGAGACCAGAGAGCCGGCCTATAGAGAGGCAGATAGACCAGAGAGCCAGCCTATCAAGAGGCAGAGAGACCAGAGAGCCAGCCTATCAAGAGGCAGAGACCAGAGAGCCGGCCTATCAGAGGCAGAGAGACCAGAGAGCCGGCCTATAGAGAGACAGAGAGACCAGAGAACCGGCCTATAGAGAGACAGAGAGACCAGGATGGACACACGCCTCAGGTCTTCTTCTACTACTCTTCAGTCTCTTTTTTCCCTCTCCTTCTTTCTCTCGCTGTCTCTCTCTCTCACTTTCTCTCCCTCTCTCTTTCTCTGTCCTTCATTCTCGTTCTCAAAAGCAAACTCCAAAAGAGAGATGGTATTTTCTGGCTGTGGGCAGAGAGTCTAAAGGTAGATAGAAATTCTATTAACTCTGGGGTCACATCCAAAAGGCTTTGTGACTGTAGCTTACTTAAGCAGCTCTGACACTATGGCTGGGGCCTGTTGTGTCAGTACAGGTGCCAGGTGTGTGTGTGTGTGTTTGTGAGTATGTGTAGGTTAATCACTCACTCTTCTGCCATTTAGCTCAGTCAGGGGTTAGTAGGAAGGTGGGCTTCTTAAGAGCAGTATACTCACACACCCACACACACACACACACAAACACACACCCATGCATATTCAGGGATGCACGCCCTCACACGCACGCTCGCTCGCACGCGCTCAGATGAAAGAAGCAGCAGCCAGCTCACAGAGCAGAGGAAGAGGAGGCGCCCAGCGAGGACGAGCTGCCAGAGGAACTCTGTCCTCTGTCATCTGTTTCTGTCATTCCATCAGATGCTATCAGAAGCAGAGCAGCCTTGGTGGGGGAACTTCAAATCAGTTTGTGTCCGAGGGCCACGAAACAACACTCTTAGTGTGTGAGTGTGTGTGTGTGTGAGAGTGTGTGTGTGTGAGACTCGTGAACAGTTGGTACCATGATTTATACATGAGAACGTGAGAAGGGGCGTGTGTTGTGGTGCAAACATCACATACCTCTGTCTCCATCATCTCCCCCCCTCCCCTCCCTCCCTCCCTCCCTCTTTTGTTCACCCTTTCTTCTGATCTCCATCACTTCATCCCCCTCTTTCCTTGTCTGTGAGTCTTTCGTTCGCCCCTCCACACCTCCGTCCTTTCCCTTCCTACGCTTGTTATTCTCT
This sequence comes from Protosalanx chinensis, assembly GCA_030340685.1. Taxonomy (NCBI): domain Eukaryota; kingdom Metazoa; phylum Chordata; class Actinopteri; order Osmeriformes; family Salangidae; genus Protosalanx; species Protosalanx chinensis. Next base: position 7,038,799 of record CM059333.1, read on the forward strand.
CAAATCCCCCCATCCTTCACTCTTGTTCTGTTTTCTTATCTCTTGCTCCTTCCCACCCTCGATCTCCCTCCCTCCCTCCATCTTCCTCCCTCCCTCCCTCCATCTCCCACCCTCGATCTCCCTCCCTCCCTCCATCTTCCTCCCTCCCTCCCTCCATCTCCCACCCTCGATCTCCCTCCCTCCCTCCATCTTCCTCCCTCCCTCCCTCCATCTCCCACCCTCGATCTCCCTCCCTCCCTCCATCTTCCTCCCTCCCTCCCTCCATCTCCCACCCTCGATCTCCCTCCCTCCCTCCATCTTCCTCCCTCCCTCCCTCCATCTCCCACCCTCGATCTCCCTCCCTCCCTCCATCTTCCTCCCTCCCTCCATCTCCCTCCACCTCCCTCCCTCCCCCTCTCTCTCTCACCCTCCCTCTCTCCCTCTGTCTATCTGAGCACACCAGGGACTAGAAGAAATGGATCACACCATCAGGGATGAGTTGAAGAGGGGTGTAGATGGGGTTTTCTCTGATAGGAAACCCTCCCAGCTCATTAGAGCGGCCTGTTTCTCCCTCTGTGAGCTGAGATGTGGTACGTCTCTGGTAAGCCCTGTACTTCAAGCTAACCTTCTGAACAGCGTAGCAGAGCCTTCCTGGGACCAGGATCTCTCTCACCCACAGCAACAAACACAGCAGCACACTATTTAGCAAACACTGCCAAATACTTGGAGCGTGTTCAGTTTTCACAGTCCAGTCACAGGCTGGTTTGCTGCTGGTTTTTGGGTGAGTTAATGAAAATAATTTTCTGGTTGAAATAGACGGATAGTATTTCGTCTCTGCCTCCTGTTCAGCCACACATCTACCAGTGAGCAGATACGGAATCACTGAGTTATACCTCTGGAGAACATACAGTATGTTCTACAAAAAGTAGAACATCGTTGAGTTTCAATCAATGTCCACTACGACACCAGAGAGGTTCTCAAAGTATTTTTTCCAGAACACTCTTTTAACCAAAACTTCACAGGATTATTCCTTTCCATTCCTATCAAAGCTCTACCTGAAGAAACAAAATGTTTCTGTCTACCATGTTTTAGGCACACGGGGGAGATTTCTCTGGTACAGGAAGTGCTGTGTGTTGTTGTGGTTGAGCAGTGCAGCGTCTTAAAGGAGAGCAGATGCTGTTTGGGCATCAGAGGCAGACTGCCCTTGGATCTGTCAAGGCCTTGGGAGTCTCTTTCTGAAGAAAACAGCGTTAGTCTGGGGCCAGTCTGCAAAACGACACTTCTCTAAGAAAGCAGCAACCTTGGACATCCAGTTCTCGTATTATGCATCTCTTTTCATTCAATAATTCATTTGGTGGGCGGGTGCACCGTAGTCGCTTCCCTCCCGTGTCCCGCCGCCAGAGGCTTGTCCTGGACAGGCGTGGCGCTGCTGCGAGACAGGGCGGACCTGCTGGGGTGTGAGGAGGTGTGGTGAGCACTGCGGGTGGGAAGCTCAGAACAACTGCTTTCACCTCACCTGGAGAGACCTTAAAGCGAGACTGTTTTTTATATTCTTTCTCTCCTTTTCTGTCTGTCTGTCTGTGTGTGTGTGTGTGAAAGAGACAGAAACAGACAGACAGACAGACATGGACTGCCCACCAGGCTCAGAGTCTGTCTGTATCTCTCTCTCTTCCCCCCTGTCTTTTACTCTTTCCAGCAGCCTGCAATGCAAACACAACCTTTTTCGAAGGAAGGTGAATAATTGAGGCTCCTGTCATTCGTCATTCCCCCTGGTACAGATTTGGGGCACTGGGGGAGAGATGGAGAGGTGAGGGAGGTAGAGATGAAGGGAATGAGGAGATGGGGTGGGTGGGTGTAAATTCTACAGAACATGTTGTGGAGGGCGGTAATGGAATTGAGCGTTTGTTATGAAGAGGAGATGGTGAGACTTGTGTTCCAAGGTCCTGCTGACTGTAGACCACAGCTCTGCCCTGCCTCGCTCTCTCTCTCTCTCTCTCTCTCTCTCTTTCCCCCACCTCTCTCTCTCTCCCTCTCTCTCTGTCACCTCTCTGTCTCCCTCTTTCTCTCCCTCTTTCTCCCTCTCTCCCTTTCCCCCTCTCTCTGTCTCCCTCTCTCTCAGTCTAATGGGATTTCTGGCCTCTGATTCAGAGGAGGTTGTTGAGGCTGAACCCCTTTAATATAATTAGTGGCTCTTTTCATTGAACAAGCAGAGTCCTTGTCCACGGACACACAGTCTCTGGTTCTCTGTGACATGACCGACACACAGGTCACCAACACAGGTCAACACAGGTCAACACCACTCACTGGGAGGTCAACTGTCTTCCCAGACACTAACAAGTTTCTCTCTCTCTCTTTCTTAGTCTCTTTCTCTGTCTGTCTCTCTCTTTCACACACACACACACACACACACACACACTGAAAAGCTGTCAGCATTTCCTGTCTTCTCAGTGTATCACACACACACACACACACAGCACCGTGAATTTGGAATCCTGTCCGCCAACTTTATGAGGAGTTTGTTTGTAAGGTGGTGCAGTCAGGTCGTGCTGTGTCTTCTGGGATGTTTAAACAGTCTGTCTGGACCAGAGACTGAGTCATCACAAGGACACTTCAATACTTATACTTGCTGATCTAGTTATGAACTGGGAACACAGACTTTATGCTAGCTGAGGTAAAGTTTACATTCAACACACTTTCACTTCTCGTATCGATTTATAGATTTGATTCTGTTTACATTTTCCTGAGAGAATATGCTGTGATTTTTATTTAAAAAAAAACATATTTGTCGTCTTTTTGCCAGAGTTTCTCTGGGTTTTCTGGTCGTCTCTTCATATCAACACACTCTAAGAATGTTCTGGATCGCAGTAATCAGGATTTAACATTCAATTTAAATTGAGAGTTTTTCAGTGAAGTTTCTCTATGTGTGTCTGACAGACAGAGCAGCCATGTTGATATCTTATTCACACCAACCCTTCCAGAGGGGCAGAGTCTGCTCGCTTGTTTGTTTGTTTGTTTGTGAGCTGAGGAGGGCTGAGTGTGTGTGTGTGTGTGTTTGTGTGTGAGCTAAGGGTGAGAGTGTGTGTGTATGGATTGTAGGCAGGTGTTTTGTGATTGATCAGCACAGAAGATAATCAGCACCACTTCTCCCTCCCTCCCTCCCTCCCTCCCTCCCTCCCTCCCTCCCTCCCTCCCTCCCTCCCTCCCTCCCTCCCTCCCTCCCTCCCTCCCTCCCTCCCTCCCTCCCTCCCTCCCTCCCTCCCTCCCTCCCTCCCTCCCTCCCTCTTCTTCTCTTTCTCCCTCCCTCCCTGCTTGACTCGTCCCCTGCAGTCGTTTGTCAATGCAGACTCTCACATTGATTAACTATTGTTAGTTTGAGATTCCTGTTTGATTACTCACAGCACATTAATCCTAGTTTGTTTCTCCAGTCTGAACATCTTACACCTGCACTTACACACACACATACACACACACACACACACACTAACACAAACACACATTTACAACCTACTCATGCATGTAGGCACAGAGGCACACACACTCACACACTCACACACGCACAAACAGCTCAAGGTCTCTCCCAAGATACTGTGGCAGACCTGGAAATAAGGTGTGTGTGTGTGTGTGTGTGTGTGAGAGATGGTGTGTGATAGAGACTCAGAGGCTGGAGGAGGGGGTAGTGGTGGCAGGGCAGAGGGGAGAAGGAGGAGTTGGAGGCGTGGAGGAGGAAAGGCGGAGGTGAGGAGCAGTCAGGAAGTTGAACGAGGGAGAGAACAGAACAACTCAGCTAATTAAGGAAGAGAACAGGAGCCTTTATCAGATGTAAAGTCCCCTATTAAAGCTGAGAGTCACTGGGAGGGAACTGAGGCCCTGCAGAGCAAGAGGGGAGGATATTTAGATTTGTGAGTGTGTGTGTGAGTGCGAGAGTGTGAGTGAGCGTGTGAGTGCTTGCGTGTGTGTGCGTGCGAGAGAGAGTGTGTGCGTGCGTTGGGTCGAATGCAATTTCTTCTTCGCTCGACACTAAAAGACCTAACTGAAATGTAGATTAATGAACTCCAAACGGCTGAACGTCTAAACTCTCTCCTCCTTACATACAGAGACTAGATGTGTCTGCTGAGTAGGGAAATTGCAAACTTGCCTATTACTGAGGTGTTCCTGTCGTTCTTCATGAGGCTCTTCCTGGGTTCATCCGGAGGTTCTTCCGGAGGTTCGTCCTGAGGTTCTTCTTGAGGTTCCTGTGGTTCTTCCTGAGGTTCTTCCTGAGGTTCTTCCTGTGGTTCTTCCTGATGTTCTTCCTGTGGTTCTTCCTGTGGTTCTTCCTGAGGTTCTTCCTGAGGTTCTTCCTGTGGTTCTTCCTGAGGTTCTTCCTGCCTGCTGGGATGGAGGTGAGGAGGTTTGAGTGAGGCGGCTGGTTGACTTAGACGTCCAATCGAGTCTTGAGGAAACAGAAATAGCGTGTCATGACCCTGAGGTATGATCACATGACCCTGAGGTATGATCACATGACCCTGAGGTATGATCACATGTAATAAGCACTGTTACAATGTGATCACGTCTGGGAGGAGGAAAAAAAACAGCTACCCTGGAAGCTTCTGGAATGTTATATCGTTATTTTCATTCATTTGCAACTTCACCGTGAGTGTAGAATAATTGCAGTGTAAATAATTGAAAACACAAAAAGACAGAGAGTGATTGAGTGTGTTAGGGAGTGAGTATGGGAGAGAGAGAGGGAGAAGGAAAGAGAGATGGAGAGAGAGGGAGAGAGAGATGGAGAGGAGAGAGAGATGGAGAGAGATGGAGAGGAGAGAAAATGGAGATAGAGAGAGAGAGAGAGAGAAGGGTTTTCCTCTGCCTGTAAAACGATGACTTAGCAAGCCGGTGTGTGTGTCTGTGTGCGTCTGTATATGAACGTGTGTGTGTGTGTGTGTGTGTGATGTGTGTGTGTGTTTGGAGGAGTGTTTCTAAGCAGCCACCGAGGCCATGAAACTGTTCTATAATGGGATAAGAAACATCGAAAGATTGTCTTATTGCAGTGAAGAGGAAGATCTTTCTCTCTTCTCCTCTCTCTCTCTCTCTTTCCCTCTCTGATACAGTCTCTCAAACACACTGGTGTAATTGATTCACTATAAAAGCTTGAAAGTTATGAAAAGCCAAGTCGTTCTCTGCTCCCTCTCTTTCTCTCTGCCCCTCCCTCCCTCCCTGCCTCCCTCCCTCCCTCTCCCCCTCCCATATCTTCCTCCTTCTCTAAGGTTTGTGCACAGAATTCAAATGAGCCTCTGTAGTTTCATATTTCAGGGATGTTGGAGAAGAGGAGATGTGAGAGTTAAGTAGATAAGAGAAGGTGTGTGTGTCAGCGTGTGTGTGTGTCAACGTGTGTGTGTGTGTCAACGTGTGTGTGTCAGCATGTGTGTGTGTGTCATCGTGTGTGTGTGTGTGTTGCCCTGCGGGGAGGGGGTCATGGTGGTAAGACCCCCAGGTGAGCTAGCCTCAGACCCTACCCTCCACCTCTCTGACCCCCCCCCCCTTCCTCCCCCCCTCTCCCCTCCCCCCCCTCCCCCCTTTCATATCCTGTCTCCCTTGTTTTCATCAGCTCGTCTTATTACTCTCTCAGGCTGGGATGCATATTTATAGTGGCCTGCGGTCTCACTTCTCTGCCATGTTTAAATCTCCCTTCCCCAGCCTAACGTACAGCCTGGCGCTCCTCAGCCGCAGACATTACAAATACTATTATTTATGATGTGATTTATTTATGAATTAAGTCTTTTAACTTTTCGCTCGCATCCATTTCCCAGGGAGAGAAGAGAGCTGGGCTGGTTGATTAATCTGGTGGAGGTTCACCAGGGTTGTGGCGTGCACACACACACACGTACATACATACACACACACACACGTACATACACACACACACGTACATACACACACACACACACACACACAGACATATACACACACACAAGTTTTTTCACTTTCTTGCCCTCTTTCTGTCACTCTCATTCTCTCTCTCTCTCTCTCTCTCTCTCTCTCATACACACACAAAGCACACACACACACAAAGCACGCACACAAAGACACACACACAAAGCACACACACACACACACACACATATGGACTCACAGGGGATGAGTAAATGCAATTATTGCCTCTCTCTCCTTGGAGGAATCTAACCATCTGAACGTTCCTTCCCTAGCTAAGTGGCGTCCATGCTAAAAGGAGGTAAACACATGTAGCCAGTAGAACTGAATCTACTGTCAACATTGCCCAGGCTGAGAGGGACCTCACTGGGTAAACTGCTGACATGTCTGTCCTCATGAAGGAGGGGGACCTCACTGGGTAAACTGCTGACATGTCTGTCCTCATGAAGGAGGGGGACCTCACTGGGTAAACTGCTGACATGTCTGTCCTCATGAAGGAGGGGGACCTCACTGGGTAAACTGCTGACATGTCTGTCCTCATGAAGGAGGGGGACCTCACTGGGTAAACTGCTGACATGTCTGTCCTCATGAAGGAGGGGGACCTCACTGGGTAAACTGCTGACATGTCTGTCCTCATGAAGGAGGGGGACCCATGCACAGATACACACTCGTTCACAAACACACACACACTGCCCAGACACACACACACTGCACAGACACACACACACACACACACTGCACAGACACACGCACACACACATACACACACACACACACATACACACTTCACAGACACACACACACACTGCAACGACGCACACACACACTGCACAGACACACACACACACTGCACAGACACACACACACTTCACAGACACAGACACACACGCACACACTGCCCAGACACATACACACACACACTGCTCAGACACAGACACACACGCACACATTGCCCAGACACACACACACACTGCCCAGACACACACACACACACTGCCCAGACACAGACACACACACACACACTGCCCAGACACACACACACACACTGCCCAGACACACACACACGCCTGTTTGGTACATAAACTCCCACTCCGAAGGCCTTTAGCTGTCATTAGCTAAACTCTGTACTGATCGATCACAGTATAAACACAAGCCTGGGTCTCTCATTAATAATTCAGTCCTGTTAAATAGGGCTGCTTAATTATTCACTACCTGACCTGATGTAATTAATATAGTAGAAATACCTGACAAGCAAGGTGGTATTGGAATCAGCAATAGTGTAGGTCTCTCCCTCACACCCTCCCTCCCCCCCCTCTCTCTGTTCTCTCTCTCCCTCACACCCTCCCCCCCTCTCTCGCTCTCTCTGTTCTCTCTCCCTCTCTCCCTCACACCCTCCCTCCCCCCTCTCTCTGTTCTCTCTCTCTGTTCTCTCTCTCCCTCTCTCCCTCACACCCTCCCTCTCTCCCCCTCTCTCTCCCTCACTCTGGGCTGGTTGCTATGGGACACCTCTCAGCCTCACTCTGGGCTGGTTGCTACGGGACACCTCTCAGCCTCACTCTGGGCTGGTTGGTATGGGACACCTCTCAGCCTCACTCTGGGCTGGTTGCTACAGGACACCTCTCAGCCTCACTCTGGGCTGGTTGGTATGGGACACCGCTCAGCCTCACTCTGGGCTGGTTGCTACGGGACACCTCTCAGCCTCACTCTGGGCTGGTTGCTACGGGACACCTCTCAGCCTCACTCTGGGCTGGTTGCTACGGGACACCTCTCAGCCTCACTCTGGGCTGGTTGCTACGGGACACCTCTCAGCCTCACTCTGGGCTGGTTGGTATGGGACACCTCTCAGCCTCACTCTGGGCTGGTTGGTATGGGACGCCTCTCAGCCTCACTCTGGGCTGGTTGGTATGGGACACCTCTCAGCCTCACTCTGGGCTGGTTGCTATAGGACACCTCTCAGCCTCACTCTGGGCTGGTTGCTATAGGACACCTCTCAGCCTCACTCTGGGCTGGTTGGTATGGGACACCTCTCAGCCTCACTCTGGGCTGGTTGCTATAGGACACCTCTCAGCCTCACTCTGGGCTGGTTGGTATGGGACACCTCTCAGCCTCACTCTGGGCTGGTTGGTATGGGACACCTCTCAGCCTCACTCTGGGCTGGTTGGTATGGGACACCTCTCAGCCTCACTCTGGGCTGGTTGGTATGGGACACCTCTCAGCCTCACTCTGGGCTGGTTGGTATGGGACACCTCTCAGCCTCACTCTGGGCTGGTTGCTATAGGACACCTCTCAGCCTCACTCTGGGCTGGTTGCTATAGGACACCTCTCAGCCTCACTCTGGGCTGGTGGGTATGGGACACCGCTCAGCTCGTAGTACTCATTACATTCATTACACGCTAACAAACGGTGCATTAACCTTGCAATCATTCAACAGCCCTGCCCCCCCCCTGCACTGGCAGGGTGTGTGGGGGTGTGTGAGTGGGTGTGTGTGCATACAGGTGTGTGTGTGTACAGGTGTGTGTGTGTACAGGTGTGTGTGCGTACAGGTGTGTGTGTGTACAGGTGTGTGTGCGTACAGGTGTGTGTGCGGGCGTGTGTGTGAGAGGCAGACAGGCAGGGTTCCATCACTGCCTTCAACTGAATGAAAACACACGGAAGTAATGGAGGTGCATTTGAATCGCCACACAGTTTCCTCTTGTGATTCATGGGGTTTTGTTGCAGTGGGGGAGGGGCGGGGGGGGGGGGGGTCTGAATCAAGCTCACCCAAGCATCTGACAGGTTTTTCAAACAGTAATTGAGGCGGGACTTGTAACAAGGATCTGAGACCAGGCTGAAGAAGGGAGGAGGAATCACACTTCTTCTCTCCTAACATCCCTCCCTCCCTCCCTCCATCTGTCCCCCCCCCCCCCCCCCCCCCCCCCCAGTGTGATAATGTATTCAGAATCAGACTCTCCCTCCTCAGACGGTAATTGGTGTGAATTGGACTGTGACCTGAGTCTGTTAGCGTGTGTTAACATCCCCTCTCACTGCCTCTCTGCAAACACGCAGAAACCCAACAGTTCAGGTGACAGAGAGAAGGGGGGGGGGGGGGGGTAGAAACAAAAACATAGAAGAGAAAGAGTGAAGTAGAAGAAGAGACAAATATATAGAAAGAGAGTATGTGAGTGTGTGTGTGTGTGTGTGTGTGTGAGAATGTGTTTGAGTGTGTGTTGGTGTGTGTGTGTGAGAATGTGTTTGAGTGTGTTTGAGTGTGTGTGGGTGTGTGTGTGAGTGTGGGTGTGTGAGTGTGTGTGTGAGTGTGTGTGTGAGTGTGTCTGTGTATGTGTGTATGTGTGTGTGTGTGTGTGTGAGTGTGAGTGTGTCTGTGTATGTGTATGTGTGTGTGTGTGAGTGTGTCCCTGCCAGTTTGTCATGCCTGTGGTGTTCCTTGTTCCAGGGTTCTTCATCTAGGCCAGGCCTGGCTCATCGTTCATCATCACTAATGGGAGCAGCTTTTCAAAAACCTGCCTTGTCAAACACACACACCACACACACACACACGACGGACACACACATATTTCCAACACACACACACATACGCATGCACATGTATGCACGCACACATTCACAAACTTCCATGCACACACACACACATTTTCCTATCTAGGTTATAGAGTACAGTAGTAGAGAGCAGAGCTGTGTAAGCATCAGTGACTGTGTCTGATGGTTGACGAGGTGAATCCTTTCTTAAACCATCTTACACAGTCTGAAGATAGAGAGAACACTACAGATAATCAAATGACACTCTTTCACAGCACATTGTGAGTGTGTGGGATTGTGTGTGTGTGTTGCTGTGTGTGTGTGTGTCTGGCTTCTCTGTAAAAGGGTCAGTATGGGGTCAGATGGCTCAATGGTTTAGGCGTTGGCCTCATGATCGGAAGGTTGTGAGATCGAGCCCCGGCTGTGGCTACATGATGTGTCCTTGGGGCAAGGCACTTCACCCTACTTGCCTCAGGGAGAATGTCCCTGCACTTACTGTAAGTCGCTTTGGATAAAAGCGTCTGCTAAATGAATAAATGTAAATGTAAATGTAAAAGATTCTAAGCGGTCACAGTCTGGCTCTGTACCAGCCAATCAGAGAGCAGAAAACCTCCAGCCAATCAGAGAGCAGGAAGCTGACCTCTGCCTGACACAGCCATTGTCTGGTAGAGTAATTCAGGAATACTTTCCAAGATTTATAAGTTATCTGACAAACGAGCCATGCACATTAATGTGTTATTTTAATGTGTTATTTCTCAATTAGTTAAATGGGGTGTATGTGTGTGTGTCTGTGTGTGTGTTTATGTCTCTGTGTCCATGTGTGTGTGTGTGTGTGTGTGTAGCTTTTATTAACAGTACCTTACATGCTGCTTTGACAGTCCACAAATGGGCAGAAATGGGCTGTGTGGAGTAATGAGTCCTTTATGATGCTTTTTGTGTTTATCTTTCCATCCCTCTTTCCTTCTCTCCGTCTCTGTTCTTTTTCTCGCCCCTCCCTCTCTCTCTCTCCCTCCTCTCTCTGTTTTCTACATCTGTCCAGGCCTGAAGCTCCCTCTCACCTCTTCAACATCTCCTCCCCTCTCCTCTTCACTCCCTTCTTCCCCTTGCCTCCCCTCCTCTCCTCCTCTCCCTCCTCCCCTCCTCCACTACCCTCCTCCCCCCCTCCCCTCTCCAGCCGAGAGTCTAAACTGATGTGAATGCACAGCATATGTTCCTCTCGGTGAACAGTGTTGGTTCTGTGTTCTGTAGCAGCAGAACAGGGACCGAAGGGCTGCTTCAGCCGGGCAGCATCTGTTTGGGCCTCACACACACCCAGTCCTCCGTCCTCCGGAGGTTGGGAGGCTGGGGGGCTGGAGGCTTGGGAGGCTGGGGGCTCCTGGGTGGCTGGGTTTCTGACCTCCTCTGCATGTAGGTCAGGGTTCAGGTGTAAAATGAACAACTGGACTCCAGGTGTGTTCAAACAGGTACAGGAACACACCATGGTAACCTGGGGACATGGTGAAGGAGAGATGCCTGTTCTATATGTGACACACACACACAGAGCCATCCCTCTGCAAACACACACACGCACACACAGAGCCATCCCTCTGCAAACACACACACACGCACACACAGAGCTATAACTCTGCACACACACACACACTAACACTGCCCTTGACTTGGTTCATCTGTTTGCAGTGTTTGAACAGGCTCTCTCCTAATCCACCTTCCCTGCGCCTGTTTCAATACAGCCTGAGAGGAGCTCCTCTGTGTGTGTGTGTGTGTGAGAGTGTGTGTGTGTGTGTGTGAGAGAGAGTGTGTGTGTGTGTGTGCTCTGTGATCCTATCCTGCTTGGGTGAGCAGTGGACCGTGAACAGGTCAAACCAACAGAGAGGCTGGAGGGAGAGGCTGGATGAGAGGCTGGGGGAGAGGCTGGATGAGAGGCTGTGGGAGAGGATGAGGGGAGAGGCTGGATGAGAGGCTGGGGGAGAGGCTGTGGGGAGAGGCTGGATGAGATGCTGGATGAGAGGCTGGATGAGAGGCTGGATGAGAGGCTGGATGAGAGGCTGGAGGAGAGGCTGGATGAGAGGCTGGGGGAGAGGCTGTGGGGGAGAGGCTGGGGAAAAGGCAGGATGAGAGGCTGGGGAAGAGGCTGGAGGAGAGGCTAGCGGGACATTAGTCATGTCAGTAACAGCTTCTTCAGACACTTTGTATCTTAGAGACTTCATTGACATATCACTTCCGCTGTGTGACATTTGAGAGGCTACTTCCTGTATGGGGGGGGGGGGGCTTCCTGTTTATTCTCCTGAAGACCCTCTCCTCCCCCCAACATGCCCCCTAACCCCCCTAGCCCCTAACCCCCCGCCCCTTATTGAAGCGTCTCCTAAAAGCCAGCAGCCCTGGCTAGCATTATGTTACCTCCCGTCAGCCAGCCAGCCTGACAGGAAGAGGATAAGGGGAGGGGGAGGGGGGGCAATTGATCCCCCCCGTTTGCACCATTAAGTCCGCGACTACAATTGCTACTTCGCCCCCCCCTCCCTCCTTCCCCTCCTCCCCTCCTCCCCCCTCCCCCCCCCCCCCCCCCCCCCCCCCCCCCCCCCCCGCTTTCCCTGGCCGCAGCTATTAAATCAATTCCTGTCACCTCCACTAAAACAGTCGACGTCTGCGAACCTCACGATAGTCACTCCCCCCCTCCCCCCCTACCCCTACCCTCTTCCCCCCCCCCCCCCCCCAGACAGACAGCCTCCTGCAGGCGTTTTCCTCTCCTCTCTCTGGATGCCGTCACTTCAAGATGCAGCTCCTCGTCAGGGTATGCGCAGGGGGAGTGGCAGCCGGCTGGCAGACACACGTTATCGAATCAAACACCCTCGAACCTGGAATCCACAGCTAGAGAGCTGGAGGGTGGGGGGTGGGGGCTGGGGGGGGGGCTGTCAGGGTGGTCAGTGATGGAGGCCAGGATTGATGATGTTTCAGGATATTTACATAGCGTATTCCGCATGCTGTCAGTTTGTTTGTGTGCGTCGATGTCGTTGTTTATCCGTGGCTCTGTGCGCTGGGTGGGGGGGGGGACGGACGGACAGCAGCGGTACCTCAGTCCCCCCTCCCTCTCTGTTTCTGGGTCACTTTGAAGGCTTCCCTCCGCTTGATCGATGGAACTTGTGGTGACTTTGCTGAGTTTCCCCGGAAACTGAGAGTGTTTCCACTAAAGGCACCGCTGCCTACGCACACGCACGCACACACACACACACACACGCACCGACATATACACATATGTGGGCGGGGCAGTGTGGGCGGGGCTAAACGTAACTAGATGAGTTCAGTTCTGTTCCGTTGTGGTTCTGCAGCAGTTCTGTGTCTGCAGTGTGCCTTGTCTCCATAAGATTGCTACACAAACGACACCAGCACAGTGTTGGATAGGAGTGTGTGTGTGTGTGTGTGTGTGTGTGGTGTGTGGTCATGATTCATGGGTCCCCTGAGGGGTGTAGGGGACTTGGGACACGTGGTGGTGGTGGGGGGCGGAGGATTAGTC
>CM059333.1:7053572-7066072 GCA_030340685.1 Protosalanx chinensis
CAGTCTCCCTCTCTCTCTCCCTCTCTTTCTCTCTCCCCTCTCTCCAGTCTCTCTCTCTCTCCCTCTCTTTCTCTCTCCCTCTCTCCAGTCTCCCTCTCTCTCTCCCTCTCTTTCTCTCTCCCTCTCTCCAGTCTCTCTCTCTCTCCCTCTCTTTCTCTCTCCCTCTCTCCAGTCTCCCTCTCTCTCTCCCTCTCTTTCTCTCTCCCTCTCTCCAGTCTCTCTCTCTCTCCCTCTCTTTCTCTCTCCCTCTCTCCAGTCTCCCTCTCTCTCTCCCTCTCTTTCTCTCTCCCTCTCTCCAGTCTCTCTCTCTCTCCCTCTCTTTCTCTCTCCCTCTCTCCAGTCTCTCTCTCTCTCTCCCTCTCTTTCTCTCTCCCTCTCTCCAGTCTCTCTCTCTCTCTCCCTCTCTTTCTCTCTCCCTCTCTCTCTCAGTCTCTCTCTCTCTCTCCCTCTCTTTCTCTCTCCCTCTCTCCAGTCTCTCTCTCTCTCTCCCTCTCTTTCTCTCTCCCTCTCTCCAGTCTCCCTCTCTCCAGTCTCTCTCTCTCTCCCTCTCTTTCTCTCTCCCTCTCTCCAGTCTCTCTCCCTCTCTCCAGTCTCTCTTTCTCTCTCCCTCTCTCCAGTCTCTCTCTCTCTCCCTCTCTTTCTCTCTCCCTCTCTCCAGTCTCTCTCTCTCTCCCTCTCTTTCTCTCTCCCTCTCTCCAGTCTCCCTTTCTTCAGTATTTGCTGCAGCACCACAACACAATGACCATCCTCCAGTAAGGCTGGGAATCACACTGGCAATGCACTGACATTTAAACCACACACACTGACATACACACACAAACACTGACATCCACACACACTCACACACACACACACACACACTGACATACACACGCGTACACACACACACACACGCACCTCAAGAGGAGTTTGTTTCATGCTCGGCTGAGGAGAATACAAAGACCGACTCCCTGTTGAATTGGTGGAGAGCTCGTGTCACTGTGAGAGAAAAGGAGTGTGTGTATCCGTGTGTGTGTGTCTGTGTGTGTCCGTGTGTGTGTGTGTGTCCGTGTGTGGGAGTGAAACCAGAGCAGAGCAAGTGTCTGCTAACTCCTGGAGGAAAAAGGTTGCAGTCTGACAGCGCAGACAGAGAAAGTCTGGGGAAACATGTGCTGGTGTCTGTCACTGCAGGGGTCACCACACACACACACGTCCTCAGATACACACACACACAGACACACAAACAGGTCCTCACTCACTCACACATTCACACATACATAACCTCAGACACACACGCGTTCTCCAGAAAACAAGTCCTACATATATCCTGGCCCTTGCTGTCCTGCTGCCACTGAAAGCACCAAGACTTTCATGGAGCGAAGCTGATCTGTACAAAGGCTCCTCTCTATGTCCCCATGGTTACAATGCAAACATGCTGGATCATTTGATTCTTCTAGAACAAACTCAATGCATCTATAAGACACTGTACTGTAACTAAGAAATAATACATATATACAATGATGATAAGTAATAGTCACTCACAGCGGGTGTGGGATGGTTAGCTCGGAGAGTCTCAGCTTCAGTGAGTTTCTTTTTCAGAGGAAGGTAGCGGGAGATAAACTGGCTGGGAGGAGAGAGGGAGAGGGGGATGATGTTGGGGAGGGAGGGATGGAGGGAGAGTAAGGGTAATGGAGGAGAGAGGGAGAGGAGGATGATGTTGGGGAGGGAGGGATGGAGGGAGAGTAAGGGAAATGGAGGAGGGAGGGAGAGGAGGATGATGTTGGGGAGGGAGGGATAGAGGAAGAGTAAGGGTAATGGAGGAGGGAGGGAGAGGAGGATGATGTTGGGGAGGGAGGGATGGAGGGAGAGTAAGGGAAATGGAGGAGGGAGGGAGGGAAATAAATGAAGGAGGGAGAAGGTGGAGAGATAATAATGTGATGTGTCTGGATCACGAGACAGTAAGTCCCTGGATGGTCTGGGCCTGCTGGAGGATTCATGTCGTCCACCTCCAGCTCACATGTGGCTCATGAAACTTTCTTTCTCCACAACTGAAAACGATACGGTGGCTTAGAGGATACAGTCTGTCTGGTGAGAGAGAGAGCGAGCAAATGAGTCAAGCTCGAATTTCATTTATACTTTATATCCGCTGGACACCTGTGTGTTGACTCTACTTCTTCGTTTAGTTTCGCGGTCTGAAACCACGTCCTCAGTAGATGCTCTGGTTCTGAAGCGTCATTTCGTCTCACATGAAGGCTGACATTTTCATTTCGGTTCGGCAAAGACTGCCTCTCCACACACACACGCGCACACACACACCCACACACACACACTACACATACATTCACACTACACACACACACACTAACACTCTCACACACTACACACACACACTCACGCTGTCTAATCACAACAAATCAGTCTGCCTCCTTATAAATGTCAAGTCATTAGGTGGCAGTGGTTTCACTCTGGCTAATTGGACTGAGGTAAAAATAGCTTCTCTTCATTGATTTCTGTGCTTTCTTTCCTCAGTTGTGGTGAAGCTTGTGTGGCCAAGGACTGCCTCCTGTCCGTGGGTACGAGGGGCTGTGGTGACGACGGATGATCGTCATCGTTTGAACTAGTAATCAATATAAGATCACATTGAATGGTGCCAATTTTCTGCCGCAATCATCTTCTCCTTCTCCTCCCCCAGTGTTACAGGATTAGGGAGGTCCTGGGATCGACAAACATGGCTCCTGTCGTCAGTGTTGTCAACACATTATATAAAAAGAAAAACAACATTTAATTTTGCCGTTATAGAAATATAAGCCTGCATAGGTCAAAAAGTTGTCGTTTTTGGTATCGTTTTAGATTATTAATTTACTTGTGTGCTCTGTGCACCACACACACACACTTGTGTGTGTAGTATCGGATATCTCAACTGAGATCTGCTGAGCGCTCAGTGACTACACAACATCCCCACGGCACGATCTCACATCCTGTCAAGCCTCCAGCGCCTGTGGAGGGCAGCCTGACCCGCAACATGCCAACCCTCCAAGCTCCAGCGCGTCTCACGCACAACCGAACAACAAACTCAAACCAGATCTGGAACTCTTAACGCCCGTGTGGAATCACATCCTTTCCACTCCACTAGGGGGCAGACTTGTATAGCTTCCTGTGATTGTTCCTAGCAGCAACCCCCTTGCTGATGGTCTGGTAATTCCTGAGCCGTGAGCCTGGCTAGATGGACTTTATTTGAGAATGTCACGTCCCTCTGTACACAGGTCCTCCATGGTAGCCTATGGTGACAAACACCTGTCTGACAAAGCTAATGAAAGTGGTGGGAAGTCTAACGCAACCAGATTGCATAGTGTGTGTGTGTGTGTGCGTGCTCCTAACTGTCTCATCTCTTTCAGCCATTAGTCAGCACCTTGACGAACTGGCCTCCTTCCTGAATGAGCTGTGACCAGACGGAGAAACAGAGCGACCTTTCTCAAGCCCTCAGAAGACACTGAAGAGCCTAACATCGATGGAACAGACACACGCCTCCTTTCATTTGATAACAGCTTCGGTCTGGATCCTTGAATTTATCCCCAAACTCGAGGAAAGGACTCGAACAGGGACCTAATGTGCAGGCTTCTGTCCCTGCGGTGCTTACATGAGGTACCTTTGTGGGCGTGTGTGTTTGTTTGTAGTAGTACCAGTTTAAGGAGAAAGAAAGAACGGAGAGAGAGAGAGAGAGAGAGAGAAAAGAGAGAGAAGAGAGAGAGACCGAAAGAGAGTGATCGGTTTGTCTATTTGAACCTGTTGTATCATCTCTGGTACATTTGGATCTTTTCCCAGTTCATTCAAATGAATCTGCATTGTACAGTACGAACAACCATCTCTGTGGCCAAGTGGACGATGCCTCTGTATCTGTAAGGATATGCTAGTGCATTAGGTAGCCGGAGTCTGAGCCTCATGTGGCGGTTCGTCCAGAGCCTCTGAACCCCTTTCATGCTCTGATGTCGGTCACGGCCACAGCATTGTTCCGCCTCGCGAGGATCCAACCCTCTCCACCTCCAAACGCTTCTCTAACATTAACAAGCCATCGCAATCCCACTGAGGGTCGCTTCACATCTGAACGGGGCGTGAGCGGATGGGAAGATACAGAAGAACATCTGAGATTAAAAAGAGGATGGGGGGAGAAGAGAAGGAGGGATGAAGAGGTGGGCAAGTGAAGAGGAGGAGATGGAAAGGGGAGGAGGGAAGGGAAGGACGATGGAGAGGAAGAGGAGGTGAAGGAGGTGGAGGTGAGAGAGGAGAGGCATGAGGGAGAGGAGGGTGAGGAGAAAGAAACAGAGGAGGACAGGAGAGGGCAGAGGAGAAGGAAGAGGAGGAAGTAAAGTGCCTGAGTCTCAGGTGTGATTCAGAGTGTCAGGCCCCACGACAGCAGCTCATATATTATTTGGTTCCATCCTGCAGCAACGTGGGACTGATAAACACTTGGTAGCGACAACATGATTGGGATCTGCACGCTAGCAACTCTTTTTGAAGAACTGGGGAATGTAGAACCGGCAAACGTAGAACCAGGGAATGCAGAACAAGAGTCATCGGATCCTTCCTCCCCTGCGTTATATTGGTGTTCTGCGTTCTGAGAGACCTAGTGAAGGGTGAGGCTGAATGAGAGGGAGAGAGTGGGGGAGTGTGCTGAAAAGGCTGTGATACCTAATGTCCACTTTATATGCATACAAACATGATACTATGGCTATGATTATTTATCTGGAGCGGGTTTTCAGCTGTCAAAACTTTGCCGCATCGGGAAACTTCGAAGGTGAAAGGGTTTTAGAGTTGATTTCTCATATGTTGTATGTGAAATACAGCTGTATTTCTTGTAATGGTATTGTCCTTCTATGCAAACAAGTCACCGTTGGAGTCATTCAGCTAGGTTCGTTGTTGAGTCTCACTCAACTATGGGTTTGAAATGGTTTTGTTTTGCAGGGCAAAGATCATGTTAGTCACCTCATGTTAGTTACTTAGTCTACTCATAGTGAATTGGAACTTCAGCTCAAGGTCTTAAAACAGAATGGCTATCTTTAAATCGTTTTATAATATTTTTACTTGCCAAAATGAAATACATCACTGAGATAAACTCCATTAGATTAATATGCTGCACATTTGCACTCTAACACCACAATAGAGAAGATTCTCAGAATGAATATCTGTAATTTACAAGGCCAGATCCTTTGGGTTGTACAGTATAATGTAAAGTATTTTATATTAGACAAAAAAATAATATTAGTGACTTGACCTAAAGCTAAAATGATGTTAATACTCTTATTCATTAAACAATGCAATGTTCTGCGATGAAGGACAACAAATCGTTAAAAACGTACCGCTTGGCTGTGAAGGTTCGAATTGAGACGGTTTATACAGAGAGACGGATCGAGAGAGAGACAGAGAGAAAGAGAGATGAAGAGAAAGAGAGACGGAGAGAAAGAGAGACGGAGAGAAAGAGAGACGGACAGAAAGAGAGAGAAAACGGTTCTTAAGAGACCAAATGTGAGAGTGATTGTCACAACCCTAATAGGTTCTGCTGCTGAATTCATTACCCCAACTGTCACTGGCTTAGTTTCCTCCGACCAGAATGACTCACCTTGTGATACATGTGATTGACATTCCCAGAGTAAACATAATCAACTCCTCCCTCGTGGGACTACTTAGAAACTACCCTGGAACATCGGGCCGCCAAATTTAGCAATTTAACTCCTTTCTCTTCCCCTCCTTGTCTCCTGTTCAGAGTTTAGACTGAACTGCCCCTCCCCAGCCCGTCCAATAAAGGAGCTCTGGACTACAGGCTGAGAGATTGCTGCTATATTCCCTGATTGTGAATCGCTCCTCTGAGATTTATTAAGCGAATCTCAGACGGGCAGACGGGCTGTTTCCTGGCGCCTCACGGTGTGACAACGTTATTACGCTGAGGAAAGAGCGACAGGCAACTCAGTCGAATTATGCCGAATGAACATCGTGTTAGTGAGGTTTAATGTCATTTCAATATTTGAGGGAGGGGTGGTGGTGCTGGCGGGGGGGGGGGGGGGGGGGGGGGGGGGGCTCTGTGGATGACAGAGAGATTCATTATTCCTAAAATACCGATATTGCTCTGAGGTATAAAAAAAAACGTTTATTTTATTAAACAGTCCAATCATAGCCATTTCCAATACACCATACCTGTACATACAAACACACACACACACACACTCACACACACAACATTGCATGATCTACTGAGCAACGTTAAGTGGCATCTGTGCTGCCGAATGCGCTTTCATGAGGTCAAGATCGACTAGATTAACATGTGTACACAAGATCTACTTAAGCTGACGGCTCAATCAAGACCCAGTCAAGAAAGAGAGAGAGAGACAGAGAGAGAGACAGAGAGAGAGAGAGAGACAGAGAGAGAGACATAGAGAGAGAGACAGAGAGAGACAGAGAGAGACAGAGAGAGACAGAGAGAGACAGAGAGAGACAGAGAGAGACAGAGAGAGACAGAGACCTGACTTCTATCCCCTAACTCACATAGCCGCTGAGGCTGCTAGCATGTGTGTGTGTGTGTGTGTGAAGGCGTTTGCGTGTGTGTGTGCCTGCTTGATGTGTTTTGCATCTCAATGACAATGACAGATGAGTAATTAACTGGGTTTAAGAGGCATTTGGTAATTATGTTATGATCCCGTGGTTCATTTATGTGTAATGAACGAAAGTTATGACTGTGTCAGTGTCTGAACAGGAAACAATGGCTGACACAAAACGATAACGATGAAAAGATGAGAGAAAAGAGGATGTGGAAAAAGGCAGAGAAGCAGACACACACACAGAGAGAGAGAGGGACATAGAGAGAGACAGAGAGAGAGAGAGACATAGAGAAACACACACACAGATGGGGGAGAGACAGAGAGACAGAGAAAAAAACCAGAAAGCAATATATAGAGAAAGAAACAGAAAGATAATAAAAAATAGAAAAACAGAGAGAAACAGAGAGAGAGAGAGGGAGAGATGAATCCATTTAAAGAATAATAAGGTGGGGGTCAGATAACTGAACAAGCGATTGCCTCCCACCTAATTTTCTTCATGTTTAAATGGAGTCTCAACTATGCTGACCCACACATTTTACACATCACACGTCTCAGTTTACAAAGTGGTGTCAGGGAGAAAAAAACACATTACAAGAGACTGCTGCATGTGTGTGTGTGTGTCTCTGTGTGTGCACATGTGTGTCTGTGTGTGAAAGTGTTCCCAGTCCTTGTCTTTTTGTATTTTTTTTCCACTGCTGAGGTTAAACCTGCTTCAGAGGAAGCCCTCCAGCTCAGCACCAGCAGGTGCATATTCAGCACGCTCAAGTCAATTCACCTGAGGCTTCCCCTCCCTCCCCTCCTTCCCTCCCTCTCTCCCTCCCTCCCTTCGAGCAGTTACAGCTGCCTGGACCAAAAAAGAAGAAAAAAATCCCAGCTCAGTCCTACAGCAGAAGGGTGAGGGCGAAGCAGAACAATCTCATTTCTCTTGATATTCATGGTTTCTCCCTCCAACGCCTACTTAATTAAACGTTCTGACTAAATTAGCCGTGAAGCTGGACGGTGACAGCATGGCCTGAAGTCCCTCTTTGGCTCGCAGCTTCAAAGGCTTGATCCTGCCTACATCTGTGGCCTGTAACCACAGCTCACACATCGGCCACATGTTTGGCACAGTGCCTCTCAGGTGCTGCCCCTAGTGGCGAGGAGAGATAACGAGGTCTATAATTCCCTTTGTGAAGGGTCTAATTAAGATGTTTGAATTGTATCGTATATAGGCTTATACTTACACTGCGTGAAGTGTTAAGTATAGTACAGCAAAGGGATTATCAATGCCCATGGAATCTACCCTGTGTTTCTCTTTCCCTTTGCCCCTGACATTCTCTTTCTCTTTCTTTCTCTCTCTCTCTCTTCTCTCCTTCCCTCTCTCTCTTTCTCTTTCTCCTCCTCTCTCTCTCTCTCTTCTTCTCACTAGTTCTCAGTGGAATGAGTCAGGCAGAGTGGACCTGTACAACAAAAATGGCAGCACTATTCTGAGTCGCCACATCAAAAGCAACAGATATCAGCTGTTTCGCTGAGAGGGACTTTTCCTCCAGTGTGGTTAATTGTGCCTGGGCCTTGTCACTCAGTAGAGCGAGTCCAGGAGAAAGCCTCTGAATCGGGGCTCATTAGGGCTGCATAACTGCCACTCCAGATCGCTGGCTTCTGCAGTAATCGCCTATCTCGGCTCTCTTACCACAATTGGCGCACGCTAGCAAATGTCACTCCAAGCATAATACACAGCTGACCTGCTAGTTGCCCGTTATTACGTCGTTTCCACAGGAGATTCACGGCCGATTGAAAGGGCGACCAGACCATCTACACAAAGGATAAATAGGAACATTGGGCAGGATTTATGTGACGACTGTTATCGAAAGTAAAAAAAAAAAATACAATAAAAAGAATAACATCTTCTGAATTACATCTTTGGTATTTTCCCACAGAGCTCAGCGCTGTGTGTGAATAAACATATTTACATCACAAGAGTTTAAAGGCCTGAAGCTGACAAAACTGGGCAGGAAAAAACTGCAGCTTCTCTGGGTAATCTTCCACGCGTGCCTCCGGGGGGGGCGGGGACGGGGGGGTTGGTAATGTGATTTAGATGAGTTTCTCCACACTGGTGTGTCACATCTGTCTCTCCTCAGCGCTCCTGCGCCAGTGTCTCTCATTACACACACCTCGACACCATGAGCCACTTCACCAACTAACCTGACATTCCGTGACATGGAGACGGCTGGGCTGTTCGGGAGAGGTGGCAGGAGAAAAAAGGGAGAACGTAAACCCAACCTCTGAAACCAGCCTCACACACACACACACTTCCCTCCACCCACGCTCCCTGGTTCGTCTTTCGCTGTGTCAAGTGACATAATTCCCATTTCTGGGCATCCACAGTAAAGCAGAGATAGATGAGTGCAGTCGTGTGTGTGTGTGTGTGTGTGTGTGAGAGAGAGAGAGAGAGAGAGAGAGAGAGAGAGACTGTGGTGAGCATGAATGTTCAAACCTGTCGGAGCACCTGGGGTTGAAGGTTCAAGTGTTGGCAGTTAGCTGACTACCATCAGCCATCTGCCATCCCTCTCTCATTCACTCTCTCTCTCTTCCTTCCTTCCTCTCTCATTCTTCACTCCATTCCTCCTCTCTCCCTTCCTCTCTCCTCTCCTCCCTCTTTCCTTTCCTCTCTCTTCCTGTCTCGTTTCCTCCCTCTCTCTCCCTTCCTCCCTCTCTCATTCTTCACTCCATTCGTCCTCTCTCTCTTTCTCTCCCTCCCTCTCTCCATCCCTCCCCCAGGTAATTTCCAGCTGCCGTGTGCAGGAGGAAGACACAGGGCCGAGCGCTGAGTGACAATATCTGGGCGGTCGTACATCCCTGAGGAACGCTGACAAAAGAAGAATTCACAGCACGCCAGTCCATCTTCATTAAAACCCCCAGTCAACAGAGTCCACTGCTGCCTACCGGCCAAAACCTTCCCTAAGTAGCATCTGCTGCTGCTGGTCCCTCAAACCGAAGCACGTCACTGAGGAGATGAGATGTTGGTGGCTGTTCTCCGCCCAAGCAAGACAAGGAACCACAGAGACCAATCAAATCCAGACTTCAAACGAGGCTGACGGTTGGACACAAGGGCAAGTTCTCTATCCAGAACCCCTCCTGGAAAATCCCCCTCAACTTCAGAGCTCCATGAGAGCGGTTATCTCCTCAAACCAATTATTTGATTAGGGCTGGGCAGAATGGACGGAATTATGCAGCCTGTTAACGAGGAGATGAGGCTGAAGGAAGAATCTGTGTTTCTGAGGGATCTGTCCTGTGCACCACAGGGCTGGAACTCAAAACGAAGAAGAACCTGATCAAAAGAAGGCCCTCCGAAATAAAGTAACAAAGATCTCCCTTTTTAAATGTTTTTTTTGTTCTCCTCTCGCCCAAGCTCTGATGATGTCTGGGGAGGAAGTGAGCTTTTGAAGAGAGGATGAAGCACCTTGGAAGCAGCGTCCCTTGCGGACTCCCCTGTGGAGTTCCCCTGGGAAGAACCTTCTTCATGGAGGAAAAGTATGCAGAGAAAAGAAACCGTGGTTGGGAAGAACCTTCTTTCATATAACTTGGAACCTAAAACCTTCTTATCACACATTTAAACTGTTTCAACAAATTCGGTCTACATGGTGTCTGAGGTTTGTTGCAATGAAACTATTACAGGACCATGTACTGTCTCTAGCTAGCAATACCGGGTCATTTTTGGAATATTTATATCTGGGTTCGATTAGATATGTAAAACTATAGCTTTATACATCTGTAGGCTACTCGCATTTTATGAAAAGAGTCATAAGAATTACACAACTAGCGTTCCAAGAGCCTGGTGCACAACCTTTCATATGAGGGAATGGAATTCTAAAAGCACACAATGATGGAAGATAGCAATGCTTCGGCGCTGGTAACTGATTTAGATTCAAACGGCACGAGTCACATCCGAATCCGGACAGAGGCCTTGTTACTGGACCCAGAGTAACGAGTCAAAGAGGTTCAAACAGCTCAACAACAGAGAGCGACTCTCTTCATCTAACCTTCAAAACCACATTCATATATGAATGTCTTGGTACTCTGGGTCTCGATCATTCTTACTGCCAAGGATGGAAAAAGAAGTGAATGTTGCATGAGCATAATATTCACGAACTATCAGTAGCCAACAGTTTTTCAACTAAGGTCCGAAACTGGTTTAGTTTAGCAACGCCTACAAACCCCTAAAACACTTTCCTCATCGGTTCAGTAAACAATCCAGCAAGGGTGTCAACATTTTAGTGAGAGAACATTTTCCAAGCGGACAAATCAGGACTAAACACTCGAGCGAACTAAAAACAATTACGGAAGCTAAATTAACTGAATAAAACACGGGTACATTTGAAATGAATAAACAGGAAAAACAAACGAACAGACGACACAATAAACAGTAATTATTCGGACGCGGAAAATTGCCCATTAAAAATGCCCGATTTGTTGCTTCTCTCAGTGTATGTTAAGAGAGCTTGAACAAATGGAACGTTTTCTTTAGCCCCTTCATATAGGTTAAAAGGTTGGTTCAGCCTGGTCTGCCATCCATTGGAGTCCTCTTCTACATTGAAACACGTCTGGAAGAATGAGGGTCTACGACTGACTTAAAACCCTATTCACTCTCGCAAACCAGTCCAAAGTATTCCTTTTGTCTTCCACTGACAAACAACAGAGTAATAATGACATGGTTATTTATTCAGCCACAGCAAATCAAACCAACCCAGACATTTGGCTCAACAACATTCGAAAAGACATCCTATTTTGTTGGAATTCTTCATCAGTCTCGTGGGAGAGAATACAAAAAAGAAGATGAGACTCTTCCTCTCTGAAGAAGACCCCCCCCCCCCCCAACACCCCCGGCGATGTTGCGTAACGCTGCACTTGTGACTATTGACAGGAGACACAGCCGCTGCTAACGTCAGGCTGCTAGCGTTAGCATCCCTCTGGAGAGTCGTGTGCAACATGATAGCACAACGGGAAAAAAGAAGCAGGAAACACAATAGTCTTTGTTGTGTTTCCTGTATTCACACGAGGCAAATTAATAGACAAAAGCTGAAGAGAAACAAGGCTTTCACACACACACACACACACACACGCACGTTTACAAAAAAATAAACCGATAACCTCATTTTTTAATCTTAAAATCGATCTCTATTCCCCCGATATAGAGGTTCAGCTGTCACCAAAAGGTAGCATCAACAGCGTTTCTGGACTCAGAAAGAGAAGTAAAACAAGTTGAACTAGAGAGCGATCAGATGCAGACATCCGCCCAGAAGATCGCCTTCCACCATTAAGCTCCAAGCATGAGTTCATAGGTGTCCTGGAACGATCTCCTCAGCCACCTAACATCTGCAGCTGCCAGCAAATAGCACCCTGACACCAGAGCCTTTAAAACCTCTTGAAGAGGGGTTGACGGGCCTGTTTTCTCCAGGCAGGCGGGCGTGCGGAGGAGCGCAGCCTCGTGTCGGGTAGACGAGCCGACGCTGAGATCGAGTCAAGCTGCCAGGAGGAGATCCGGCCGGGAAGAGGAGAGGGTTCACTGCACCGAGCACAACAGGTGACCAGAAGTAACGAGGGACTTCAAACAGACTGGGGGAGCCGACAAGCACAAGAGCGGTTTGATCATCTGGGAGGGGGGTGGGGGTGGGGGGGAGATGCCGTGTGTCGGGAGGAAAGGCCCTTTGATGTTTCCCCACTTATCCCTCGTCGTACGCTGTGTGAGGGAGGCGGTTCGGGGTTAAAGGTCGAGCCTGTTCCGTCTCTGCGCCGCTGCTGTTTTTCAGGGTGGGGGCTGGCGTGCCAATCAGATGTCCCACAGGCCCAGAGGACTGCCTCTGCAATACCACCCATATTGAGATGATCAGATCAGAATACCCCCCAGAATAATTTATTAACCCCTGAGGGGAAACTCTTTATATACATTACATTACA